>JBBBDQ010001355.1:27500-155000 GCA_037127315.1 Ascarosepion bandense
AATTCAAATTCCAAAGCCTTCCTTCCTCTTCCTTTTTAGTTAAAGAATCCTTACAAATCTTTGACTTTTCACCCTGTATTTGAATATCAGTGTGGTTTTTAGGAAAATCACCCCCGTTCTAATACCTTTGCACACTACTGTTAGTGTGAAAAAGTGTTAGGACAGGGGGGATTTTAAACTTTATTTTGATGCCTCATAAAAAATAAAATAGTTCTTATTCTAATACTTTTGCACAGTACTGTGTACACACACACACACACACACACACACACACACACACACACACACACATACATATATATATATATATATATATATATATATAGTAGTCATCCGCATTTAAGACTGTTTCGCTATATCACATATATATATATATATATGACATAAATAGTCATATAATGTATTTAAGATCTACCAAAGACAGTTTTAAAGTCAGATGAAATAATCATATGGCTACATTTAAACTGGAAAATCTCAGATATTGTACCAAATTGTTCCAAGGCTTCGGCGGTATGCCCACACTCGATGGTCAAAACAAGGTTAATTTACTTACGTATATATATATATATATTTGTTTAAACGTTATTTTAATAATTACTTATAGTTAAGTAGATACTCTGTTTTATTTTATCTCTTCATTAAACAGTATGATTATTTATCTCTATTTACCGTACTTATCATTCGTGCAATCTTGTTAGAAAAATACACAAGTCAGTATCCTTTATCAAGGCAAATGTAAGGAAATTATTTTGCAATAAGTGTTTATAAGCAAAATTGAAAATGTTATTTTTTCAAACTTTTAAATTTACGAAATGCTCATAAATATTCATTAGGCTAGCTGAAAGTCTCCGCAAAATATGGACCCTAGTAACTAACGCAATTTATTGTTTAATAAACAACTCTGACTGAATGATACTGAATTTCTTTTTCGTACAAAATTGATAACTTCACTCATTCACAAAAAAAAAAAAAACAGCATGGCGTGATGCTAAAAGGCCTCAAAATTATTAAAACCAAGTTTTATCATAAAAATCTTTATGTTATTCTTAATAGAAAAGATAAAATTTCTTGTCATTTTATTTTAAAATTTTTAATCTCCGTGTTGAAAAAAAGCATTAAATTAGAAATTCTTGCAAAAATCAACTAATTGTCTGATTTTAATAAAACTTTCGGAACTTATTCACAAATAAATTAAGTTATTTATGTTCTTATTATATTTAGAAAATCTTGCTAAAATATGTTTCATTTTATACATCTTTTAATCCGCCTCCAATTAACTCCATGAAACTTCTACACATTCAGTACTGAATCCAGTTTCTTTTTTTTAATTAGTTAAATGTAGGGCTTGTTGCGGTATGTACATCATGTAATTTTTTTGTCTAAGGAACCACGTTTTCGAAAATCTGCTCCGAATAGTAAAATAAAAAATACCTTAAAACTAAACTATTTTTTATTTAGATCAACTTTTTATTGATTTTATAAGTAATATATATCAAAGATATCATATTTCGAAAAAGAAAATCGGTATATGAATTTTTATAAGAACTGTTTTATCTTTTTCTTAGCTAATTATGATGATTTATAAAGCTTCAAGCATCTTTTAAATTTCTTCCTCTAATATGGTGTCTTCGGTTAATAATTAATTAAGTAATGACTATATTTACAAATTGAAAATTGAAAAATCTATACAAATCATGTACCTTGAAGACTGTTAAAATAATTTTAAATTTTATTATTTTTACTTTAATTTTCTCTTTTTTAAATATCAAATCACGTAAGACCCATAGCATTAAAAGATCATGTGTTACAAGAGTTGCACCCCTTACAGGAATAAAACTTACATCAACTTTTTCGGCTATGTATAGTACTTTCAGTTTACTTCCGTGTTACTGTGTAGGTTCCAAAATTCAACGGGCTTTACAAATCATCTTTTCAAAATATAAGGTAATTTTTCTATTTTTTATTCTTAGTTTCCTCATCTTGTGATAAAAAGTAAAAGCGAAATTCCTAATTTGTGGTGGTACCTAATATAGATTAATAGGAAAAGTAGTTATTAAAAAAGAAAAATTGATAAATACTATAACATTTAATAAATTACTGTATAATCTCTATCATACTATATAATTTCATTCTTTGTTATTAAATTGGAAAGTTAATTTAAAAAATGCTTTATACTATTTTAATTTTCATTTTTCAGAAAGCATCTTCAAACTAAGAGTATAAAGCTAAACTAACTAAAATTCTAGAATGCATTTAATAATTTCTGAAAATATTATGCTAATTTTTTAATTAATTAATTTTCCTTTGTACTTAAAAACAAAAATAAAACATTCGCTTAAGTTAGATATATTTGTCAATTTTGGTCCACCATATTTAGCTTTTTGACAGGTTCCAGATACCAGTAAATCATGCGCCACCTCAGATAAAACTGATAACAGAACTACCGTGATTAAGAAATGCATTTATATTACATTTCAAGCAGTAAGCATATAATAATTGTTTCAAATCATATCAAGGTAACTTTAAATTTGCTAATTTTACTAAAACAGTTTGTCAGCAATGTACATTATACTTTTGCAAGTTTTTAAAACCGAGAATGAGATTCTGTTTAAAAAATTTGTCAATCGATCAAAAATGGGCGATGTTTTTAAAAAAATCTCCAAGTTTTAAAATCCAATCAATATAATTTCGGTTTGAAATACACCAGCGTATTTTGCTTACTGAAATTAGTAAATATAATCTTTTAGTTTTAAATTAAATCTCAATTGAAAGTTTCAAGTACGATTTTTTTATTTATTAAAATTTATTTAAAATGTAGTTTTCGAAAATGAGTGGATGTCAGTTAAGTGCCATACGTGATACACGCTTAGAGCGATTATGTCTCGAAAAAGACAAGACTGACTGGGCAGAAGATTATCCCGTAGTAGGTTGCCATTGCTCTCTGCGATAGACTGGTTACCAGCCAAAATTATAGAATCCAATCTGTCCTATTATTTAACCCATAATTGGAAGGAAGAGACGGATTAATACCTTTCCCAAGGATATTTTTAATTAAGTAAATGCAAGGAATTCAACTGGAATTCGAACTCGGCACCCCGATCTGTCGTTGTACTTATGCCAAAATGCTATATGTATTTATATATGCTTATATTTCATTGATACATTTCAATGATCTAATCAGAATGGCTATCTACAGATTTTCATCACCCACATATACATATGCATTCATATTAACAAACGTTACCGTTTGACATACACCAAGACAGACAAGCATTTCTACATAAACACACGCATACACTATCACACGCTTTGCCTTCCAAACATTTCTCACAAATATATTTTTAAAATTATCCATTACTTTAATACATGTAACACGTGTATTAAAGCTCACACACACATATACAAATATATTATCCTTCGACACACACCTAAAAAGACAAGCGATACAGACAAGTGTTTCTGCACATTCATATAAATACTTTACCATCCACACTATTCCAAGCACATACAGGTTTCCTTAAGGTTTGTGTGCACTTTAAAAAATGTATAACTTTATTTGTATTTGTGATAGAAATAATCTGTAAAAAATGTTATAAAGTTTAATGTACCTAGTTTTAAGTATAGTTATTGAATAATTCTTTACCATAAAGTTTTCAGCTATTTTTAGATAAGTAGAAACATAGGAACTGCAAAATCGTATTACCCTTTGTATTGCTAATGATGGAGGACATGTGAAAACTTATATAAAATTTCAATAAAACGTTATAAAATATCGATTTACTTCTTTCTAATCTTTTTAAAAATAATTTCTATCGCAAATACAAATAAAGTTAAAATTTTGTTAAAGTGCACACGAACCTTATAGACACCCTATATATATATATATATATATATATATATATATATATATACAGGGTGTCTATATATATATATATATGTGTGTGTGTGTGTGTGTGTGTGTGTGTGTGTGATTAAAAATAAAATAAATATTTGAGAACGAACAAAATATGGATTTATTGTGGGGTAGCCAACATTATAATATTTCGCTTGTTATAACTATCATCTTTTAGTAGTGTGAAGTTTCGGTGTTATAGTCTGTGAATGAATTTACAAATGTGATAAAAAAGTTAAAATTCTTAGGCCGTTAGACTGAATTTTCAGAAAACTATGACGTCAGTCACAAGCTATTTATAATGTTTTGATATTGGTATAACGCTCGAAAGATTTTAACTTTTTTATCACATTTCTAAATTCGTTAACAGGCCATAACAGCAAAATTTTACACTAATAATAAGTCCTGATGGTGGTTATAACAACCGAAACATTTTAATGTTGCCTACCCAGAATAAATCCATATTTTGTTGTTTCTCAAATATTTATTTTATTTTTTTATCTCTATCTCTATCTCTCTCTCTCACACACACCCACACCCACACACACACACATATATATAATGTCATCCGTAGACAGATTTGTTTCGCTGTATCACAGCTCATCAGTACGGTTAGACTCCGATTGCTACATAACCCAATTGGCGTCAGTCGGCGACTCTATCCCTGGGCAACGGGGTGTTTGGTGGAAGAAGGCAGTCTTTTTAGCGCATATCATATTACGCGCCCAAATAGCTAGAGTGATCCAATTCATTTTACTGAAAGAGCGATGCGTACACGCTAGAGTGGCTACTGTTTTTCAAAGTCTACCTTTCTTCCAGAGTGCTCAATCAGGGTGTGAGAGCGTATATATATATACAGGGTGTCCATTAATTTTGTCTGCACTTTAAAAAATTTATAAATGTATTTGTATTTGCGATAGAATTCATTTGTAAAAAGGATGAGAAAGAAGTAAATCTATGTATTTTAAGGTTTCCTTGGCATTTTATTTAAGTTTCCACATGTCCTCCATAATTAGCAATACAAAGGATAAAACCATTTTGCAGTTCACGGAAAACATTTGCCAACTGATTTACAGTAATGCCTGAAATCACATTAGTTATTTTAACTTTCGAATCTTCTAATGAACTAGGTTTGGTTGCTTACAAAATTGTTTTCACGTGTCCCAATAAAACATCTAATCGAGTCAAATCTGGCGAACGTGGAGGCCAATAAAATGGTCCATCCATTCTGATTTATCTGTTTACTTATCTGGAAATAGTTGCAAAAGTTGTGGTAAAGAATTATTCAATAATTATAGTTAAAACTAGGTGCATTAAACTTTATAATAATTATTACAGATTATTTTTATCACAAATGTAAATAAAGTTATACTTCTTTTAAAGTGGACACGGACCTTATGGACACCCTGTACATTCAAAAATTATATAATGCTTTAATACAAGTGAAAAATATTTGACCAATAAGAACTAATAGAAAACCATAACATACTAGTATACTGACTTTTAGTTTTATCAGTCTCTGAAGAAGCTTTAATAAAAGCATCCAAGCCGCATGCACCCTTAATGGGTTGAGCCAGCTTTTTCCCCGACGGAAAAAGTTTCATTATGATTTGTTTAAAGGCAGGTTTCCAAGTCCTACGCTGTTATTTAACCCATAACTGGAAGGAAGGGACGTATTAATATATATCCCAGGGGTACTAGCGCGTAAGTGAATGCAGGGCATTCAACTGGAATTCGAAATCGGCTCACCGATTTCTCTTTCCGAGCCGACATCCACTGCACCACAACGCACCTCCCTCAATTAACGCTTACAGCACCAGGTATTCCCAAGTGGTCACCCATCTAAGTAGTGATCTGGCTCAACGTTGCCTAACTCCGGTGATCGAACGAGAACCGGCGTATTCAACGTGACATGACCGTAAGCAGAATTTCCGCTTTAATAAAAGTGAAACGTGTTAGATTAAAATACGTTTCCAAATTGTTTTTCCTTTATTCTATCATCTTGATTCCTAACGATAAATTTAACTCATTATTTTGAATATGTTTTGAATAAAATGAGATTATTTATTTAACCGTTTTCGTTGAATATTTTAACATTTCTATAGGCATGTATGTTGGCTTGGGAAAAAAAGTAATTCTTTGGAAGACGTATATACATGACAAAATTTCCGGAGCGCACATTTATATTTTGATAAAATTCCATAGCAGCTCTTTTAAAAATGTTCTGTCTTTTTAAGTCACTTTCACTTTTTAATAAATGTAGCATTCTTTAGACTAAACTTGTACTTGAATTTACTTCTATCTTTGACAAATGCATTTCATAGAAATTTTTGCACAATATCCATTTTGAGCTCATAGATCAGTCAGCCAGTTAAGTGCCATACGTGATACACGCTTGGGCGATCATGTCTCGATAGAGATTACCATTACTTTATATTATTAAGTAGTAATTAGTGGGGTATGAGTTTATTACTTCATAACAATATAAAACTGATCTCTCACTTTTTGCCCAGTAGAAGCCTTAATCATGTTTTCAACTATTATATTCAGTCAGTCAGTTAAGTGCCATACGTGATACACGCTTTGATTGATCATATAGATTTATTTTTTCTAATACTTTTTTTACAAATTATTTCTATCGCAAATACAAATAAAGATATAAATTTGTTAAAGTGCACACGAACTTTAAGGACGCCAGAAATATTATCCCGCAGTTGGTTGCCATTGCTTTCTGCAGTAGGCAGCTTACCAACCAAGATTATAGAACTTATATTTAACACATAATTGGAGGAAAGAGACGGATTAATACCAGTTATTTGTGCGTAAGTGAATGCAAGGAATCCAACTGGAATTCGAACTCGGTTCCCCAATTTGTCGTTCAGAATCGATATCTACTGCACCACAACGCACGTTCGATTATATAGACACATATATAGACACATTATTTTAGTTTCCCTAATGTATTGTGAAGATCAGTTAAGACTGTTTATTTTAATTATGTGTTAAAAATAAGATTGTCCAAATATTCATCAAGGCTTCGCCGGTACACCTCTACTCGATGGTAAAGATTTTCGATGATGTCTCTGAATAGTTCCTCCTTGATCTCACCAATATGCCTTATTATCTCTTCCTTCAGCGGTTGAATTGTTATTTTGAGATGACCCCAAAGTAATAAATTTAAAGGCGTCAAGTCCCAGAATCGTGGTTCCTAGTTAACATCACTGTTTCGAGAGATGATGCGACCTGGGAAATTTTCTTGTTTAAATGTCTATTTTCATAATATGCTTCGATAACTTTAATGCGTTGTTTGATTGTTAATATTCCCATAGTTAGAATTTACAAAGACTAAAGTTTTTTAACCTGAAAAAATTGAAAAAAATCATAAGACGCTTAAACTTAATTCACATTTAAAATCGATCCAAATTATTAGAACATCTATTTATATATATACATACACACACGCATGTATATATATATATATATATATATATAGAATCGCCGACTGATGCCAATTCGGTCGGGTTTCAATCCTGGGTAAAAAGCAATCTGATGTCTAACCGTACTGATGAGCTGTGATACAGCGAAACAGATCTGTCTGCGGACAACTACGCTCTCATACCCTGATTGAGCACTCTGGAAGAATGGTAGACTTTGAATAACAGTAGCTACTCTAGCAAATACGCATCGTTCATTCAGCAATAAATTAGAACACTCTCAGTTATTGGGCGTGTATAATGATAATATACACGCTAAAAAGTCTGCCTCCTTCTACCGAACCCCCAAAGCTCAGAAGTAGAATCACCGAATGATGCCAATTAGGTCGAGTTTCAATCCTGGGTAAAAAAGCAATCGGATGTCTAACCGTACTGATGAACTGTGATACAGCGAAACAGATCTGTCTGCTGATGACCATATATATATATATATATATATATATATATATATATATATGTGTGTGTGTGTGTGTGTGTGTGTGTGTGTGTGTGTGTGTGTGTGTGTATAAGCTGTTCGATATAGACGAATCGAAGTTAGCAGTAAAAAAAGTGTTATTGGTGAAAATTTATTGAATTCGCTCTGGGATCATGATATTTGAGTCATGGCAGTTCTTCTTCTTCTATGTGCTCTGTCCTTTCAGGACGTAGGCGATCATGGTTCTCCACGTCTCTCTATCCCTTGTGGCTCCTAGTATATTTGTTCCCGTTACTCTTGTCAATCCCCTATCCGTCAACCACCTGATCAGGCCCTGCAAATATGTTATCCGCTGTCTTCCTCTGTCTCACTTTCCTTCTATCTGGCCAGTCAGTATCAGGTTCTCCAGGCTCTCCTTCCTCATTGCGTGTCCCAGGAACTTCAGTTGTATCTTCCTGATGCTCAGTCTCAATTTCCTCTTTGTTGCCATTCTTTCCGACACCTCATCGTTGCTTGTATACTCAGTCCATGATATCCGCAGCATCCTTCTGTAGAACCACATTTCCGCTACTCCAGTTTTGTCCTCATTTTCGATGATATTGTCCAGCATTTGCTGCCGTATTGAAGAATTGACATCACGCAGCAGTCCAATACTATTTTCTTTGTTTCCAGGGAGATTTTCCTGTGTGTTAGTATTTTGCTCAGCTTCTGGAACGCGTCCTTTGCCATGCCAATTCGCCTTCGGATCTCTGTGTCGCACTTTCCATCTTCAGTTAGGACACTTCCTAGGTATTTAAATTTTTGTACTTGCTTGATTCTGGTATCTCCCACATTTATTTGGCATTTTGGGTTGTACCTTTTGCTGATGACCATGCACTCAGTTTTCTTAAAGTTTATTTGTAGTTCTTTTTGTCACTCTCCACCGCTACCTTCTGTATGAGGTTTTGTAGTTTACTTTCCGTGTCCGCGATCAGCACTTTATCGGCTGCGTACCTTATATTGTTGAAGTTGTGTCCTCCAACAAGAAATCCTGGCGTGTCATCTAGGGTCCTCAAGATATTCTCGCTGTACAGGTTGAACAAATCCGGTGAAAAGACACATCCTGGACTTACGCCTTTTTCTATCTTTGTAAATTTACTAAGATCGTTACCTGTCCGTATGCAGGCCGTTTGCTGCCAGTAGAGATTCTTGATTACTCTTATGTCTTTGCTAAAAATGTCGAGGCTGCCGAGCATCTCCATCAGTTCTTTGTCTCGTATCTTGTCGAATGCCTTCGCATAGTCAATGAAACATAGGTACAAATCTTTCTTCATTTGTATTGCCCTTTCGGAGAGTATCCTAATCATGAATATTCTTTGACGAACCCGCACTGTTCCTGCCCTATCTCTGGCCTGATTTTGCTTCTCGCTCTATTCATCAGGATTCTGACCATCAGTTTGGTAATGTGGCTCATTAAGCTGATAGTTCTGTGTAGTTCACACTCGGTTGCGCCTGGTTTCTTCGGCAGTGCTATAAATATCGACTTGCATAGGTCGTCTGGTATTAATCCGCTGCTATAAATTTCGTTTATTATGTCGGTAATTTTTTCTATGCCATATTCTTCTAAAGCTGTCAGCAGCTCTATCACTATGCCGTCTGAACCAGCTGCTTTGTTTCTGTTCATTTTGGCCATTGCAGCTTCCACTTCGGATTTTAGTAGTTCCAGTCCATCCATCTCCTTGTGTATTCTCGGTTGTTCTCGCTTGTCGCAAAAAAGATCCTTTATATATTCTTCCCATCGCTGGAGTATTTCCTCTTTCTCTAATATGATTGTTCCATCCTTGGATTTTATGCATCCTGTTGAGGAGCAGGTTTTTGTCCTGTCAGTTCTCTTATCTCTTTATGCATCTCTGCTTTGTTGTTACTGCTCAGTCTTTGTACTTCTTTGCATTTGTTGTTGAGCCATTCCTCTTTGGCTTGTCTGCATTTGTTCCTTATCTCCCTGTGGAGTTTCTTGTAATCTGCTCCATGTCTTGGCGTTATTTTTTGTCTCCTTTGCATCATGTGAAGGATCTCCACTCGTTTTTCTTCTACGTCTAATTTTTTGGGGGGCTATGTTATTCGCTGAGGTCACCATCGCTTCTTTTAGTGACTCCCATTTTGAGTGCCCTTTTTCAATGTTATTCATATTTCTATCTCACACTGTTATTGTATTCTTTCTGCAGGGTGAAGTCTCTTTCTTATTTTTGGGTCATCTAAAAATTAAGGCCTACGTCAACAACAGTTCAACAGCATTACTATCTAAGTAGTGCATATTGGTGATATCGAGGATCAACTATGCAGAGACATCATTGAAAATTTTGACCATCGAGTGTAGGCATACCGCCGAAGCCTTGGAGCAATTTGGTACAATATCTGAGGTTTTCCAGTTTACATGTAGCCATATGATTATATATATATATATATGTATGCATGTAATTAGTCATCCACATGTAAGACTTTCGTTGTATCACCGCTCATCAGAGTTTCTAGACGTTCACTTGCTTCCACCATTAAAAAATAAATAAATACTAAAATGTTTTATTTACAATTTAAGAGTTTTAGAAAAATTAGAATAAAATACATTCTGAATCGAAATAAAAATAGTATAATTACAATCAAGGGTCCCTATAAATTAGATCAAAAATATAAAAAGGTCTTCTTTCAAATTTTTAGTTTTAGTTTTTCTTTTGGAAAATGAAATGCAGAGAAAACAAAAAAAAACAACTTTGTAACAATAATGGATATGTCAACGGAAATGGAGTCTAGACAGGGGTATTGATCAACTGACACTTTTGCCGTTAAGATTGAAAGTAAAAATCTTGTATGAACTAAAAATATAAACTTTTTTTTCAAATTTAAGATGAATCTCTGATCAGTTAAAGGGAAGACACATATAATTTTTCTGTTTTCACACCCATAAATAACAAACGTTTTGTTTCTTATATTCAAACAAAAATCATTTTCGCAGCAATGATCTAACATTGTCTGATGACGAGGTAAAAATCTCGAAACATAGAAATTTCCGTGTTGCAATGTAAACTATATTTATATATATATATATATATATATATATATATATATATATATATATATATATATATATATATATATCCAAGTGAATAAGGAACGAAGAAAAATTGAACAACGTTCAAATCGTTAATTTTTAAACAGCGGTCAATAAAAAATAGAGCAATGAATATTCATTATAAATTATAGTTTAGAACATGTACAAATTACAATTTACTACAAAGTGTTCATTTTGTTTCGACATTGAAAGGACAATGTTTCATCAGGTAGTAAACACTATACTACCTGATGTGACATTGTCCTTTCAAAGTCGAAACAATGTGAACACTTTGTGGTAGATTGTAATTTGTTATAATACTTGTTATAAACTATAATATTGCCAAACCGTATCTCACGTATGGCACTTATCTAACTGACTATATATATAATATTTATCCGGCATACAAGACGCAGTTTTTTCTAAATTATCCTGAAAAATAGTGTGCGTCTTCCAAGATGAATGTATCTGTTGCCAACAATTACATTGATGGTAGTATGGATCATTTAATGTACATGCCTGACAATGTTGATGACTCTGCAGATGATAGCTTAGAGCTTTTACATGAATCCAGCAGTGACTACTTTAAGGGCTTGAAGACAAATCAAATTTCTTCGATTATTTCATAATTATTATTATTGCATATCTTATTTTTTTTATGAAAATATCTTCCCTTGAACAATGAAAGATGTACAGCATGCATACTAACCACCGACTAGTATATAATTGCCATACAAACAGAATCGGAGTAGTGATTAATGTAAGGATGCCCAATGTGGTGCAGTGGATATAACCTCAGAACGAGAAATCGGGGAGCCGAGTTCAAATTCCAGTTGAATTCCTTGCATTCACTTACGCGCAAATAACTTTGGAAAAGATCTGTTCCTTCCAGCTATGGGTTAAATAACAGGACAGATTGGGTTCTATAGCCTTCTATAACCAGTCTACCGCAAAAATTAATGGCAACTTACTACGGGTTAACCTTCTGCCCAGTCAGTCATATCTCTTTCGAGACATGATCGCCCAGGCGTGTATAACGTATGGCATTTAACTAACTGACTGATTAATGTAAACAATGCGTGACGCCAGTATCTGAGTGACGCATTGCGAATGTGTTGTTGTATGGGAATTACTTTTTTCTTAGAAATTTCTTTCTAATATTAGGATGAGTCTTCCAAGCCGTAGCGTCTTGTAAACCGGAAAATACGGTATATATATAGTGTATCGAGGCTGCAGTTAATTGTCTGAACATATACTGCCAAATATAACAGATTATGAATGTCTATTATGTTTAATCTTGAGCCATTCTAAACATTGTATTTTGGCTTTAATTTCAAGTGAAAATAAAGACAAAAAATTCTTTAACTTATACTATTGCAACTAAATGCATAATAATTACAAACATGATGAAACAACACTCAAAAATATAATACGTAAATGTTAAACCAATTCATAATAGTAATCAAATTCAGCTCATCATATATTATAAAAAAATTTAAACAACTGACTTCATAGTCTCTAATAAACCTACAACCACACAACTAAATCCTCTACAGAAAACTGTAGAAAAATGTATCAATTTACATGCCCGTTCAGCGATTGTATCTCTGGTACTAATAATAAATGCACTACATATATTGGTTTTACTACAATCACTCTATCCCGTAGAATTACCTGTCACCTTTCTGATCAGAGTTCAATTAGACAACATTTCTTAGAAAAACATAGCCTTGTAAGTAATATGTGACAGATATTAGTCAACAACACAATAATACAAACAGAAATTAAAGGCCATCTACATTAAATCAAAATAACCCACTGCTCATAACACATTACATTGCATTTAAATATATGGTTCTGTTAACGCGTTGTGACGTCTTAGAAATGCATTACAAATTTACGAACTGTGTCTGCTATTTAGTAACTGCTATATCTGCTTAGCAATGTTTTGTCAGCACAAGATAAAAAAATCATTTTTGATGGTGGTTGTTTTTATGTTAACCTCCCTATAACCTCTCTGAAGATGGCTCATGTGAGCCGAAAGCTTATAACCAACATAATAAAAAAAATGTCCAAATGTTGAAGAATTTTTGTCTTTATTTTCACCTGAAATTAAAGCGAAAATACGATGTTTAGAACAGCTCATGATTAAACTTAATAGACATTCATTGTCTGTTATATATATATATATATATATATATATATATATATATATATATGTTTGTATATCTAATTCTCCACTTATGTGTCATTACGTGCGTGTTTTTCTTTTTGTTTCGGCCAATGGCATCTTTTATGTTGTCAACTCTGTCACGAAATCTCCGTCATTTTGGAAGGTCAGCAAGCCAAATTACATTTGAAGAAAACAAATCTTCTCTCTACCCATCTGCAGATTTCAAAGATTGACAACGACATCACATGTCTCGTTTGCCCACATTGCCTGCAACTGACTATTTCTCACGCTCTGTATATTCGATATTCTCCGACTCTTTTCTTCTTGTTAGAATCATAGATGACATGCTTACTAAGATCACACTCCGGGAAGTACATTCTTCTTTTTATTTTTAAAATTTTTCTCCTAATTTTGCATCTCCTTTTCAACTTTCTCTGCCTTTTTTTTCTATTTCTTTTCCCCTTCAATATCTAATTATTATTGTTCGTTTTCTTTTCTTTTTCTTTCTCCCCATTTTCCTTTCCGCTCTTCTCGTTTATCTTTTCATTCTTAAACTATTTTTCTTCATTTTAATTTTAATTTTTTCTTCTTCTTTCTTATTTTCCTTATATTGTATTTTTAATCTTCTTATTTAGTCTTCTTTTTTTCTTTTTTTTATTTTCAACTTTCGATATTTTAAAAAATTTTCTTCTCCTTTCTAATTTATTTTTTCTTCATTTTCCTTCTCTTCTTAGTTTTATTCTTCTTTTTGCTTTTTTGTCTTCCTCATTTGTTTTTTCTTCTTTCATTCCCCTTTAATTTTTCATTTTGTTTTTCTTTTCATTTTCTTTCTCTCCATTTTTCTTCCCGCTCTTCTTCTCTTTTATCCTCTCATTCTTAAACTCTTTTTTCTTCATTTTAATTTTAATTTTCTTCTTCCTCTTTCTTCTTCTCTTTCTTATATTTCTTGTATTTTTAATTTTCTTCTTTCCTCTTCTATTTTCATTTTTGATTTTGATTTTTCAGTTTTTGATTTTTAAAAGATTTTCTTCTCTTTTCTAATCTCTTTTCGTCATTTTCCTTCTCTTCTTCCTTTTCTTCTACTACATTTCAATTTCCTTTTTTTCTTTCTTATTTTGTTTTTACTTCCTTCATTCACCTTCAATTTTTCATTTTGTTCTTCTTTTCATTTTCTTTCTTCTCATTTTACTTCGACTTTTTCTCATACTTATTCTTCTTCTTTCAACGCATCAACCTCTTTTGTTCTCTCGCAGGGCACTATCATTTCGCCTTCTCGTCTTTCCTCTTTTTTTCGTTCACCCGCTTCCTTTCTGTTGATCGCCTCCATCAAACTCCTTCATTTGCTTTTATCTGGCTATATTCCTTTACTTCACCGCCTCCTCCTCTTCATTATTATTATTATTATTATTATTATTATTTCGTCGTTATCTTCTATCTCTTTCTCACTTTTTCTTCGCTCCCTCTCTCTCTCTCTCTCTTCCTCTCGATTCTTTTACTTTCGCTTGTTAATGCAAAATGGACATTTGCCCAAACAAATTAGGAAAAAAAGGGAAGCGAGATTTCTTATTAAGCAACACGAGTTGATTTGCTCTTTCGTATTTATCGGCGGAAAAAAATACGAAACCCAAAACTAACCAGATCATTTGCCGTCGGCTTTTCTTTTTATTCACCATTTACTGATGGCATTCAATATTCCAATCGGTACTTTGACACACACACACACACACACATATATATATATATATATATATATATATACACACATTTTAAACCCAAAACCGAAGTGTATATAGGTAAAATCCCAAAACCAGATCCTAATAATATTAATTTTATCAATATTAAAAATGATCCAAGTGAAGGGCTCGATGTAAATCGTATTATCAATTTACAGAGCCAAATATGTATATTATATAAATAAATTCCGAAATCTTCTATTTCAGCGAGAAAATTCTCTCTTCATGAGCAACGATCCAAAACAAAAATTTGTTAATTCAAATGTTCAAAAAATTCACATGCCGGAAGGAGCTCAAAAATATATCCATACGCAGAATGTTAAAAAATAGCGAGGTTGGATCATATATATATATATATATATATATATATATATATATATATAAATTAAATAGGATTAATTCAAGGATTTTGAATGACCATTTCGATATGAAATCCCCACACTTAATTCTAAAGACCTATGGATAAAATCGGACAAATTCAATAACATTTACAAGTGTAATACTTCCAATGACCTAAATATCCTGAAAAATAATATAACTAGTCATTACAAAATAGACATAGGAAACCTAATTTTATCGGAAATTAACTCTGATATGGCTAAATTAGCAAATGAATTCAATATTAGTGATAGAATTGGTAAAATTTCTACCAAAGAAGCTTATGTTTTATTTAAGGACCACAAACCAAACTTCCAAAATAAATTACAAATTAGACTAATTAATCCTACTAAAAGTGAATTAGGCATAATTTCTAGGGAAGAACCTAATGGAGAAGTTACAATCTAATTTACAACCGAATCTTTGGAAGAGTTCCTTAGATACCATAAAATGGCTTGATAATATCAATGACAAATCTAAATCCACTTTCCTTAAATTTGATATTGTGGATTTCTATCCCTGTATATCAAAAAAACTTCTTGTGGATTGTTTAGACTTTGCTAGCAATTATGTTAATATTTCGGATAGGGACTACAGGATTATACTGGGAGCTAGAAAATCCATTCTCACCTTTGATCATTCTACTTGGACAAAAGGGCCTAAAGATAGTTTTGATGTCTCTATGGGAGCCTATGATTCAGCCCAGGTAGCAGATCTAATAGGTATTTATATTTTAGATATTTTAAGTAGATTTTTAGACCCTAAACTAATAGGCTATCTCGGGATGATAGACTGATATGTATTCCCAATTCCAATGGGCCTTACACTAATAGAATACATAAGAAAATTATCAGAGCCCTAAATTTTCTAGGTTTTAAGGTTGAGGTTACTTCCAATCTCAAAATTGTAAACTATCTAGATATCACCCTTAACTTAAATGATGGTTCCTACCAACCCTTTCTCAAATAAAATAGTTCTCCCACCTATATAAATAGTTTATCCAACCACCCCAAAAATATTATAAGACAAATACCCAAGATAGTAAATAATAGGGTTAACCAATTATCATCTAATATAAAAATTTTCAACGCAAGTAAAGAAATTTACGATAAGGCTCTTCAGAAAAGCGGTTTTATTAACAAGTTAACGTATAATAAGCCTGCTACAAATCCAGAATCATCTAAAACTAAAAACACCCAAAAATGTAGAAAAAGGAAGATAATTTGGTTTAACACTTCTTATTGTAAACTAACTAATATCAATATTGGTAAGTATTTTCTCAGATTAATCGATAAACATTTTAATAATAATAATAATAATAATAATAATAATAATAATCCCTTAAATAAAATTTTTAATAAATTCACCCTAAAAATCAATTACTCTTGCACCTCAAATATAGATGATATTACTAATTCCCATAATAGGCATATTTTAATGAACTTAAATAATACCGACGTCAAATCTGGAATTGTTGATAAATGCAATTGTAATTCTGTGGATACATGCCCGATGCAGGGCAAATGTAAATCCACCCAAGTAATTTGTGAAGCCCGTATTTCTCCATCTAACAACAAAGACAATTACCGGACTTATATTGGTATGTCCGCGGGCCCTTTCAAACAGAGACTTTACAACCACAGGTACTCGTTTTCGAAACCTAACCAAAGATTCCAGACGACACTATCACGTAGATTCTGGAAAATGAAGGAGGAAGGGCAGGACCCTATAATCAGCTGGAAACTAATAGGCTCAGCCTGTACCCCTAAAAATTTTCGTGATAGGTGCCGTCTATGTCTATTGGAGAAGATTCTGATTTTGAAGTATCCTCATCAGGACTTACTTTTGAATCTTAGAAAGGAATTCATTAATAAGTGCCGTCATAGGGCGGATTTTAAATTTTAAATTTTAAATTTTAAATTTTTAAATTCTAATTTTTAAATTTTAAATTTTTTAATTTTTAATTTTGTTTTTATAATTTTTATGTATATGTGTATGTTTGTGTGTGTATGTGTATATTTGTATATATGTGTGTATATATGTATATATGTATGTGTGTATATATGTGTTTATGTGTGTAAAATTTTTTTTTAGCTATTTAAATGCTCTACTTATATTTCCCTTCATAATATTCATTTAATTTTTATATATTTTTATATGTATGTGTGTACGTGTGCATATGTATAATGTATATGTGTGTGTGTGTGTGTGTGCATATGTATACATATGTGTGTGTACATATATATTGTGTGTGTGGATTTTTGTATATGTGTGTACATATATGAGTGTGTATGCGCATGTATGTGTATATACGTATATAAGTGTGTGTATGTAATTGAATGTGTGTGTGTGTGTATGTATGTATATATGTATTCATAATTGAAGAATTGTGTGTGTGTGTGTGTGTGTGTGTTTGTGTGTATGTTGTGTACACATCTATGTATGTATAATTGTAAATAATTTTTTTTTTTTTACCTAGCGGTATCTTTATTTACTTTAAATTAAATGACATAATTTTTTAGAAAAATTTATATTAAATCCTATATCTTTTTATTCCCTTTAAAAATAATTATACCTTTTTAAGTAAAAGGCCTTTTTCTAATACTTCAACGTTTTTGGGAAGTTAGATTTTTTAATATGTCCAGCGTCTGTTATATATAAAAAAATTTTCCTTTCTTTTCTTTTTCCCTCCCTTCCTTTATCTCTCTTACCTCCCACCTTTTTCCCTTTCGCTTAACCTAATATCAATTCAACACGCCGTCTGTTCCTTTTACGTTACAATTCTCTTTCCTTTTTTGCGAACCAAGACGATGCCAATTTTTCTTTTGTTGTTTATTTTATTTTATTTTATTTTATCTTTCTCTTTTTCTTTTTCTTTTTCTTTTTCTTTCTTTTTAATTTTTTTGCAAATCTATTTAAAAAGGAAAAATAGACTGATTTTTTTCTCCCGTTTTAGAAAGGATTTTTTTGTTGCTGAAGTGATGTGTTATCCCCTGTGGGGATTTCATATCGAAATGGTCATTCAACACCCTTGAATTAATCCTATTTAATTTATATTTGCTCTGTAATATTTTATTACATAGAGCTCTCTTCCTGTATCATTTTTAATATTAAAATAAAATTTTAATATTAATTAGGATCGGATTTTTGGAATTTACCTTCCTGCTTTTTCCGCTTAGATTAAATACCTGTATATATATATATATAATACATTTTATATATACATATTATACTTTATATAATATTTATATATATAAAGTATAATATATATAAAAGTATAACATACACACACACACACACACATATATATATATATATATATATATATATATATATATATATTATACTTTAGAACGTGTTCAAATTACAATCTACTACAAAGTGTACATTTTGTTTAGACATTGACAGGCCAATATCTCATCAGGTAGTAAAACGCTATCTTTGAAGAGAGATGAAAAATTCGCATTCTTATATTGGTAAACAGAATGGAGAATCATAAAAGGGACATTGAGAAAACAAAATATAAGAATAGAAGGAAAACGGGAGAGAAAGAGAAAGACCTAAAAGAGAAATAAAAGTTTTTTGTCTAAGTAAAATTTCAACCAAAATTTTTAAAACTAAATTAGTTCACAATTTGTAGTATGAAATAAAAATAAAATTAGATATAAAATTAACATAAGGAGTGAGATCATACGGGTAAAATTTATTACATTGGTTCTAAGATTAATGCTATAAATGGCACATCGCGCACAGAAGTTTACCAATATAAGAAAGCGAACTGTTACATCTCTCTTCAAAAATAGAATTTACTACCTGCTGAGACATTGTCTTTTCAAGGAAACAAATTATACAAATTATACATTTTGCAGTAGATTGTAATTTGAACATGTTCTAAATTATAATTTATAATAAATATTCATAACTCTATTTCTATATTGCGCACTGTTTTAAATTAATGTTCTGAACGTTGTTAATATTTTCTTCAACCCTTATTCATTTGGATATAGAAATTTCCGTGTCGCAATGTGCATTTAATTCATAATTATATGATTATATATATATATATATATATATATATATATATATATATATATATATATTGTGTGTGTGTGTGTGTGTGTGTGCGTATATATATATATATATATATATATTTATTTACACACATATATACACACGTATATATATATATATATATATATATATATATATATGTTACGGAGATTAACGAATTTTAACGAAACTTGGTTATAAGCAACCGACAATTTGTAATGAATTTATTTGAACATTATTTTCACCGATACTCGTATTTAAGTAGATATTCTGTTTTTAATTAAACAGTATTTTATATTTATATCTACCGGCCTGATTATTACGAAAATGTGTGCTATCCAGCAGGATTCGAACCTGCCACCCCTATTTACATAAGGGATGAGTATCGGTAAAAATAATGTTCAAAATAATTCATTACAAATGTATATATATATATATATATATATATATATATATATATATATATATATACACATATATATACAGTGTGTGTCAAAAATAATTTTACAAACATTGAAAGCGGGTTTCTCACGCCAAAACATAAGCAAATGTCCACTTAAATATATGTCCACTAATCCTTCGTTTTTGAGTCAATAATTTTAAGAAAGTTTCCGTTAGATGGCGCTGTGTTTCTATCTGGACAGAATCTTTCATTCAAACTTTTGCAACTCTTTATCGTCGCATTACTGAGACAGGATCCGTGCCCTCACAAATTATGGTAATAAATATTTTTCTCTCACAAAATTTGCATTAAAAAAACTTTTTACACATTTTTGTGGAAATTAACAACATCATTGGAGAAAAAATGACTAGTCATTGTGAGGCACTTGTGGTGATACCGACCGAGCAAAAGCGATGAACCGGATGTTGGCTCTATACGACTAAAACCAAATGAACAAAACTCGTCGTGCGCATCCGAGTTCGCGCAGATATTCCGGTTGAAAAATAAAAATTAATCAAATATCAAATTTCCTTTTCTGGAGCCTACGCGAATTTTATTTACCAGCCAATGGGAAGTCTGGAATCAAATACAAGCGTGAAATTCAAAACGAACTTTTGATCCAAAATGCGGATATAAAAAGCGCAGACAAAAAACATCGTCAGACAGAAGGACAGACAGGCTAGAGTAACCAGTGTCCTCCCTTGACTTAAGTCAAACGGCTACTATGCTGGCCTCTTTCCTTCTCCCTGTCTCAAAAGTACTTACTGACCTCAGCAGTGACCTCTTCAAAGACATTCCTCACAATCCAACTTACTGACTTACGGACCTTAGAAGTGGCAATTTCAAAATGAAAATTCCTAACATACCTCTGCTTTCCACATTCCTAAGACTTTTATCTCTTTCAGCTCATTATTATTTGTCATGAACACTCTAACCTCCGTTGGACCTTTATTTCAAGTTTTTTTTTTTAATCATCTCACTCCAAGCAAGGCATTCCACTGCCACTATTGCGCATGGGGCTACATAGGGAAAGGTAAAGAGAAGGAGTGGTTAGACATAGGGAATGTCAGGAGGAAGGTGACAGATGAGTAAGGATAGCGAGGATGAGGGTTGGGCAGCTGTGAAGAGTGTTTGATAGAATGGGAGCAGGTTAGTGTGTTAGGAGGTGTCTATTGACCTTACATTTAAACTCCTGTAGATTGTAGCCGTCGGGGAAGCAATCGTTTGGAAGAGAATTAAGTATTGCATTAATTGTAAAACATTAATTGACATGTATATATATGTGTTATTTGATACTCAAATTGTCTTTCTTGATTTATAATGATTTTATGAATTATAGTGGGCTATCTTCCACAGGGTCAAATTCCTTTAACCTGCAACGGTATACAATTACCCTTCACTACAAACGGAATAGATAAGCAACCCGCTATACACTATATCAATCACAGCTCTTATCGACAAGATATCAATCGCATTGTTTTATTAAGTGCGAATTTCGTGCTTTTTTTTTTAGGCCCCAGTCACCTCCCGAAACTCGTAACACGATTGGCTGCTTTATCTTATAAAATATTTTTGCACAAGACACAATTCTCCTGCTATCACGTTTTGAGCCCCCCACGTGATCGCGATATAAATAAATACCGCTGATTTTTGCTTCTCCATCAGTGGGTACCAATTTGTGAACCCACGTCGCTCTGAATCTCATCCATCTTCTCACCCAGCAACACGCGGGAATCGTTTGTCAAAATCCAACTTCGACAAAGATTTCTTCTTACTCATCTGCTGACTGTAAAATTTTGTGTTTGAACATTTACGGCAATCAGAAAAATAAGAATTTATTCACTCACAATTATTTGCCAAGCTGTATGCTTCGACAAGCTTTTCGTCATTCACATTCATTGAAATATTCGCAGATTTTTTTCAATCCTAATTTTTGTTACTTAGATTCTTGAACCATCACACAAGAATCTTTTATTATTTACTGTTCAACATTATACATCTCATTAATCCATTTCACATTTGAGCAGAAAATTTAAATATTGTGTAAGCAAGACAGCTCTACTTTTGGTCATTACATTTTTCTTTTAGTTTTTCTCCCATTGTGAACTTTTCAAATGAACAGTTTCATTCACTAAAACGTTGCTTCAGTCAGTCAGTTAAGTGCCATACGTGAAACACGCTTGGGCGATCATGTCTCGAAAGAGACATGACTGACTGGGCAGATGATTATCCCGCAGTAGGTTGCCATTGCTTTCTGCCAAAGCTATAGAACCCAATCTGTCCTGTTATTTAACCCATAACTTGAAGGAAGAGACGGATTAATACTTTTCCCAACGGTATTTGCGCTTGAAGGCAATGAATTCAACTGGAATTCGAACTCGGCTCCCCGATTTCTCGTTCCGAGCCGATATCCACTGCACCACAACGCACATCCCGTTGCTTACAACATTGCTTACTCTTCATCTAATTTTGGCTTACGTTGAATACACCGGTTCTCGCGTGATCGCCGAAGTTAAACAACGTTGAGTTAGGTCAGTACTTAGATGGGTGACCACTTGGGATTACCAGGTGCTGTAAGCGTATAGTGACGGATGTGCGTTGTGGTACAGTGGATATCGGCTCGGAAAGAGAAATCGGTGAGCCGAGTTTGAATTCAAGTTGAATACTCTGCATTCACTTAAGCACTGGTACCCTTGGGAAAGGTATTAATCCGTCCCTTCCCTCCAGTTATGGGTTAAATAACAAGGGACCCTGCCCTTAAAAACAAATCCCAATGAATATTGATACTCGAAAAAAAAAAGTATTACTAGACACAGAACTTATATAAAAACAAGAATAAATTGTTGAAAGAAAAAGGTATTACCAGCAATAAATAAATAAAATTTACTTGACAATAAATGACTCGCCGAGTTTGATATGCCACAAACTCATCTAATTTTTATTTTATTTCTATATTTATGGAAAATACTCGTTATTATTGTTATTAGAACACTTTGGATCTTTCAATCGAATTTAGTTTTAAATATAAAAATATATGTGTGGAGTTACACACGCAGTATTTAGGTTTGTGACGACGCCAAAGTATCTTGGATTCTACATTTAACAGTGTTTACCGTAAACTTAAAAGCGAGGGATTTACGAACTTACGTTTCTATTTACTTATGTTTCTGTTTAGTATGATGAAATCGGCCCCAAATTTTGTAATTATATATATATATATATATATATATATATATATATATCCCGTCGTTGCGTGGTTTTTTAATGTTTATGTGGAAATGGTAAAGTCAAGAGTTTATTCAAAAAGCTCCAGCATGAGGTTGCCGTGATGCGTAAGTTAAAAAATGAGAAGTATTGGTTTTGGGTTCATTCGTAAAATGGGATTAATGCTTGGTCAATTTTGCCAATAAATGGGTATGATGTATGTGCAATTAGAAGAACAGGACCGGACGTTACGGGAGCACGTAATGTGATGCGATAACGTTGTGATGCAGAAGAAGTGGGTGCATTTTCACCCCGCAAAGTTGGAGTGGTTGGCACCTTGTACAAAACGTGAAATTGTTATGGCATATGATACGGTAGAAGTTACAAAAAAAAACCCTGATTTTTCTTGGAATATAACTAAGCGTTTCGGATAAATTAACGATCTCAAAAAGCAATATTTTCCATGAATTTTTGCCGCACTCTGTGTGTCAATTAAAATTTTCGCATTTCAAGGCATCGGATCTTGATCTACCAGTGACTCGTTTTTGATTTAGTTTGAGTGAAGCGTCTTAGAGAAAATGTATAAAAGTGCGCAAACGACCACCCAAAATTATGATTGTCGTTGATTTTTGACGAAACCCTGTACATTGACTCGAAAGATTTTTATGTACATCAAATGTCCGGACCTTGATCTGTAGTAAACAAAACTAGTTCTAGGCGTAAACATTCAAATACTAAGCACTGACTCATTGATTTTGTTAGAAATAAACGAATTTCCTCGAATTACAAAGTTTGCTTAGCACACACAAAACTCGCGAAATTTCACACCTCGATGCGAAGTATTTTTCGGCTAATAAGAAACTAGGAAACATATAAAAACACAATCGAAAGGCAAGAATCACATCCGGGAGTGAATTCCTAAATGACCTGTTCGGAGCCCCACAAACGAAATAAAAGACGGGACAAAGAGAGGTAAGATAACGAGTGTAATTAACATTTACCTTTGACTAAAATCAAGCGATTGCTATCATTGTCTCTATCTTTCTCTCTCACCACTCACCTCCTTCCTTTTCACCATTAACCCTGATGGATAGCTTCAAAGACTATCCTACCCAACAATAAACGTACATAAATACATATACACATACGTTCGTGACCACACATAAACTCATTCTTGCAAGTTACTACTACGAACTCTTGATACCCTTCACTTCTTAATCCTGTTTCTCATTGAATATTAACTTCTACCAATTCATGTTATTCCTTTCTATTAATAAATTTCTATTTAAACATACAAAATGTGTGTACTTTTATTTTTCCACACATTCCAATCTCCAACCTTAAGATGATAGCAAATAATCCTAAGTTGCTGGGAGTTTGGTTATGTTTGACACAAGGCCAATTTAATGAACATTAACCATCTCTCTACTTCTACAGATTTACAAGTTACCTGATTTTGGTTAAATTCGGACCAAGGGTTTTGAAGGAGTTGGGTACATTAGAATGGAGACACGAAAACTGACAGACGCACACACACACAGACAGACATATCCATTTTTATCTATATTAGATGTCTGTGTTTGTTTGTGTGAATGGGGTCACCGTAAAGTAACTTACCATGAATTTGACATAAGATTGTCCCTGTAATAAAAAGAAAAGAAATGAATTCACTACGACGGATATGTCTAGAATGCGCTTTAATCACTAGTTCAATTTGCGTCCTGCTTCTAACAATGTTTCACCATTTTTGGCAGATTTACTGTTATCCGGATGCGGAATATTGAAATACGAAGTTGATGAAAAGTAAAAATAGAATATAAGCTTGACTCTGCCAGTGTTTTTAATTTATTTGTATGTGTAGTCATAACAACGTAAACAAATCCACCCCGGTGAAGTTCTAACGGTTGAAACGCGTCATAAGTAAATTTTTCATTCTCTTTTACAATTTCCTCAATGCATTTCTTGATATATATATATACCACCAGCCCTAATTATTAGGCCATCCCAGTTTTTAAAAAAAAATATGTATTTCATACTGTTTTTAGTATTTATTGCCAAGTGCATATATATATATATATATATATATATATATATATGCCACCAGCCCTAATTATTAGGCAATCCCAATTTTAAAAAAAAAAATATGTATTTCATACTATTTTTAGTATTTATTGCTAAGTGCATATATATATATATATATATATATATATATATATATATATATACCACCAGCCCTAATTATTAGGCCATCCCAGTTTTTTAAATGAAATATGTATTTCATAGTGTTTTTAGTATTTATTGCCAAGTGCATATATATATATATATATATATATATATATATATATATATATATATATATATATATATATATATGCCACCAGCCCTAATTATTAGGCCATCCTAATTTTAAAAAAAAATATGTATTCATACTATTTTTAGTATTTATTGCCAAGTGCATATATATATATATATATATATATATATATATATACCAGCCCTAATTATTAGGCCATCCCAGTTTTTTAAATGAAATATGTATTTCATACTGTTTTTAGTATTTATTGCCAAGTGATATATATATATATATATATATATATATATATATATATATATATATATATATATATATATATATATATATATATATATATGCCACCAGCCCTAATTATTAGGCCATCCTAATTTTAAAAAAAAATATGTATTCATACTATTTTTAGTATTTATTGCCAAGTGCATATATATATATATATATATATATATATATATATATATATATATACCACCAGCCCTAATTATTAGGCCATCCCAGTTTTTTAAATGAAATATGTATTTCATACTATTTTTAGTATTTATTGCCAAGTGCATAATTCTAAATGAAAATAGAATGGTTCTTTTGTTATTATTACTTTGCAAAATTTTACAAGGCAGCCACGAAGGCTTTACTTTGGTCAGCCAATAAGAAGAAGAGAATGACTATATAGAGTCCACAGCTAAATCCGCTGCTAAGAAGGTCGGGTCTCTGTGCAGAGCCAGGAATTTTTTTCCCGTTTGAAACAATCCTGCACATATACAAATCTACTATCCGCCCGTGCATTAACTACTGCTGCCATATCTGGTCGGGTGCTCCTGCTATTCCTCTCGAGGTCATTGACAAAATCCAATGTGGCTTCCCTGTGTCTCTTCTACAAATATTTTCATGCCTTCTGCTCAGATGGACTTGGCTCACTGGTACCCCCGCTTACATGAATTTGCTCGAACCACAAAATAGCAACTCGGTCCCACCCTTTTATTGTGAAACCAATAAATTGTAAACGCAAATTCTACTCCATCAGCTTCTTCTCTAGCACTTCCCGCCTGTGGAATTCCCTTCCGTTTACTCGCTTTTCCGACAGCGACAATCTTCAAGAATTCAAATGTAAAGTAAATAGTAATTTACTATCCCACTAACTTGCATACTCTCTCTTTGTCTCTCTCTCATGCTTCTTTCTTCGTCCACCCACTCCACTCTCAGCAGTATTCTCATCCTTCTCCTACCCTCTTCCTGACACCCCCTGTAACCTGTCACTCTTTCTCATAACTTAACTCCTATGAAAACCTCTGCTCAACAGTGGCAGTAAAATGCCTTACTCGGGCGGCACGATTATAAAAAAAAGATGTATACTGAAGGGGTTTCCACGGGCCAGAAGTGCGAACAAAGAAGCTGTCAGAGTAGAAGCTACGGTTATTATTTGATCGATTTCACTGTAAAAGGGTGGCACCTAGTCGCTAGTCTAGTCAGTCAGTTAAGTGCCATACGTGAAACATGCTTGGGCGATCATGTCTCGGAAGAGACATGACTGACTGGGCAGAAGATTATCCGGCAGTAGGTTGCCATTGCTTTCTGCGGTAGACTGGTTGCTGACCAAGGCTATAGAACCCAATCTGTCCTGTTATTTCACCCATAACTGGAGGGAAGAGATGGATTAATACCTTTCCCAAGGGTATTTGCGCGTAAGTGAAAGCAATGAATTCAGCTGGAATTCGAACTCGGCTACCCGATTTCTCGTTCCGAGCCGATATCCACTGCGCCACAACTAGCCCGACTAAATTCATGAAATCAGAAGCATTTAAACTCTGGTAATCATCAATCCGAATCATTATTTACTTCTTTATTTTAAATTATGTTCGCAGGCATGTCATTTCAACACACAAGTTCTCGTACGACCATCGAAGTTAAACACCGTTGAGTCTCATCAGTATTTGGATGGGTAACCGCTTGGAGATACCACGGTTTATTATCTTGGATATCAAGGTGGTGTAATCGATAATGGTTTGGAATTGCTAATCGGAAAGCTGAGTTCCATTTCAGGTTTGGTTCATTATATTCAAATACCCCTGTATGATTCCATCCTTTGTCATCTCTTCTAATGGTTTAAGCTGCAAGTTAATTAGTTATAATTTTATCACTAAATTATTATTAACCACACCTCACAATTTAAAATATCACTTAGGTTTGTGGCTAGAGGTTCTACACGCGGGATTGTCCCACTGAACTCAATTTTCGGAACTGATTGGAACAAGAGCTACCAATAACTGAGCACGAACAAACAACTAGATGAGATTTCCCAAGACAGAGGAACTACTAAAATATAAGCCTGTAGAATAAATTAAGTGTTCACTTCGAAATATTTTGGAGAGTACACAGATGAAAAACAACTGGTCAATGATAGAGGGACCAAGGACCGAAACATGGCGATAGCTAAAAAGATTATTACAACGTTCGAATTATATATAATTTAAATTTTCACGGATATTCAGATGGAAATTTCCAAGAGTAGTTGGCGCATTGAATGTTGGCCGTGAACGGAATAAAAGATTGGTGCCTGGTTAGCCACAACAATGCACACATTCGCTGGGGGTCGTGAGCACTCTGGGTCATGTTGTGCCGTTTTCCTACTTCCTGCGGTAACTAAATTCAATATGGGCGTCCATATTGAAATGCTGAACACAGTGGAAAAACCTTGAATAGAAGAAATTGGCCACACAAGACATCACATTGCTTATTTTATTTAGTTCCTGCCATGCAATTGTTATTTTCAGAGAGTTCGAATTCAGTTGAATTCCTTGCATTCACTTACGCGCAGATACTCTTGGAAAAGGTATTAATCCGTCTCTTCCTTCCAGCTATGAGTTAAATAACAGGACAGATTGTGTTCTATAGCCTAGCTGGCGACCAGTCTACCGCTGAAAGCAATGGCAACCTACTGCGGGATAATCTTCTGCCCAGTCAGTCATGTCTCTTTCGAGACATGATCGCCCAAGCGTGTATCACGTATGGCACTTAACTGACTGAATATAATAGTCGGAATCATGATTATGGCTTGTAGTGGGCAGAAAGTGAGGGATCAGTTTTATATTGTTATGAAGTAATAAACTGATCCCCCACTTATTACTATATAATAATATAATACATATCTTCCCTTTCTAGCTATGAGTCAAATAGCAGGACGGATTGGGTTCTATAGCCTTGGTCGGCAACCAGTCTACCGCAGAAAGCAATGGCAACCTACTGCGGGATAATCTCGTGCCCTGTCAGACATGATCGCCTAAGTGTGTATCACGTATAGCACTTAACTGAGAGACTGACTTAGGTTTGTAAATATCCATATCATAAGGTGCCCAATTAGGATCTAATTCATTATCATTATCAATAATACTAATGCCAAAAAGTACTAAAATTAAGATCCTGAAAAAAATGGTTGCTTCCCTGTAATGCTTTAATAAGTACCTGACTCCTCATAACATCCGCTACCTTTTCAAGAGCCAGATCTTGTTGGAAAGGGATTTAATTAGTTAACTGCCATATGTAAAACACACTTGGGCGATCAAGTCTCTTCGGAACCATGCCTGACTCGGCAGAACAGTCGATTGCGCTTTCTTTCTGCGGTAGACTGGTTACCAACTAAGGCTATAGAACTTAATCTGTCCTGCTATTCAACCCATAGCTGAGGGGAGAGGAGATGGAGTCATACCTTTCCCAATTGTATTGTGTGTAAGCGAATGCAACGAAACTGGAGCATTGCTGCTATATATGAGCTGGAGATACCCAGTCCTCCCTTTTCCCTCTCGATAAATTTCAAAAGGGTACATTGTGAGTGATGAATTATTTTCCACTATAAACCCCTTCCCCATAGACGAAACCTTGCAAACCTGACGCTACTCATTCTTTTTTCTTTATAGAAAATGTTCAAATGAATTACTTTCGGTTGTTCCAAAGGTTCTAATATTCAAGGTTATTATCCACCATACCAACCACCTTCATTTCCTTCGTATTTGACTGGTGAGATATTTAGCAGAAAACACATTTCATCACACGCACAAAAATGCGCTAAAACCCAATTGAAACATAAAGATATCAAATTAAGGCCAAATTTGTACAATTATTAGAAAACTTAGATACCGATGCACCGGAAGTATTAAAACCCCAAGTGAAAGCTGCATTAACCAAATTGAAAACAAAGCAGCGGGATAAGACGGTATTGTAATCGAGATGCTGATAGCCTAAGAAGATTTCGGCGTAGACAAAATAACAGAAATAACAAATAAAATCTACTACAATGGTGAGATGCCGGAAGAATCAAGTAGATCGATTTTCATAGCACTTCCCAAGAAGCAAGGCGAAAAGGAATGTGAACTCCACCGAATAAAACCTCGTCATCCGGACCTTAATGAATAGAGGGCGTAGCATAATCTGGCCAGAAATAGGACAAGAACAGTGTTGTTTCATCAAGGATACTGCAACAAGAAACGCGATATTTATGCTTAGAATGTTATCAGAAAGAGCAACACAAACGCATACCTGTGTTGCATAGGCTACGCAATGGCATTTGACAAAGTACAACACGAAATCTTGACTACCTAGACATATTCAGGAAACCAAAAACACCTACTGGCGCCAATCCGCCTGCATATGAGCAAGAAACGAGGTCAGCATATATACAAAGATAGAAAGAAGTGCTAGACAAGGATGTGTCTTCTCACCAGATCTATTCAACCTATACAGTGAGACAATTCTAAGAATTCTAGAAATCATTCCAGAATTGGTCATTAACGACCACAATCTGAATATGCAGATTATTGGGCTTTTCTTTCGAGGAATGGGCTCTTCCTCTTGTTATATATTATTACTTGCATGAGTTCCAGAATCAGTCGACGACAGCTAGTTCTGTCGTGCGCATTGTCGAACTCTCTGCCTTTAGGTGGAGAGTAATAACCCAGTCGAGTCTCCGTCGAAGGGTAGACTCTCGTCTGGGGAAAATTAGACATTCATTTTTGCCTGGGTTAAATGGACCAGATTGCCGATATTACAAAAGCTTTGTGCCATATTTTGTCTTTAGTGGGAAGGCAACTAAATACTAGTTAATGAAGGCAGTTAACAGCAGTGGACAACAGCTAATAGTCAGGCAATAAGCAGCGTAATAATAACTCTGGACTTACTTATTTCTAGTTATGTATTATTAACACTTTTCTTATACTAATACACTGTTTTGAATCTACCTTCTTGTTTCGTATCTTACTTCCAGCACAAACCAGTCACTACACTCTACCCCACAACACCACAACAAATCGTCGACGAAGTTCCACAAGAATAGCAGACACAGAAAGGAGACATCTTAGAGAAGGTAGCTGAAGAAAGCAAAAATAAAGAACTACACATAAGCTACTAGAAAACTGAATGAATAATCATCAGTAAAAACAGGAGCCTAAAATGTCAACTAAAGGCTGGAGATACTTAAATCAACATGGTAAAGAAATTTATATACCTAGGAAGTGTTCTAACAGAGGACAGAAAGTGGAACACTGAGATTCAAAGGCGAATTGGCATGGCCAAGGATAAATTCCAGAAGCTGAGTAGAGTATTAAAAGACAGGAAAATCTCGTTGGAAACAAAGAAAAGCGTATTGGATTGTTATGTGATATATGTTTTTAATATAACACCTAATGCTAGACAATCTCACCAAAGATAAAGAAAAGACTTAAGGCAACTGAAATGTTGTTCTGCAGAAGGATGCTGGAGATAGCGTGTACCAATCAAGTGAGAAAAGATGAGGTTTTGGAGAAGATGGAAACAAAATGAAAACTAATACTTAACATCAGGAAAAGGCAGCAAAAGTTCTTCTTGGGATATGTAATGAGGAAAGAGGGCTTGGAGAATATGTCAGATAAAGGGAAAAGAGACAGGGGAAAGCAAAGCTTGAGCAAATAGATGGTAGAGCGGATCTTGGGAGGAGTAACACGGGAAAGAGTGACTAGAGATAGGGGATGTGAAACGATATGATCACCTACGTCCTGAAGGGACATATAGCTATCCCTCACACTCGCCGCACTCTACTAAATATTAAATCAAATACAAACATAACAGAGTGCTGGGTATAATCGACAACTGAACCACGTCGATTCACCAATGAAGGTCTCATTTTTTGCAGGCGTGCTTGTATTTCGGCAAGTTGATTGCAGTAAAGCTCTGTATTAATGCGTTGATTGACTTGAAAGATGTAGTGGATGATACGAATTGCAAACCACCAGACAGTCCCCTTAACCATTTGCTGATACAACGTTGGCTTCAGGAAATGATTGGGGGCTCATCACGATCAAGTCACTCATCTGATTTTTTAGGGTTATCATAACGGATCCAATTTTCATTACAACTGACTATTCAGTCAAGAAAAGAATCATTGGTGTAAGGCAGAAAGAGCTTTAAAACACTTCAAAACGCCGAAGTTTTTGATTTTCATTGAAATCGTGAGGAATCCATTTATCAAGCTTTCATGTTTTTACTCTGCAAAAGGAGTGGGGCTTCTGCATTGCTGACACCAAGCATCTGAGACATTTCTCTAACACTTTGACGTGAGTTTTGCTCAACCATTGCTTGCAATTGTTTGTTGCCAAGACTACATAACCGCCCGATACCTTCTTCATCTTCAAGGCTCTTGTAGTGAACAAAACAAGATCTAGATTTAAAAATTCAAATGTTAAGCACTGACGAATTATTTTGTTTGAAATAGACGAATTTACTCGAATTACAAACATTGCTTAGCACACATAAAACTCACGAAATTTCATACCTCCATGCAAAATGTTTGTCGTCTAATGGAAAAGCCAGAATTACATCCGGGGGTGAATTCGCAAACGAAATAAAAGACGTGCCAAGTTTGACCGTCGTCAGATAGGTAAGATGAAGAGCAATTAACGCGTATTCTTAACAAACGTCAAGCGATCGTTATTTTTATTGTCTATATCTTTCTCTCTCTCTCGTCTCTCACCTCTCACCTCCTTCTTTTTCACATTCACCCTGGACCAAGGACACTCTTATCCAACACTTAACGCTCATACAAACATACATACATACGTTTCTGCCTACGTACATATAAACCCACTCTTGCAAGGACTACTACTGTAAAAATGTTGTGGAAGAACCAGCCAGTACTAGAATAGAAGTTGGTCTGACTGACCAAAAAACCACCAGAGAGATTCTATTCTGTTACAGGCAAGTCTATTCTGTAAGCAGTGATTGGCTGATAATTTCATTGAGCTCCATAAATATTCAGCACAATATCCACCATTTGTCTTTGGGCCACATAGTGACATGTATTCAGTTACAACCCTGTTTATTTTTGTCTGCCAACTAGACGCTAGTTGGAAACATCAGGAAGGTGAGTCTCACACTCTTGAATGTTCACCTTCCTACAGGGAGACAAAAGGAGACAGCCATGTTGAAAGGTAAGTTATTTGACTTCTACATACTACGAACATTTCAACGAACTCTTGATATTTTTAACCTTTTAATACTATTTCTCTTGGAACGTTTAACTTCTACCAATTCATGCTATTCTTTTCTATCAATAAATTTCTGTTCAAATATGCAAAACTTATACTTTTATTCTTTCAAAAATCCATCTTCTGATAACCTTCTGATGATTCTGATAAAACCTGTATGTTGTAGGAAGTTTGGCTATGTTTCACACAAGGCCAATTCAAAAACATTAACCCTCTCGCTACGTCTACGCTCTCATTTCGTACTGTCTGATTACCTGTGGACATTGATATGGGTAGAAGTTTGAAAAACACTTGGCCGAAGTTTCAACTAATACAAGAAAAGTAAACAAAGATCATGTTTTGTCATGTTAATATTTAAGTGCTTCTATGCTTCAGTGAGATTTCTGTCTGATAATAAACAAAAACTATTAAAAAGCACACATTAATTATTATATATACCAAAATTTACCTAATTTATACAGTGAATACTATGTTAAAATGTCTTTTTTCTGTCCTACCCAGGAATGGGCATGACTCGGGTTATAAAAGACCGGGACTAAGAACGAACTACAGAGTCTTTGTCATTATACTGACGACTCTATGGCACTGTCAGGTCTCTGCTTCCGAGCAGAGAGCACTAACACAGTCGTGGTTCCGCCGAAGGGTAGAATCACGACTGGGAAAAATTAGACAGATATTTTGTGGCCTGGCTATATGGCCGGGAAGACCCACAATAAAAAGACCTTGTGTCACATCTAACCTTACGTGGGAACGTTGGTAAATACCGTCTTCGTCATTATACGAGTGCCATCGTGACTATACGAGAGTCATCGACCTTAGTCGAGAGCCATCGTCATTAGACGAGAGTTAGACGTCCCTAGCCGGAGGCATTCTTCACAAGACCGACGCATGTTCTATACAGAGACATTGTCTTCTTGAGTGTTATACCTGTTAACTGTTCGTTGGTGTACGTGTCTATTGGTTTATTGTACTGAGGTATAATAAATCTCTATTCCGATATCCTCAGTGTTAAGAATTATTTCTTGTACTATGCTTTCTCTGTTTATCCCTTCCGAGATATAACACTTTTCAAAACAAAACACTTCAAGCGACTAGTATTTTTGTAACAACCTAATAGCACTACTTTTCTGAAACCGTCTGCAAAGTAGCTGCTTCCTCCATCAGTGCAATATCAATCAGTCGCTCAGTTAAGTGCCATACGTGGTACACGCTGGAAAGAGACATGACTGACTGGGCAATAGATTTTCCCACAGTAGGTTGTCATTACTTTTATAGGAGACAAATTCTATCTCATCTATCAACTAAATCAAACGAAGAAAGTAAAATTTCACACCTGCAAAAAAGGATTAAAACGACTAAAAACGTTTTTTGAAAAACCTAAACCAAAGCAAATTTTACAAGTCAGTGTGAAAACTAAGATCCTGGATGCTGATTAGATAGAAAATAGAAAAGTGATACATTACGTCAGTCAATTTTTTTTTTCACCCCTAAAGAATGAGAATGTCCGCTGGAACCGGTCACATGACTAAAATCCACTGGACTGGTCTAAGTCAATCAGAATGGGAGCGGTATCTGATAGCATCTTGTCGCAATGTAAGGAAGAAGCTTCAAGCTGACTCGGTCACATCTTGCCGACATGCATTCTCCGGCGGACCTGAAGCAGATTACCACCATGTTTAATTTTGTTGTTTTTCCTTTTTTTTGTTTTTTTACTTTTTTCAGCGCAGTCCTATCGATTACTTCCTTAGCTTTACAATTGACAAAATATTTTGAAAAATGTCAATATTTAAACATTTTCTGGGTGGAGTTAATTTGTTATACAACGTTATAGTAAATCGAGCCTCCATTTTGAAATCAGTTGCCGGTACATTACCACCACCTGTAAATGTGCTCATTATCAAATTTCTTTTTACTTTTTTCAGTGCAATACTATCTTTTACACCTTAAACTTTACGAATGACAAAAAAATTTACAAAAATTTCAATATTTAAACAATTTTAGGTGGGGTTCAGTTTCTCATACAACCTTATAGTGGTTTGAAAATGGAGGATCAGTTTACTATAACGTTGTATAAGAAACTGACCCCCCACCAAATTTGTTTAAATATTCTAAATTTTCAAATTTTGTTTTTTGATAATCGAAAAGTTTAAGTAACAATCGACAGGACTGCGCTAAAAAAAAAAAAACAACGAAATTTACATAAACAAAGCTACCCCAACACGAGTGGTTTGAAAATGGAGGACCTATTTACTATACCGTTGTATGAGAAATTGATCCCCCACCAAATTTGTTTAAATATTGTAATTTTTCATTTTTTTTTTTAAAATCGGAAAGTTTAAGTAACAATCGATAGGACAGCGCTGAAAAAAAGTAAAAAAAAAAAAATGAAAAACAATAAAATTAAACGTGGTGGTAGTCTGCTTCAGGTCCGCCCATTTTCCCTCTTCTAATTTTCCATTTTCACTCGCCGGTAGATTGTCTGACAACCAAGACCATAAAGCCGAATCTGTCTTGTTATTTAATCCATAACTAGAGGGAAGAGACAGATTACTACCTTTCCCAATGGTATTTGCGCGTAAGTGAATGCAACAAATTCAACAAGAATTCGAACACGGCTCTTCGATTTCAGCACAACGCACATGCTGAATTCGCTTAAATCTCGGATTAACCATTATCTTCCTACATATCCACATTAATTATGACTCTTAGTTCTTACACTGTAACCCTCTATTTTGAGTGACACTTGGTTCTTATACATTATTACAAAGACTGTTTCGATAATTATTGCCAAACGTTAAGTTCAACCAGTCTCTTCCGGAGCGGCATAAAGTCAATCTTTAGAGCCGAAGACTTCATTTTTCTTGTTTTGAATTTGAATATCCATACAATGTTGGGGGAATATAAACTGCTTTTTTATATTGTTGCTTTTCTTTTTAAATTTTTATCGATTACCTAACGCAGACTATATATATATATATATATATATATATATATATATATAGTATATCCTGGCAGCAGATAATTTTCTGGACATATAATAAAGATCAAAAGCAGCTTAGCCATTAGTAAGGACATGAACATTTATATATATATATATATATATATATATATATATATAAGAGACAGTGAATGTCCATGATGTTTAATCATGAGCCGTTCTAAACATCGTATTTTGGTTTTAATTTCAGGTGAAAATAAAGACAACAATTCTCCTAGATTTGGATAAATTTTAATTGAATTGGTTCTAAATTTTCGGAACACATGAGCCATCTTCAGAGAGGTTACAAGGACGTTTTATGTCAACACAAGATAAAATCGTCTTTGATGGTAGCTGTTTTTATATTGACGTCCTTGTAACCTCTCTGAAGATGGCTCACGTGAGCCGAAAGCTTAGAACCAACTTAATAAAAAATCATCCAAATATTGGAGAATTTTGTCTTTATTTTCACCTGAAATTAAAGCCGAAATACGATGTTTAGAACGGCTCATGATTAAACATAATAGACATTCAGTGTCTCATATATATATATATATATATATATATATATATATATATATATATATATAAATGTTCATGTCCTTACTAATGGCTAAGCTGCTTTTGATCTTTACTCAACAAGAAAAAGTCTCATCAATGAAGGACGCACGGTAGCGACTTGAAAAAGAAACTCCTTTCATCCATCCGATTGCCGACAGCCAAGTTATCTCCCCCTTTTGTGAAGGCTTTATTCATAGCCAACAGTCAAAGAACACGACGTCGTCACACAATCGGTCATAATTTCTCTTTCTATACATTGTCAATCATTTTTGTGTTATTTCTATAGAATTACGAATGGCCAAATAAACAACCGAGCAGCCATCACAGACTTCTAATTTCGAGAGCGACAAAATTTGTTTTTTACTTATTTTTTTATTTAGTTTTGGCGGGAAGGGAGCTTGTTCTTTGTATTTTTATTACCAGTTTACTAGGTCTTGGATTTTTGAATAAACCCCGCCTCGGGATGTGATGTTTTCTTAAAAATAAATAAAATTAAACAGAAAGTCGTCGCGATACTAAATAGGTAGAGAACAGAAAGATATAAACTTGTGATTTGCTCACATATATTTTTTTTAAAATGGGTAACTTTCGTCTAAGTACCTCTATTTTTCAGTATAAATTTTCGATACCTGATTTTAAAATGAAATTTTTAAAACGGAAAAAACATTCTTAAAGATTTCATTTTAGATTTAATTAAAAGCTTAATGATTAAATTTATTATTTTCATTCAGTAAAAATTTCTGATGTATTTTAGATAGATTATATAGATTTCAAGTCACATTTAATTTCAATTTCTTAAATTTTCTTAAAATCGGCCATTTTCTTAATCTTAAGAAATTTGTAAACAAACAAATTTATCGATTTCAAAAATATTTCAAAAGATTTCTGACACTTTATTTTAGTAAAATTAGAAAACTGAAAGTTAAATTAAGCTGATTTTAAAAAAATATTACTTACTTATAGCATAAAAAAGTAATATACAACCAATTATTAACGATTGGTCGTGTTCATCTGATCGAAGGTTTGACGGATTCGTGACTGATTTGGTGATGACAGGTTGTACGCATGCCCAAAACCGGCAATTTTCATAAATCTAAGTAAAAAGGCAAAAGTCTTAAATTACGTAACCGATTCATAATAATGGCACTTTCAGTCTACCATACATGAAAATAAGGTTAAAAAATAATAAATTAAACTTACTTTTTTTTAAAAAATTGCGTAACTACGTTTATTAATGTTTGCAATTTTGGACTCGTAAATTTCGTTTCCAATTAATTACTATATTACATTCCATAAACGTGCTAACACAAAATTTTACTCGATTTTAAACTATTATAAACTATTTTAATTAAAATGTAAACAAAAATGAAAATATTCTTGTAAAAATTAATTATTCATCAGAAAAATTTTATTTCTTCAGACAATAATGTCCTTAATATTTCTTATTTACAGAAACAATTAAAAGATTTTCTAAGTAATGTCATATTTTTATTGGATTCTTTGTTTTTCAATTCAGAGCAGATTTCCAGTTAAACAGCAAAATTTGAAGTAAAAGTAGGTGATTTGCAATCTCCAATGACTCCTACTTTTAACAAAAAAAAACAAATTCCATAAACGTGAAGGTTCTGTGCTAAATGTAATGAAATTAAGTAAGGGGTGGGGTTAAACCTTTTAAAAAAATTTTTTTACCAATATTTTCTAAAAAGAAACATTTCAAAAATAATTTAATTCATTTGTGAATAAGTTCTGAAAATTTCATTAAAATCGGACATTGGACAGGAATTTTCAAATTAATGTGTTTTCAACAGAAAAATAGCGCAAAAAAATCAATGCTAAACTTGGTAGAAGGCGATGACGTAAACAAGACAAGCTTTCTAACCAAAATTTCGAACGTGTTAAAAAAATTACAAAAATTAAAAAAAATAATTAAAAAATTATTTGATCTTTCCTCTTAATAATAATATCAACATTTTGACTATAAAACTTTATTTTCGTTAAGTGTGTGGCGTTTTGCATTACGCTATGCTGTTTTTCCCGTGAAAAAGTGAAGGTACCTACTTTCGTCTCATCCCATTGTTGCATTTATTTGTGTATATGTACGTTTCCATGACTTTAAGCATAAATGCGTATTGTATACGAGAAGTGTTGTTTTTCTCAAAAAAGTGATAATACGTCCTCATATTCGGGACTGTATTTAAGTAATATAGGACTATGGTACTAATTAATGTATATGAAAGTAAGAGATGAACTTATTAATCAACAATTGAATATTTTAAATATATGAATGTATAGGCAGAGACAAAGAGAATGAAAGACAAACGATCAAATATGAACAGACAACAAAAATTAGTTAACATTCAGGTCGCACTTCGCTTCGTAACGCGACTGTCAGTCCCAGAGTCAGTCGGTTAAGTGCTTTGGGCGATTATGTCTCGAAAGAAACATAACTGACTGGGCAGAAGATTAACCCGCAGTAGGTTGCCATTGCTTTCTGCCGTAGACTGGTTGCCAGCCAAGGCTGTACAACCTAATCTGTCCTGGAGGGAAGGGACGGATGAATACCTTTTCCAAGGGTATTTGTGCGTAAGGGAATGCAAGGAATTCAACCGGAATTCGAACTCTGGTCCACGATTTTTCGCTCCGAGTCGATATCCATTGCACTACAACGCACATCCAGTTTCATAACTATCCTCTCACAAATATGTCACTTTTCGGCTTCTATCTCCGATATTAATCGCCATTTTGACAACATCTGTTTGTCGGTTAGTTTGCTTTAACTTAAAGTTTTAACTTTCAACTTTTTTATTAAAAATAATTTTTTAGAAAAATACTTGTTTTTAAAAAATACTTTTTAAAAATATGTTTTTAAATTTCTTCAGTAAACTTTTTCAAAAGTTGAGAAGTGTTTTTATTTTTATTCCATCTTTTTAACAAAAAAAACTAATTACACTTTTCATTTTTTTTATTTATTCATCAATCAACGCAATTTAGAAAACAAAAAAGTATGCAGATATCAATGATATAAGCACAGTTTTAAAATTTACATTTACAATTAAGATCAAAAACCAGTTACTCAGTAAAACATTAGAAGTTAATTTCATAGTGCATCAATATTATGTACAGGATCTAAATTGATGCGAATCCATATTTTCAGTTTCTGACTATAAATGTATATATATACATATATATAATATAATTATATGGTTATGTCAATTTTACATTGCGACATAGAAATTTCTATGTTTCGTGATCAATTCTCATCATCAAGCAATGTTGGTGTGGTTGTGCAGACGATTGACATCTAAATGACAAATACTTTCGGTTTACTGTGAATGTATGTGGGTGTTTGTTTTTTGTGTGTGATATATATATATATATATATATATATATATATATATAGAGAGAGAGAGAGAGAGAGAGATATACATATATTTGATTGTGTTGTGTTGTTTGTTAACTTTATAATATATATATATATCCCTTACGCAAGTAGTGGACCTCCCCACTCGCTTCCCAAGCACTCCCTCGGTCATTCCTCACTACTAGATATATGTTTCACCTCTGTGCCTGACACCTGTCAAGTCTCGCAGCTTTGCCCTCTCGGCAACTCCGACCACGCTGTAGTCTCTCTCAGAATTTCTTTCCACTCTCACGCCCACCAGGAGCCCCCTACCTATAGGACCTCCTACCTGTACCGAAAAGCTGACTTGGATGCCTTTCGAGATTTCCTCCGCGACGTCCCTTGGGGAAAAGTATTCGATCTATCAGCTGATGACTGTGCCTCTGAGGTCTCGTCATGGGTGAAAGCTGGCACTGATGCCTTCATACCCACCAGTAAGTATTGCCTAAAACCTCATTCCTCTCCGTGGTTCTCTCCTGCCTGCTCGGCCGCCGTTGCCCACAGGAACCATTACTTCCGTCTATTCCGGAGACAGTCATCTGATCACAATAGGCGCCTGTTCATATCTGCTCGCAATGAGTGCAAGAGAAGCCGAAATGACGCCAAACGGTTGTTTGCTGAGAGAATGCGACAGCGCATAGCTGACAGCAAGTTCGGCTCCAAGGACTATTGGAGGATTTGCAAACGAGTGCTGCACAATAGCAAATCCTCAATATCTCCTTTAATCCATGAATATGAGGTTCTCATGTCATCTGCGGACAAAGCTGAGTGCTTTAGATTCTCATCCAAATCCACATTTGACTCATCTGGAGTACACCCACCCGACTTCCCTATTAGAACTGAGGCCAAACTGCACGACGTATATATTACCCCGACAGTAGTATCCCGACTAATTTCAAAACTCGACCCACATAAGGCGAGTAGAGACGATGGAATCCCGGTGATAGTCGTTAAGAGGTGTGCTCCTGAACTTTCCCCTGTCCTCTCTAAACTTTTTAATTACTGCCTTTCTGCTTCCTGCTTTGCTGCATGCTGGAAGTTCTCTTCAGTCGTTCCTGTATTTAAGAATTGTGGCGAAACCTCGGACCCATCCAACTATCGTCCTATCAATTTTCTACCGATATTCGGGAAAGTATTCGAGGCCATAATCAATGCTGAAATAGTTCAACATCTTACTGCCCACAAACTCTTCTCTGACAGGCAATATGGCTTCCGCTTTGCCAGGTCCACGGCCGACTTGCTAACAACCGTAACCGAGTACATACTCCAGGCCCTTGATGAGTCAGACGAGGCTAGCGCGGTTGCTCTGGACATCTCCAAAGCTTTTGACAGGGTTTGGCACTCTGGCCTCCTATGCAAGCTACGGGGTTACGGTATTACCGGTCTCCTGCTCGACCTAATCCAATCTTTTTTAAATAACCGCAAAATGAAGGTCGTTTTGAATGGGCATGCCTCTTCATCCTACAGCACGAATGCTGGTGTCCCACAAGGCTCTATCCTGGGCCCGACGCTCTTCCTTATTTTCATCAACGACCTCCCAGATGAGATCAATTTTCAAGTAGGCATCTACGCAAAACACACCACAATATACTCCCGCACCAGTAAGAAACCTGTCGTGGCGGACAGACATAATCTCGCTGCTGACCTTGAATGGGATCTACACTCTGTGGTGAATTGGAGCAAGAAGTGGCTTGTCAACTTCAATGCGTCTAAGACCAAGCTGTTGTCTCTCAACCATCACAGGTAACCTCTCCTGCCTCCCATAAGCATGGATCAAGCGATTCTCCCTGAGAGCAACACAGCCTTACCCTCTCCTCAGACCTAAAATGGAACCACTATATTGAATCCATAGCTAAATCTACTGCTAAGAAGGTTGGGTCACTATGTCGATCCAGGATGTTTTTCCCGCCTGAATCCATCCTGCATATATACAAGTCAACCATCCGTCCGTGCATGAAGTACTGCTGCCATTTATGGTCAGGCGCCTCTGCCGTTCTCCTCAGCGTTCTCGACAGGCTCCAAAGGAGAGTCTGTAATGTGATAGGTACTGATCTGGCGGCTCGACTGCAGCCACTTCCCCAACGTCGAAATGTGGCCTCCCTTTGTCTGTTCTATAAATACTTTCATGGCTTCTGCTCGGGCGAACTTAAGTCACTGGTGTCTCCTCAACAGGTGTTTACTCGTGCAACCAGACTGGCAACTGGGTCCCACCCATTCACAGTCAGGTTAGCCAAATGCAGACGACAATTCTACTCCTGCAGCTTCTTCTCTCGCACTTCCTGCCTCTGGAACTCGCTCCCGTATTCAATACTCATCTATTAACCACTGGACTCTAGCTCTCTCCCCACCCCCGTATATCCTTCCCTTTCTCTCCACCTATGTATCTGTCATCGCACCTGCATTCTCAGCTTTCTATTGCTCCTTTTTAACTAGTTTGTACTCCTCACTCTATTCTAATTAATCTTTTTTACAGTTATGTAGCCCCCGCTCATCAGTAGCATTTCCGCCTTGCTCGGGGTGAAATGATTATATATATATATATATATATATATATATATATATATATGATAAAGTTAACAAACAACACAATAAAATAGTCACAAATTTCAATCCGGATTCATCATTGTTTCTATTCAATATCTCCTAAAATAATTTTAAATATCACCGTTACTGTAATGAGAAAATCCAAATGGAAAGAATAAAGAGAAACGTGAAAAATGCAGTTAAATAAAAAGAAAGAAATAAAGAAATAAAGAAAGTATAGAGACAAGATTCATGGGTTAAAAATGTAAGATAGAAAGAAAGAAAATAAAAATGTAAGATAGAAAGAAAGAAAATAAAAATGTAAGATAGAAAGAAAGAAAATACAAATGTAAGATAGAAAGAAAGAAAATAAAAATGTAAGATAGAAAGAAAGAAAATAAAAATGTAAGATAGAAAGAAAGAAAATACAAATGTAAGATAGAAAGAAAGAAAATACAAATGTAAGATAGAAAGAAAGAAAATAAAAATGTAAGATAGAAAGAAAGAAAATAAAAATGTAAGATAGAAAGAAAGAAAATAAAAATGTAAGATAGAGAGAAAGAAAATAAAAATATAAGATAGAAAGAAAGAAAATACAAATGTAAGATAGAAAGAAAGAAAATAAAAATGTAAGATAGAAAGAAAGAAAATAAAAATGTAAGATAGAAAGAAAGAAAATACAAATGTAAGATAGAAAGAAAGAAAATACAAATGTAAGATAGAAAGAAAGAAAATAAAAATGTAAGATAGAAAGAAAGAAAATAAAAATGTAAGATAGAAAGAAAGAAAATAAAAATGTAAGATAGAGAGAAAGAAAATAAAAATATAAGATAGAAAGAAAGAAAATACAAATGTAAGATAGAAAGAAAGAAAATAAAAATGTAAGATAGAAAGAAAGAAAATAAAAATGTAAGATAGAAAGAAAGAAAATACAAATGTAAGATAGAAAGAAAGAAAATACAAATGTAAGATAGAAAGAAAGAAAATAAAAATGTAAGATAGAAAGAAAGAAAATAAAAATGTAAGATAGAAAGAAAGAAAATAAAAATGTAAGATAGAGAGAAAGAAAATAAAAATATAAGATAGAAAGAAAGAAAATACAAATGTAAGATAGAAAGAAAGAAAATAAAAATGTAAGATAGAAAGAAAGAAAATAAAAATGTAAGATAGAAAGAAAGAAAATACAAATGTAAGATAGAAAGAAAGAAAATACAAATGTAAGATAAAGAAAGAAAATAAAAATAAAAAGTAAGATAGAAAGAAAGAAAATAAAAATGTAAGATAGAAAGAAAGAAAATAAAAATGTAAGATAGAGAGAAAGAAAATAAAAATATAAGATAGAAAGAAAGAAAATACAAATGTAAGATAGAAAGAAAGAAAATAAAAATGTAAGATAGAAAGAAAGAAAATAAAAATGTAAGATAGAAAGAAAGAAAATACAAATGTAAGATAGAAAGAAAGAAAATACAAATGTAAGATAGAAAGAAAGAAAATAAAAATGTAAGATAGAAAGAAAGAAAATACAAATGTAAGATAGAAAGAAAGAAAATAAAAATGTAAGATAGAAAGAAAGAAAATAAAAAGGAAATATTGAAGTGATACTTGAAGAAATGAAAACAAAATCGCAATAAAAAGAAAGTCCGAAAAAAGAAAAAAAGTAAGAATGAAAGTAAAAATTAGAAAGTAGATAGAACAAGAAAAAAGAATAAACGTAAAAAATAAATAAAGAAAGAAAGAAAGAAAAATTTAACATTAGATAAAACTTGACGGATATAAAATTATGTAAGTTAAAAAGACAGAAGAAAAGAAGGGGGAAAAGAAAGAATGAAAAATAACATATAGAAAAAAGGAAGAAAGAAAAAGAAAGAAAAAGAAAGAAAATATGAAAGAAATGTTGAAGTAGATAAAAAGAAAGAAAGAAAGAACGAAAAGTCAGAGTAGATAAAAGAAAGAAAGAAACGAAGGCAAAATTGATAGGAATGGGAATGTTTGAACACTAAAATAAAAAAAAAATAATTTCAAAATCTGTGCAAAAAAGATCTGCATTAAGCTTTTCAATTTTTGATTCGTAAATATACTTTAACCTACTAGCAATATCAGATAAAAGTCCTGCTTAGACAAAATTGTAATCGATTGCTATATTATAAATTATTATCCTCAAAATTAAAAAAAAATGAAAACAATTCTTGAAAAGAATTATTATTTATCGAATTTTTTCTTATGACAATAATGTTCGTAATAAATCTTCTTCATAAAAGTTATTGAAAACTTTTATAATTAAATAATGTTTTATTAAATTTTTTTATTTTACGATCCAGGAAAGATTTTCAAAAACTGTGCAGTCGTTTGAAAAGAAATATAATTTTTATTTTTGTAATTTCACAAAATTTCATTAATTTAATCAAGTGGGTGGGGTAACATATGTAAAAATATATCTTTTACAAAACTTTTCTAAAAACAAATTAAAAATATTTCAATTCATTTGTTAATAATTCATAAAACTTTCAGTAAAATTCGACATGCATTTGATTTTTGTAAGAATTCCCAAATCAATGTGTTTTTTTACTTGAAGAAGTCGGTAAATCGCTAATCTTAAATTACGTAAATCTTTGACATTTAAAAACATAACAAGATTTTTAACCAAAATTTTGAACAGGCTAAAAAGGATTAAAAAATCTAATAAATTAATAAAATTAATAATTTCGTTTTTTCCTCCTAATAAAAAATATAAATATTTTGGCGATAAAACTTTGTTTTTATTAAGTTTAAGGCTTTTGTTTCAGCAAAAGGACACCTACACGTGTCTCCAAACATTCGCTGAAAAAGAAATAAAAAATGCACAAAACATTTTTTATGTATTTTTAAAAATCTTTTTTTAGAAACTTAGATGTTTTACCAAAAATATTGTTTTTCTTGCGTCAGAGTAGGTCTGTAAATGTTTTCTGTAAATTTAGGCGTCTTCTTACGCTGAAAAATATCATTGATCTATAAATTCTTGCAAAGATCAGATAATTCTCGGATATCAATGAAATTTTTACGATTCAGTGAGAAACTAATTCAATTATCATTTTTTTTTATTTTATTATTCAAAACTGCTCCTGTTTTTTTACATCTGTTACCCACCCTCATTTCTAATTTTGTAAATTTTTTAAAAATTCTTTCTTGTATCGCGTAATATTTATATTAGATAAAGGACAAGGACAAGGACAGTGCGGATCCGTCAAAGACACTGGGACAAGGAATGCCATATTTATGATTAGGATGGTCTCTGAAAGGGCAATACAAATGAAGAAGGACGTATACCTGTGCTTTATTGACTATGCGAAGGCGTTCGACAAAAACGCCACAAAGAATTGATGAAGATGCTCAGCAGCCTCGACATATTTGGGAAACATATAGGTAATTAGGAATCACTGGTTAAACTGACCTGTTAGAAAGAAAAAGAGACTGAATAAAACAGCGGATAACATATTTGAACGGTCTGAGCAGGTGGATGACAGAACAGGGACTGCGAGCCGTTACAGGAGAGAGAGCGTGCTAAGAGCCACCAGGGATAGGGAGACGTTGAAGGCCATGATCGCCTACGTCCTGAAGGGACAGGGCACATAGAAAAAGAAGATATACGGAAAAGTCATCAAAGAATTAAATTATGTTATTTTTTTTTTTTTGTCAAGTTACCGAAAATCTGATCTAAATTGTAAATTTAAAAATAAATTAAAACTAAGACAAATTTAACTACAAATGCTTTTATTTTATATTAAGAATAAAATATATTATGGACAGTATTGTCTTACGAAAACAAAACAAAATTCATAGTTCATTTTGTAAAAAAATTTATTCAGAAAATCTTTTAGTTTTAATTCTTTTAAAACTATGTATCAATGTTAGCAGTTAAATTATATTTTTATTAAATTAAAAGTGTATTTACTCATCATAACTAGAAAATCATTCTGAGAATCCAATATTTTAGATTTTTTACATGCTTATAAGCTTGTCGGTTTTTTTAAATATAGGAATCCATAAACACCATTAAACAACATTATCAGAAAATACCAGAAACATTATCAGAAAATACCAAGTGTAAATTTAAATCTATTGATAATTTTCAAACAATGACACAACAAACATCATCTTAAGTAAACTTATAAAGCCAGAATATCTAAAATTCAATAAAACAACAAAGTGATTAAATTTTTTTAACTTTTTAAAATTACTGGTAATTTAAAATCTTTAAATAAAATTCTATGACTTCTTTTTTGTGAGTCTGTCAGTCCTACCAACTAAAATAGCTAACAAATCGCTAAAAATCAAATGAGAAGTGCAAACAGACAATAGTTTACAAAAATAATGTTGGTTTTACTAGTGTGCATAGCTTATAACAATAAATTTTTATTAATTAGAAAAATTTAACGTTTTATTACTTAACATACAAAATATTCCAACTATTTGAAAAAATAGTTTAATGATTAAAATAACAAATAATTATTTCAGAAAAATACAATTTTTTTTCATATCTTTTCTTTAAGATTTTTACGCTAACAACATCAACATTTACTTCCACCTCGATAAGAAATCTGCCAAAGAAGACAAAACAAACCTCGTTACTGCTCCAGACAGTGGTGGACTGGGGTAAAAAATGGCTCGTAAATTTTAATGCTTCCAAAACGAAGCTGCTACCCATTAACCACTATAAACAATCGCTTCTACTCCAATCAGTATGGATTACGCTAGTCTCCATGAAAGCAACACGTTGCGCCTCCTCGGTTTCGCTCTCTTGGGCAACCTCAAGTAGAATTATTACATTGAAGCAATAGCTAAAGCTACTGCTACGAAAGTTGGGACACTGTGTTGGGCCAAGTAGTTTTCACGTCTTAATCTATCATGCATATATATAGATCTACCGTACGTCCGTGCATTGAATAGTGTTGTCATATTTGGTCGGGCGCCACTACTGTTTATCTCGGGATTCTTGACAAAATCTCAAGGAGGATCTGCAATGTGATCGATCCCGATTGTTCACTACCTTATGAGACATTCATCTTTTAATGTAAAATTTTGTAGTAGTTCTAATGTAATAATAATAATAATAATAATAATAATAATAATAATAATAATAATAATAAGAAGAAGAAGAAGAAGAAGAAGAAGAAGAAGAATATATATTCTGTGGAAATGGTAGACTATAAAAACAGTAACTATTCACAACTATTTACGCATCATTCTTCAACAAGCGTTTGTTTATATTGCGTAAATAACCTGCTAAAATCTGCTTTCCTCCACCGTGCACCGATAGCTTACATGTAGAATCTCCGACTGATGTCAAATCGGTCGTATTTTAATTGGATGATGTTGAGCTGTGATAGAGCGAGACAGTACTGGCTGAATATATATATATGCCTATATCTATCTATCTATCTATCTATCTATCTATCTATCTATCTAGATAGATAGATAGATAGATAGATAGATAGATATATATATATATATATATATATATATATATATATATATATATATAGTAACGCAAATTAATAAATATGCATATGAGAGTACACATATGAATAGCATTCTTATTCAGCTATTGATAAACCAGTGCTCAATGTAAGAACAGGTTTCATGCGTGATGCAATCGTCAGGTGCATTTTTCAAACTCGCAGTTTAATTGATTTGAAAATTCATTCGATGTTTATGGGAATTAAATCTTATAAATTTAAGTTACTGGCTTTTAAAAACAAGAATAAATATTTAAATACTCTAAGATTGAATGTAGATAAAAGATAAAAATTAAATTTAAAATTAGAATGAAAATATAAAATTAAATAAAAGATAAAAATAAGATTAAATTATTAAAATGCAAAAAAAATAATGTAGTAAAAAGCAGGGAGATTAAATCAAAGGGGCATAATTCATAAAACATAAAAAATTAAATATTCTAAGATTACATGTAAATTAAAATTAAAATTTTGAATTAAAAAATATAATTTGAAATTTAAAATTAAAAGTAAAAATTAAAAGCCAATTGCAGAATGCAGACAAAGAAATCAAAGGGGCGTAATTCATACTTATTAATATTACAATTTTCGGCGTAAAGAAAGGATGAAAGAAGGAAAGTAAGAGAGTGAGAAAGGAAAAAAGAAAGGGGCAAACGTATAGAGAAATCTGTCAATTAGGGTCGAAAAATTTAAGTAAGTCTTTTTTATATGGCAGCATGTGGTCACAATTTATTCGCTTTTTGTTAAATATATTAGGTTTATTTATATGGTTTAAGATAACAAGTTTTTCTAACAGGCATAAGTTAAATTTATGTCTTTTTCTGTTGTAAAGTTTAGATTTAGCTACGATATTCCAGCTAGTAATTGAGTTCTTGTTATTGATTTTTTTTTATTTCCAATAACATATGGATAAAGTAGTACTTTTGCTGTATTTCAGTCGGTCTGTTAAGTGCCATACGTAATACACGCTTTGGGCGATCATGCCTGGAAAGAGACATGATTGACTGGGCAGAAGATCATCCCGTAGTAGATTGCCATTGATTTCTGTGGTAGACTGGTTGCCTGTCAAGGATATAGAACCCAATCTGATTTACCCCATAACTGGAAGGAAGAGACGGATTAATACCTTTCCCAAGGGTATTTGTGCGTAAGTGAATGCAAGGAATTCAAATGAAATTCGAACTCGGCAATCCGATCTGTATGTTGCCGAGTCAATATCAACTGCACCACAACGCACATTTATTTATTGTTTTTTTAAAAAGAACGTGATTGTTAAGTCTTATCTTCTACTTGTTAGAATTGCTTTTAAACTAAATCTAACATCATAATCTACCGATTGAATTCGAGCTTCATAAACAATACTTTCGGACATACATTGCCCACTCAGTGAGCAGGTTTTAGTTTTTTGGCAGTTACTTAAAGGTCATTGCTGTTAGTAGTAGGTTCACTGATATTATTCAGGTAGGTCAAGTATTATTTGATATCTGGGAAGCATTATAACAGAAGACGGAAAGTGTGACACAGAGATCCGAAGGCGAATGGGCATGGCGAAGGAAGCATTCCAGAATTTGAATAAGGTATTAAGAAACGGAACAATTTCGCTAGAAACTAGAAGAGAGTACTGGATTGCTACGTGCTGTCCGTCCTTCAATATGGCAGTGAATGCTGGACAATACCATCAAAGATGAAGGAAAAAATTGAAGCAACTGAAATGTGGTTCTTCAGAAGGATGCTGCGAATCTCATGGATCGGGCATGTGAGCAATGATGAGGTCTTGGAAACGAGGGAAACAAAAAGGAAATTAATACTGGCGCATCAGGAAGAGACAGCTGAATTTCCTGGGACATGCAATGAGGAAGGAGTGCCTGGAGAACCCGATACTAACAGGCCAGATAGAGGGAAAAAGAAACAGGACAAAGCAACGGATAACATATTTGAAGGACCTAATCAGGTGGATGACAGAACGAGGATTGCACGGCGTAACAGAAGAAGTCGTGCTCAAGGATACCAGGGATAGGGAAACGTGGAAAGCCATGATCGCCTACGTCCTGAAGGGACATGGCACATAGAAGAAGATCATGTGATCTTGACAAGACACAAGAAGTGTCGAAATAAAAAGCTACTTTGTAGTGCTTTCATAATATACTCATGTTATCCATTTTAAATATTTGTTTTACTCTGTACTGAGCACTTTTTAAAAAATAGTGCTTGTTTTGGATATCAGAATTTTATTCAGTCCATATCAACTTTACTCTTACATATATATATATATATATATATATATAAACAAATGTTTGGATTTACAAAATTTGTACACTACTATAAAAAGAAGGAATTTATTAACAATCTCTAGAGCTCTTTCATCAACATCTCATCAAGAGGAAATAGTTGGAATCACAAATTGAACGAAAAAACAGCAACGAAAACGAAGAGCAAAAATAAAGGGAACGCTAAAATAAATATACATATAAATATATATTTATAACGAGGGTAGGAGAAATCAGGTGTAAATAATTATTGAGGGATAATTAAAATAAAATATATCCTGACTTAAAAAAAATCCCTCTGCCGGCAAAGAGAAGGCTTTTGTAAAGATATTCACTGATTCCAAAATCATTAAATGATTATTAGAACCGCCTACATGTAAAATTTTCAACCACTCTTTCTTATACGACTTAGCACAGGCTATATTCTTCACTAGGTTGAGCAATAGCCGATTCCATATTGGTAGAGGGAAGACAACACATGCTACCTATTCTGCTTAATCGTATTTTCGAAGCTACATGTTGATTAATTCTTGTTTACAAATGTAAGGTTCTACGCCCGACATAACCAGCAGCGCACTGGCAATTATATACGTATATATATATATATAGTACTGTGCAAAAGTATTAGGACAAGAACTATTTTATCTTTTATGAGGCATCAAAATAAAGTTTAAAATCACCCTTGTCCTAAGACTTTTGCACACTATTAGGACAGGGGGGGACTTTCCTAATAACCTCACTGAAATTCAAATACAGTGTGAAGAACGAAGTAAATTGCTAATAAATATTGATTATTTAAAACTAGGTGTAAAAGAAATAAAAAAACGATCCTCCACTTTATGTCCAGTAGAAATTTTAATTATATTTCCAACTATTATATTCAGTCAGTCAATTAAGTGCCATACGTGATACACGCTTTGGGTGATCATGTCTCGAAAGAGACATGACAGACTGGGCAGAAGATTATCCCACAGAAGGTTACCATTGCTTTCTGCGTTAGACTGGTTGCCAGCGAAGGCTACAGAATCCAAGCTGTTCTATTATTTAATCCATAACTGGAGGAAGGAGACGGATTAATACCTTTCCCAAGTAAGTGAATGCGAGGAATTCAACTGGATTTCGAACTCGGCACCTTGATCTCTCATTCTGAGTCGATATCTACTGCACCGCAATGAACATCTAATGTTGACTAAAAAATTCCATGAAAAAAACTGATGTTTGTTTTTGGTTTCCGTTTACCAATAAAGTCAGAAATAGAATAGAGGGAAAACTCTGTCTTGCGCATGCGTTAGAGAGTTCATTCCTGTTTACATTAATTAACTACTAAAAAAATTGCTGATTGGTGACGGGAAACGCGTCAGCAGGTTTCTGTTTTTTTTTTTTTTTGCAATATTCGCGCATGCTCACTGTATTTTCTTGTTTCTACTGATAATCATTCTGCAGGTGCGTTGACACCATTTCTTTTCAAGTTTTGACATATTAGCACCAAAGGATTTTTAAAACACCTTCAGCCGTGATGTTTGCAAAGGATCCCAGCTCCCCAAGGATTATGACACTTCTTCAAGACTTCTTGCCTCTCAAGAGATACATATTCGCTAGATATTTCGTTCATTAAAAACTGTTTTTCTTTCTCTAAACACTGTAAGAATTAATACTGTATCGAAAAGAATTTACTACGTAATTCTTATGCAAAGCTCATGATTCCTGACAATTTTCAGTCAAAATCGAAAGCATAATGTGATATTTAAGTTATTTCTTTTGCTCCAAATACTGACAACTATTCATGTTGTCCTTTCTTTTACGTGGCTTACCAACTAAGAGCGTTGTGGTGCAGTGGATACGACAATTCGGGGTGCCGAGTTCGAATTCCAGTTAAATTTCTTGCCTTCACTTACGCACAAATACACTTGGGAAAGATATTGAACCGTCTCTTCCCTCCAGCTATTAGTTAAATAATAGGACAGATTGGGTTCTATAGCCTTGGCTGGCAATCAATCTACCGCAGAAAGCAATGGCAACCTACTGCGGGATAATCTTCTACCCAGTCCGTCATGTCTTTTTCGAAACAGGATCGTCCAAGCGTATATCATATATGGCACTTAACTGACTGATTGAATATAATAGTTGGAAACATAACTGAAACATCTACTGGGCATAAAGTGGGGGATCGGTTTTCTATTGTTATGAAGAAATAAACTGATCTCCTACTTATACTTAATATAATAATATAATATAATCCATCTCTTCTCTCTCCAGCTATGAGTTAAATGGCTGAACAAGTTGTGTTCTGTAGCCTTGGCTGGCAACCATTATACCGCAGAAAGCAATGGTAACCTACTACCGGATAATCTTCTGCTCAGGCAGTCATGTCTCTTTCAAGACATGATCATCCAAAGTGTGTATCACGTATGGCACTTAACTGACCAACTAAGACTATTTAATCCAAATCTGAAGGAGAGAGATTAAGTGATTTTTTTACCATTTTGTTCGTAAGTGAACGCAAGAAATTCGAACTCAGATCTTGGATTTTTGATTCCTTACATCGATCACCCGTGTATCGGCTCTAAATACGAAAAGTAAAAAAAAGTGATGAGATGAAGAATATATACAAGATTATCTTCATTCTTATACCAGAAAATCTGACATGCAATATTGTTATGGAGACTCACCCATAAGACACATGAACTCGTCCAAGCTATATATAGGTAGCAGTTCTGCTTTATAGAAGCCCAGAGTAATAGTAAGCGAGTGGGAGAGAGAGGAATCCATTCCAGCAAAACTCTGAGAGCCACATTAATAATCAGTCATTGCTATATGTTTGTTTGACACTATTACGTCTTTGTGTCTTTATTTCTGGCCTCAGCGTACCACAATAATTTGGTGACGAGGTCTCAACACATATGAAGTAGAGATACCGTGAACCACATTTAAAAAAAGATAAATGAAATTCACCATCAACATTATCATGACCAACATTCACTTAACCGTTTGTGGCTTATTGATTGATTGATTGGGTTGGCTTATCAAACAGTGTATCGAGATAAAAAAATGGCAACATATAAATGCGAGAGCTGAGTTTTGTGTTTCTCATAGAAGGTTTGATGGAGTGATCACATAAAAACACATCGGCTTGTACATTTTTTTTAATCATCTCACCCCAAGCAAGGCATTCCACTGCCACTATTGCGCATGGGACTACATAGGGGAAGGTAAAGAGAAGGAGTGGATAGACATAGGGAATGTCAGGAGAAAGGTGACAGATGAGTAAGGATAGCGAGGATGAGGGTCGGGCAGATGGGAAGAGTGCTTGATAGAATGGGAGCAGGTTAGTGTGTTAGGAGGTGTGTATTGACCTTACATTTAAACTCCTGGAGATTGTAGCCGTCGGGGAAGCAATCGTTTGGAAGAAACTAGAAAAAAAGAAATGAAATTGTTAGTCATGACCTTTATCCGGATAACCGGATATAAAAAAATGATTGATTAATTCATTCATTTTCTACAGTTTATCTAATTCTAGAATATATTCTAGAAAATATTCTAGAATATATTCTAGAAAATATTTTTATATTGAAAGATCGCGTTGGAAATAATTATGATTTACAAAGTTCTGTTCGTTTTTTGGTTAGTCATCGAATGAAGTTGAAATATAATCAAAATGCGTATAGCAATTGTTTTCAAATTCGAACAGCCGGAAGTAGGAACATCAGACGTTATAAAAAACACCCGCACCGTGCCCGACTATCAGTTATAAGCCGGACAGCCGTGAGAAGGATAGAAGCGTCTAGAAATCTCGTTCGTGGCTGTTTGCTTTACGACTTCAAAGTGGGCTTATCAACAGCTGCATCAAGTCGCCGCATATCCCAAGCGTTTGGGGATAGTGCTGTGGATGAACGTACTGCAAGGCGTTCGTTTCGAAAATTCAAGACGGGAGATTTATCTCTCCATGATGAGACTCGCAGTGGACGACCACAAGTCTTGAATGACTAATTCCTGAAGGCAACCATTGAAGAGGACAGTAGTCTAACCTGTGGTGAACTTGCAAGACAGTTCAACGTTTCCGATGAAACAGTTAGACTTCACCTGAACCGCCTAGGTAAGACCTACAAGCTGAGCAAGTGGATTCCGCAAACACTGTTGGAGGTCCACAAGGGACAACGAGTGACAGCCTGCGTATCGCTGCTTTCTCGCCACCGTACCGCATCCTTATTCAATCGAGTGCTTAACAGTGATGAAAAGTGGGTTCTGTACGAAACTCCCAAGCGTTCCAGACATTGGTTGTCTCCTCGGGATGCTGTCCCTCACACCGCAAGGCCGCCTATGAACCCACGCAAGATTATGCTTTGTGTCTGGTGAACAGGCCGTCAAGTGGTTCATTATGAACTGCTACCAACGGGCCAAACGGTCACTAGAGACCTATAATAGCAGCAATTGAAATGTGTGCAACAGGTATTGCGCCAGAAGGAGCAGCACTAGTAAATCGCAAAGGTGTGCTTTTCCCCCATGACAACGCCAGGCCGCATGTCGCGTGAGTGATCAGGTATACCATACAGCAACTTTGGTGAGACTCTTTGTGCCATTCATCTTATTCATCTGATCCTGCGCCATCCGATTACCACCCTTATCACTCCCTGGATAATCATCTTAGTGGGAAATCCTTCACCAATGAAGCAGACTTGCGCAAAGCCCTCACGGAACCCCCCGAGTTCTACGGCAATTGTATTGAACAGCGGGAGACACGTTCGCAGAAGGTCCTGGATGCCGATGGCGGTTACTTCGAAGACTAAATATAAGTTACACACACTGTGAGACGTTTTCTTTTTTTTTTCCTTTAAAAATGGACATAACGTTTTGGTTACCTTGTACTTATACAAGCCTTTGGGAAAAGAACTGTATTTATAATTTTCCCAAATTTATTTACCTTTAAGTGAATATACCACGATGGCATAGAACAGGCACTTGCTGAAAACTCCCCTTCCTATGCAACTGTGAAGAAGTCGGCTGCGGAATTCAAAAGGTTCTAACTCTCACCCAGAAAGAAGCTGAATGTTTTTGTTGTGGCAACACGCCGAGTCAGTCAATTATCGTACATGATACACGCTTGGGTGATCTTGTCTCTTTTGATTTTGGCGTAGTAGGTTGGCATTAATTTCTGCGGTAGACTGTTTGCCAACCAAGACTATAGAACTAAATCTTTCCTGTTATTCACCCATAGCCGAAGGGAGAATAAATTGACATACCTTCCCCAAGAGTGTTTGTGCATAAATGAATAAAACGAATTCGACTGGAGTTTGAACGCGGTTCTCCGATTTCCCATAAGCTGATAACCCTTACGCTACAACCCACATCCACACACTACCAATTCTAGAAAACTAGAAAACTAATTTCGGCCTTCCTTTTTGTGCAGGTAAGACCCTTACGAAGGTGAGAGATGTGCAATAAATCTACAAATGGAGAAAACAGAGGCTTGAAGACTCATAAAATAACTGTAAAAGAATGGTATGATATCCAATGAAATCCACGAGGGCAACGTCTGCTGAGGACTTCCCTTCCTATGCCGATGTGAAAAGAGTGTTGTGGATTTCAAACGGGGCAGGGACAGCCCAGAAGATGACTCTCGGTCGGGTCAATCAAAAATCCTCAACCCCTGATGAACAATTTGATTGCATCTATCTAGCAGATAGCGAAGTCGATAGGCGTTAGTTCTGGCCCGGTCCATACTTTTTTAACTGTGATCTTGGGGATGACCAAGCTGTCTGCAAGATGAATGCAAACACCAAAGCAGAAGATGAGTAGGGCTGATATTTCCAGGACAATTCAGTCTCGTTTCCAGACTGACACTGAGAATTTACACCGCAGATTTATAACTCATAACAAAACCTTGGTTTTCCATTTCGAATCTGAATCAAAGAATCAAAACAAAGTAGAAACACTCTGTTTCTTTCCCCACAAAAAGTTAAAGCAGGCAGCCTCCGTTGGCAAAGTGATGGCTTCTGTTTGTTTTTTTATTCTGAAATAATTATGATAGTGTTATGGTGCTCTCCTACGAGGAATGGATTCTTCCTCTTGTTATATATATATATATATATATATATATATATATATACCTGTGTGATTTCCGGAAGAGACAGCTAACAGCAGTTAATGGCAGTTAAAGTACGACAGTTGAAACGTAATTAAGCCAGTTACTATTAAGGCAATAAGCAGCGTAACTGTTACCATTCTAACTTATTCTATTTAATTATTACTAACGTTACATTTGTATATATTGTTATTGTTATACTAATACACTGTTTTTAACCTTCTGTGTTTCGTGTCTTATTCCGGCCATACTGATTACTACAACTTTGCGGCGAAGTCTCGCCACAAAACTCCACAACAGATAGACTACCTGAAAAAGGGGAAAGTATTAATGGACAGAACTATGCTTCAGAATTAAAACAACTGAAAGAAGCAATCAAGCGAGATTTTACTCCCGGATAACGTTCCCGTTTACTCTGCACAGGCTGCAGCTGAATCAGCCAACTGTGGATTTGTGTTGCTTCCCCACTTACCAGACTTAGCTTCATCTGACCTCTTTCTGTTCCCTAAACTCAAATCCGACCTGCGTAGTTGCCATTTTAGAAACAATGTTGTGATAATCTCTGCTGTGGAGAGGGCTTTTGGAGAACTCGGATGACACCTTTTTATATGGTGGGATTGCAATGCTTAAGCAATGCTAGATCTGGATAACGTTTTGAACAAAATTCGTATTGATTTGGTTAATACATTAAATGTTGAATTCAGTTTCTGTTCTCTCAGACTGCTTACTAATTTTAATTGGCTCAATATTAGAAGCATCGTTGGACCAAGTGCAATGATGCCCGGTAAGTTATCCAGAACGAATTGGAGAAGTCCAGAGGTACTTAATGTAAAATATAGTCCCCCTGGACTCCTCCAACACGTTCTGGATAACTTCTTGAACAAAATTCGTATTGATTTGGTTAATATATTGAATGTTGATTTCAGTTTCTGTTCTGACTTATTTTAATTGACTGAATATTAGAAGTACAGCCATTCTTGATAGGCCTATAGGGAAGCAGTATCGTTGGGTGGAGGGTTTCCTAGACAAAATTCAACGGCAAGGGAGGAGAGTTCCTGAATGAAACTGATATATCCCGGGAAGGAATATCAGGGAAAAGAATAGTGTAAGAATAATAATTAACACTGTAGATAAATTAGAAGAGATTTATTATACAACAATACAATAAACCAACAGACGTACAAGAACAATCAACGAATAGTACCAGGAATAACGAACAAGTAGAAAATGTCTCTATGACGTATGCGTTCGTCTAGTGACGTATGCTGTATTTACTAGCCTTCCCACGCAAGGCCGGATGTGACACATGGTCATTTTATAGTGGGTATTCCCGGCCATATAGCCGAGCCAAAAAATCTCTGTCTATTTTTCCCCAGTCGTGGTTCTACCCTTCGGCGGAACCACGACTGGGTTCGTGCTCTCTGCTCGGAAGCAGAGAGCTGACAGTGTCATAGCGTCGTCAGGCGAGTAACGTATGCTGACGTATGACCGCAGTCACAGTCTTTTATAGACTAGACCATATCCATTACGGAGTAGGATAGGATGTTCCTCTACAACAGAAACCAACACATTTCCCTAACCAAGGTCAGCTTTCAAAATGGAGGATATCGGCTGTGGTTTGATGCGTAATAAGATAGTTTCCATCAGGTTTACTTGCCCATGGCGCACAACACATGATTAAGAAGGGTATGGTGATTAGGATCGGCACCTCGACGTAGTGTACTGGTTAACGTGTTTGTCTCGCTAGAATCATTAAAATGGTGTTGTGAGTTCGATCCTCACTTGGTGCTCCATGGTTTCGGCTTTGTGACACATCTAAGCTATGCTTAGAAAATCATCTATTCCGATACGTTATCGTTTACATCAACCGCACCTCCAAGCTTATAAGGCTGGTAATCTCAAGTGGTCAAATATGTACTGACCAGAATTGACGTTGTTTAATTGCTGTGATTGTACGAGAACCAGTGTTTCAACATGATAAGACCATAAGCTTGATATGGATGTGTGTGTGTGTTTTATATATATATATATATATATATATATATATATATGTACAAGTATGGGTAGCATAATATTCCTTGTCCAACGGAACACTATTTTTAAAAATGTGCTCACTACGAAGTAGAGCTCATATGACCGATATGGAGCTTAGCATATATATGTATAAGTATGACGTTTTGCACATGCATACGCAGTTAACTTTAGCGTGTGTTTTTGCTTTAATATATATTTAACTCTGTTTATAAGTTCATGCATTGAAATATCATTATGTCTATCTCGACCTCATTCATCAAGGGCTGATCACGTTATGAATTCGCCTTGACTGTATCCAATATGTAGCAATTTAGTCGGTTTAAAAGTTAACGGACAAACTGACAAGTCGATAAAGGCTATATTTTGTAATTTGTGTATGCATATATGCGTATGTATATTAATCTGTATATGTGTCTGTTTGCTGGTGTTTGTGAATATACTCATCTATTTTTCCATGTGTGGATGTTTGTAGGTTTATCTATGGATGCGTTCTTTCTCTTCCTCGTTTTATATATGAATAACTTTCTAAATCAACTAATTTGTGAATCTAAAAATTCTTTTTTAAAATTTCGCAAAAAAATAAAGTAGATATAATAGTTAATTAATAATGCTGATCCCAATTTAATCAAATTTTAATACCAATGCCCAACAAGATTATTTTTAAGTCTGCCCAGATATTCTCCAAATTAGAAGTTGCTTTACTCTGACTGGTCCACATTGTACATACAACAATGCCTCCCTGATTAAAGGGGTTTTTGCTTGTTTTTAACCTTTTAAAACTATTCAATTTAAAATAAACCACATCAATTGACAAGACACAAGAAGTGTCGAAACAAAGTAGCTACTTTTGTAGAAATATTGTAACATATCCATATTATCAGCTTGTTATAAAACCCTTTGTCTTCTTCTTCTTCTTCTTCTTCTTCTTCTTCTTCTTCTTGACCTGGGCTTGACGGTAAACTGCATCCTCTGATTGGAAGGTTGTGAGGAGCATGGAACCACCTCTTCATTGCTGTTGTTCCCAGGTCCACTCTGGCCCGGAGTGGTAGCACCTGTTAGGGTCCCAGCTATGGGCAAATAGTTAAACCCCCCCAAACTCGGGTCGAAACACTATGAAAGTATAAAAATACACTTTTACAGAAATATATACATAAAATACTTTTATAGAAAAATATACATTTAAAAATATATATATATTACCATAATACATTTTTGAAGGAAAGAAAATGATTCTCAGCAAAACATTTTTTATTACAAAACTAGAAGACATTTTCAGTTTTCTAAAATAAAAAAGAATGAAAATAAAAATTTTCATTAAAATCTGACTAAATCAACCTTCTCACTTTAACCGAACATTACAAAAAATACCTTAAACCCCACATTTTTTGCATTAAATTACCCACGGAGGTTGATATGCCATTAAGCAAAACTCAAACTCAAATCTTCATCTTCTTCTTCTTTTCTTCTTATTAATTTTATTATTATTATCATTATTATTATTGATACTATTTTCTTGCCATTATTATTCTCCCTCATCTTCCTGTAAATAAATTTGCATTCGCTTTTATGCATTATATTAATGTCATCTATATATCTTACCAATGCTAATTTCTATCATTTTCTTTTACTTCCTCCTCCTCTAAATCCTTCCTTTGCTATTTTTTATTTTTTTTTCTACTTCTTGTACTACTTCTACTACAAGCACTACTATATTCTAGAGGAGTTACCATTCAATCATTTTTGTTTATACCCAGTCACTTGCTTCCTGGCTTTTTTTTTAAATTTCCATACTCTTTTTTCTTCTTCTTCTTCTTCTTCTTCTTCTTCTTCTTCTTGTTATTATACACTTCGGATTTTTCTTCTTCTTTATCCTCATCTTCTTCATTTTCTACTTCCCCATCCTATTCACCATCTTCTTCTTCTTCTTCTTCTTCTTCTTCTTCTTCTTCTTCTTCTTCTCATTACTATTATTATTATTAGCCTCTGCCTTTTCCTTCTTCTTTATCCTCATCTTCTTCATTTTCTACTTCTCCATCCTATTCAGCATCCTCTTCTTCTTCTTCTCATTAATATTATTATTATTAGCCTCTCCCTTTTCATTCTTCTTTATCCTCATCTTCTTCATTTTCTACTTCTCCATCCTATTCCCCATCCTCTTCTTCTTCTTCTTCTTCTTCTTCTCATTACTATTATTATTATTAGCCTCCGCCTTTTCCTTCTTCTTTATCCTCATCTTTTTCATTTTCTACTTCTCCATCCTATTCACCATCCTCTTCTTCATCTTCTCATTACTATTATTATTATTAGCCTCTGCCTTTTCCTTCTTCTTTATCCTCATCTTTTTCATTTTCTACTTCTCCATCCTATTCACCATCCTCTTCTTCTTCTTCTCATTACTATTATTATTAATAGCCCCTGCCTTTTCCTTCTTCTTTATCCTCATCTTCTTCATTTTCTACTTCTCCATCTCATTCGCCATCATCTTCTTCATGCAATCATGTATAGCGCGCCTTAGTTAAGCAAGCCTGGTAGAACCTACGCTTCTCCACATCAAACCACAACCGATATCCTCCAGCCTGAAAGCTCATCTTGGTCACGGAAATATGGCTGTTAATTTCTTTAGGGGAACCTTTCAATTTCTGCGTTGACTTCTGTCTAGCAAGGTGTTTTGCCACAGCACTGGCTTCAGACATAGATATAAAATCCGCTGCCTGATTTGAAAATTGAAATAAATGCAAAAAATAATTAGTTAAACTTTGACAGTTAAATTTAACATACGAATTTACTCGAGCCACAAGCTTAGCAACTAGGCCCCACACTTTTACTGTGAAACCAATAAATTGTAAACGCAAATTCTACTTCAGCATGTTCTTTTCTTTCACTTCCTACCTTTGGAATTCTCTTCCGCATACTTGCTTTCCTGAAAGTTACAATCTCCAAGAATTTAAATATAAAGTCAATAATCATCTCCTATCTCACTAACTTGCGTCTTCTCTCTCTCTCTCTCTCTCTCTCTCTCTCTCTCTCTCTCTCTCTCTCATGCTCTCATCTCATTTCTGCAGTATTCTCATCCCTCTCCTACCCACTTCCTGATACCCCCTGTGTTCTGTCACACCTTGTCATAACTTTCCTCCTATGTAACTCCCCTGCACAACAGTGGCAGTATAACGCCTTGCTTGGGACGATACAATTATATAAAAAATAATTAAAAAAAATTTTTATTCTTATATATTTTTTTTTTTACATATTTTTTTTTTTACCATCCGCCTGTGCATTGAACACTGCTGTCAGATCTGGTCGGGTGCTCCTGCTCTCCACCTAGGGGTCCTTGACAAAATTCAACAGAGAATTTGCAATGTGATCGATCCCAACTTGGTAGCTCAGATACAGTCACTTTCTCACCGACTCAGTGTGGCATCACTGTGTCTCTTCCACAAGTCCTTTCACTGCTTCTGCTATAATAAATTTATCTCACTGGTGCGCCCCCCATATACAAATTTACTCAAGCCACAAGATTAGCAACTAGGTCCCACCTGTGGAATTCCCTTCCATTTACTTGCTTCCCCGACAGCTGCAATCTCCAAGAAGTTAAATGTAAAGTCAATAATCATCTCCTATCTCACTAACTTGCGTCTTCTCTCTCTCCCCCCCTCTCTCTCTCTCTCTCATGCTCTCATCTCATTTCTGCAGTATTCTCATCCCTTTTCTATCGGCTTCTTGTCACCCCCTGTATTCTGTCACATCTTGTCATAACTTTCCTCCTATGTAACCCCCCCTGCACAACATTAGCAGTATAATGCCTTGCTTGGAGCGATACGATTATAAAAAGAAAAAAATATTATTTGAATGAGTTCTTTTTCCCTAAACGTCCTCTCCGTTCTCCGTTCTGGGGCGACTGCCTGAGAAACTCACTCCGCCAGAATATCTTCCTTATCCACGTTGGGTTTAATGTAATGAAGTGAGTCTGCCAATAAAACGATAAACCGAGACTTTAATACTCTGTCTTAATATTACATTTTATTAATCTCAGAAAGTTACTCTCGGTTAGTGTTTGCGTGAAGCGGCCACCATATCATTAGTCCGATATGTAGGCATTACTTTCCGTATCTCTTGTATATAAGAGACTCTTTATTTTGTTTCCCTGAGGCAGTTCTTTTTATATCCATCCGTCTAACCGTTTTTCTCACGGCGATAGTCTGTATTCATTCATGAACACCATTTTCATGCCCATGGAAAAATAAATTTACATATTCTATTAACAAATTTTTTTCTCTGGTTCCTAATCCGCCTGGAGAAACGTTGTTACAAGCATGCGCACAGTTATTATTTCTGATCTCTCAGTAACATATTCAAATTTGGATATTTTACGATCGCCATATTTTCCTCTTGGCGTAATCTACGCATCTTAATTCCCAAGTCAAAACTGACTTCCATCTTCATTTGGTTCTATTTTATAATAGATATTACTCTTTCCATTTTGTAATAGGTATACCTAGTTCCATTTTATAATAGGTATATCCCGCTGCATTTTATAATAAGTATGTCTTGTTCGGTTTTAAAATAAGTATATCGTGTTCCGTTTTATAATAAGTATATCATGTTTCATTTTATAATAAGTATATCTTGTTCTATATTATAATATATATATCTTTGCATTTTATAATAGGTATATCTCGTTCAATTTTATAATAGGTATAACTCGTTATATTTTACAATATGTATATCTTGTTTAATTTTATAATAAGTATACCGCTTTCCATTTTATTATAAATATCTCGTTCCATTTTATAATAGGTATAACTGGTTCTATATATATATATATTTTTTAATCATTTCACCCCGAGCAAGCGGAAACGCCACTGATGTGCAGGGGGTTACATAAATGTAAAAAGATTAATTAGAAAAGAGTGAGGAGTATAAACTAGTTAGAAAGGAACAATAGAAAGCAGGTGCGATGACAGATACATAGGTGGAGAGAAAGGGAAGGTTTTTCATAATAAGTATATCTTGTTTCCTTTTATAATAAGTATATCTCTTTCTGTTTTATAATAAATATCTCTTTCATTTTATAATATGTATATCTCGTTCCATTTTATTTATTCAAAGGTGTTTTGAGCCCATTCATGTTAGGAATGTAGCTACTGTAGTCGTTGGCTAATCCTAAGAATGTTTGTAAGGATGCAATATTTGTAGGTTGTGGCATGTTTTTTTTATCGCACTTGTGCTGTAGCTGTCTGCCTTCCACCATTATTATCAATGATTTTTTTAAATCATTTCACCACAAGCAAGGACGTTATACTGCCACTGTTGCTCTGAAGTTTACATAGGGGAAAGTAATGAGAAAGAGGAGTTAGTTATAGGGGCTGTCAGGAGAGGGTAATAGACGGATGAGTATACCGGTGTAATGGAGTGGAGTGGATGTAGAAAAGAGCTTAAGAGAAAGGATGCGAGTTAGTGAGATAGGAAATGTCTATTGGCCTTACATTTAAATTCCTGGAGATTGTAGCTGTTGGGGAAGCAAGGAAATAGAAGATGGGAAGTGAGAGAAAATAAGCTATTAGAGTAGAAACTGCTGTTATATTTTATCGGTTTCAGTATAAAATGCTGGGACCGAGTTGCTAGTCTAATAGCTCGTGTAAATTCATACAGAGGAGGCACCAGTGAGCTAAGTCCATTGGAGCAGAAGCCGTCAAAGTATTTATAGAAGAGGCACAGGGAAGCCACATCACGCCAGTGAGAAAGTGACAGCAGACGAGCTGATAAGTCGGTATCGATCACATTACAGATTCTCTGTTGTGTTTTGTCAAGAAACCCGAGGTGAATAGCAGGGGCACCCGACCAGAGTAAACGGTAGTGTCGTCAGAGTTGGTAGAAAGAACTCAGACTTGTTTATACTGAGCTTAATATTGTAATCTTTATGCTTTTAAACACCTCGTTCACGTGGTTCGCATGTTCATTACGGTCTATGTTTCTAATTAGCACCTCGTCGAGATATACCGTAGCGTCACTTAGGATTGCTGAAAAATTGCGGTGCTAGTTTTACTCCGAAAGGTAATCTGTTAACCTTTAAGAGACCCTTGTGCGTATTTATGGTTAATATTAGGTTGTCCCAAAAGTACGCAAAAAATTGAAATTTTACTCGGCAAATAATCTAAGGTTGCCAGAAAACACTTGCAAAAAATTGACATTTTACTCGCAAAAACAACAAAATTTCTCAAAATAAAGACCATCATTTTTCAAGAGTTTCTGCCATCGATCTGTAAGCTTTCGGATCTGGTTAAAGTACCATTCAGCCGGCTTCGAATCAAATAATTCGACACGCTTCCTCGACCCTTCAGAAAGTGTTGCATTGAGCGGAAAAAGCCGTTATCTGATAGAGCACAGTCAGGACTGTAGGCTGGATGTGGCAGAACCTCAGCGCCGTCTAGCTCTTCAAACTTGTCTTTGGTCTTCCTGGCGGTGTGTGGCTTGGCATTGTCCTGCTGCATCAAAGCGCGCTTTCGGTTGATCAGAGCCGGGTATTTTGCTTCAATGTTTCGTAGACCCGCTCAAGTTGCTGACAGTAAAGTTCGGCACTGATGTCACGACCATTCGGAACCAACACAAAATGCATGATTCCTTCAAAGTTCCACCAAACGCACAACATGACTTTCTTGTCGAATCGATCTTGTTTTGGAACCGACGGTGTCTTTTGCCTTTTCTGAACTCATCGCTTGTCTCGATTGTGCTGGACCAGAGAGACCCACGTCGCAAGTGTTTACGAACTTTTGGGACAACCTAATATTTTTGAACTCTCCTCTTTCATAGAAATTTGCAAATATGCTTTAGGCTGTTTTATTTAGAGAATATTTTTCCTTCATTCAGCTTTGCAAATGTATCTTCTGCTGAAATTAAAAAGGAATTATGTTGTATCAGGCATTCATTTAATCGTGTGGAAAAGTCGGAGCAGACTGATTTATCTTATTATTTTTTTATATACTGCTGGACTCGCCAATTGACTGTAATTTGTTGTTTCCTTAACGCCTAACTTTTTCTATACGTTCCAGTGCTTTGTCTATGACTTTTCGTACTACGAATGGTACAGGTCGCTTGGATCGAAACACTAGAGTTACCTATTCTTTTAACTCAAGCTTTGCTTTAACAGAACAAAATACTAGGCCTTCAAAAAAAAAGAACTAGAAATCTTGCATTTAAATAACGTTTAATTTTTTCTGTATCAATTTCATGGAATTGAAGAATATCTATTTTTTCAAAATTATATATTATCATCTGAATCCCACATGAAATAACGAGTTGATTGATCAATTACTTGTTTTATTTATAAAAAAATTATAAATCAATTTGCTTATTTTATTTTAATATCTCGTCAATTATAATTATTATTATTTTTTTTACCGTTCATAGAACAACCGCCCTCAATAGCTCTCAACCTTGAGTGGCCCTTTGGCATTGTATAGGGAGAACATTAGTAATACATACATATATATAATGTATCGAGGCAGCTAATAATTTTCTAAGAATAAATATAATTTGATTATTTTTACTTATTGGTTAAAACTTAATAATAAAACAATAAGTAATAATAATGAAATTAAACTTATTATATATCATAAAAAATTAAAACAATTAACCTCACGAGGATGTGCGTTGTTGGGTAGTGAATATCGACTTGGAATGAGAGATCGGGGTGCCGAGTTCGAATTCTAGTTGAATTCCTCGCTTTCACTTACACACAAATACTCTCTCTTCCCTTCAGGTATGGGTTAAGTAATAGGACAGATTGGGTTCTATAACCTTGGCTGGCAACCAGTCTACCGCGAAAAGCAATGGCAACCTACTGCGGGATAATCTTCTGCCCAGTCAATCATGTCTCTTTCGAGACATGATCGCCCAAGCGTGTATCACGTATGGCAACTAACTGACGACAATTCTACTCCTGCAGCTTCTTCTCTCTTGCTTTCCTGACGGCTACAACCTCCAGAAATTTAAATGCAATGTTAATACTCATCTATTAACCACTGGACTCTAGCACTCTCCCTACCCCCGTATATCCTTCCCTTTCTCTCCACCTATGTATCTGTCATCGCACCTGCATTCTCAGCTTTCTATTGCTCCTTTCTAACTAGTTTGTACTACTCCTCACACTTTTCTAATTAATCTTTTTACAGTTATGCAGACCCCACCTCATCAGTGGCATTTTTGCCTTGTTCGGGGTAAAATGATTAAAAAAAAAAAAACTAATATTTTGAGATTTTCCGCATGTTAGTTTTGGGTGTTAGATAAATATCAGTAAATATCGCCCCCAGCATGGCAGATGCTAATCTCCTGGTGCGCAGGACAGTGCGCCTACTTGGCCTAACTTTTTCAATCGACCTGAAGTATAACCACTGCATTGAAACTAAAGCTACGTCTACCGCTAGGAAGTCGGGCCGCTCGGAATTGATCTTGCACATTTTATAAATCTATCATTCCTCCGTGCATTGAATACTTTTGCCATACCTGGTCGGGTGCTCCTGCTATTCATCTCGAGGTACTTGACAAAATACGAAGAAGTATCTGCAATATAATCGATCCTGACTTGGCATCTCAACTTCAGTCACTTTCTCACCGACGCAACGTCGCTTTTCTTTTCTTTTTCTTTTTTCTTTTTTTTATTATTTTCTTTAACTGGTGTAAAGCCGGATGTGCGTTGTGGTGCAGTGAATATCAGCTCGGAACGAGAAATCGAGGAGCCGAGTTCGAATTCCAGTTGAATTCATTGCATTCACTTACGCGCAAATACCCTTGGAAAAGGTATTAATCCGTCTCTTCCTTCCAGTTATGAGTTAAATAACAGGACAGATTGGGTTCTATAGCCTTGGCTGGCAACCAGTCTACCGCAGAAAGTAATGGCAATCTACTGTGGGATAATCTTCTGCCCAGTCAGTCATGTCTCTTTCGAGATGTGATCGCTGAAGCGTGTTTCACGTATGACACTTAACTGAAAGCCAGAGGAGAGTTCATCTGCGAAGTGTTCATCTAGTGTTTTGGAGGTGCAGCCATATACCCTCGTTCCATCAGCGTACATATTCCCAAATGATCGGAATATACTTTTAAGCAAATCATTTGTGAAAATGGATGGATGGAGGGGAAAATCTTGGGAAATGCCTGCGTAGATCTCTTGTGCCCCCGAAGGACTGCCTGTTAACAACTATCTTTAGGGATCTACTCCTTATAAAAAACTTCAAATTTGAGAAAAGATTTTATATTCCAGTTAGGAGAAAGAATGTGCAGTGATGGTTCATGCCCAGCTTGTCAAATGATTGACGTTCGATGTGATGCAACTTGGAACGACAAATCGTGGTGCCGAGTTCGAATTCCAGTTGAATTCCTTGCATTCACTTACGTGCAAATACCCTTGCGAAAGGTATTAATCCGTCTCTTCCCGCATAGCCTTGGCTGGCAACCAGTCTACCGCAGAAAGTAATGGCAATCTACTGCGGGATAATCTTTTGTCCAGTCAGACATGTCTCATTTGAAACATGATCTTCCAAGCCATTATCACGTATGGCCCTTAACTATTAACTGATTGAATATAATAGTTGGAAATTTAAATGAAACCTCTGCTGGGTATAGAGTGAGGGATCGGTTTTTTATTGTTATGATGTAATAAACTGATCCCCCACTAATTACTTAAATTAATAATGTCATATAATCTATCTCTTCTCCCTCCAGCTATGAGTTACATAACAGGACAGATTGGATTCTATATCCTTGGCTTGCAACCAGTCTACTGCAGAAAGCAATGGCAACCTACTGCGGGATAATCTTCTGCCCAGTCAGACATGTCTTTTTTGAGACATGATCGCCCAAAACGTGTGTCATATATGGCATTTAACTGACTTACTGTGAAATGATATTAATTCATCGTACACATTAATTAAGAGCAAGTGATATCCAAATATTTTTTTTTTGTCGTTTGAATCCGATTTTGCGGGTGTGCAATTTTAATTTTCACACCTGCTCGTGAAATTTGCCTTGGTCTGGGTTTTTCCAAAATTTGCCTTGGTCTGGGTTTTTTCCAATTGAGTCGTTTGCGTGTGTGCAATTTTATTTTGTGTGTTTTAGTTAGTTGATGGAAGATATAGGATTTGTATCCTATAAATACGAGCGTTTCCCTTAAAATATCATCTCGACTTTTTATTGAATTGATGATTGTGTTCTCTCGATCTCATTAAAAACCTGACGGTGTTTGAAAAAGGATGAAAATAAGTTTGATTCAATGTCCGCTTCGTTCTAAAATGTCAGAAATTTGTACTTAATTGAATATGTTCAGGAAGCGCTTGTTATTTTCAGCTTTAATTGTATTGTTACCTGATGTCTTTTGCTGCATTTAGCCGATCACAGATTTTCTTTTCTCTACGCTGTGGTGCAGTGGATATCGGCTCAAAACGAGAATCCAAAGAGCCGAGTTCAAATTTCAGTTGAATTTGTCGCATTCACTTACGCCCAAATACCTTGGGAAATGTAAAAATCCGTCGCTTACTTCCAGCTATTGGTTAAATAACAGGACAGATTGGAATCTATAATCTTGGCTGGTAACCAGTCTAATGCAGAACGTAATGGCAACCCACAGTCATTTATGTCTCTTTTGAGACATGATCGCCCAAATATGTAATATGTATGGATTTTTCTCTTTACTTTCTCTTTTCTTTCTTTCTTTCTTTCTTTTATTCATTCATTCATTCTTTCTTTCTTTTCTGATATTTATTAAACTTAATATGTGACAAGTTTGAAATGCTGGGAAATAGAACTATTTATGCGCCAATCACCCATGTTTATTGGTTAACTAGCAGTATAGCCTGGCGTTGCTCGGGTGTAATGAAAGCTTTGAAACTAATCCATGGTCCTGGAACTCAGACTCTTTGGACGTTGGCACGAAAGGGCAATAGCTGTTTCCAGTTAAAGCAAAACCGTAGACTGAAAGAAAAATGAATGGATGCAAGTCAAATTTTGAAGTTTGGTGAGAATCGGATAAAAATTTAGAATTTGTATAAAGAACATACAGACAGATAAATAGACACACACACAAACATCTTGCCTTATATATATATATATATATATATATATATATATATATATATTATCCATTTTCTGCACTATTGTAAGAACTGCAACCTTAAAAGTTCTGAATATCGTTTCTTATGTCTTTGTCTATGAGTATATCAAATTTGATTAAAATCAGACCACTCCTTCTATAACCCGATTTTTTCGATTATCGATTTTCGATATTTATCAGGGGTACCTCGACACAAAACCAAGCTAAGAACACTCGCAGACGCTTATAGTACAACTGTGTAAATTTTCAAGAAAATCGGTTCAGCCGTTTCGGCGTCTATAGGTAACGGACACACACACCGACACACACACACAGACAAAGTTCCATTTATAAATAAGTTTAGATCTACAGGGTGTCCCCAGAAGTCGCGCACCATATACTAATTTTTATTTTTTATGTTTCAGATTTTGACCTGATATGGGGGAGAAACTAACAAGAAAGCTAATTTGGTTTTTATGTTTGAAAAAGAAGGAGCAACATACCAATCTGTAGCTCAAGAATTTAACCGCAATTATCCTGAGCGAGAAAAACCACTGATCCAGACCACTATCTGCCGTTTGATCAAACGCTTTCAAGATACTGGATCTGTTGCTGATCGTGAAAGATGTGGTCGACAAAAGAGTGCAAATGATGAACAAACATCCACCCTGGTTCTGGCTAATGTTGCTAGAAGCCCGTGAAATCAGTAAGGAAAATAAACCAGGAGATAACGATTAGCAAGTCATCAGTACATCATATTCTTAAAACATAGAAAGAGAATTTATGCATGTGTTTATGCAAAGAGTGAACAATTTGAGCATTTGTTTTGATTATGATCAATAAATTTGATATTCATATCTATTTTTATAAAAATCTGGATGGTGCGCGATTTCTGAGACACCCTGTACAGTTTACCAACTCAGAAAATCAGCATAAAACTCTATGATGTCTAGTTTAGAAACAACAACCTTTCGCTGTTGTTGTTGTTGTTGTTGTTGTTCTTCTTCTTCTTCTTCTTCTTCTTTTCTTCTTCTTCGTCTTCTCCTTCTCCTCCTCTTACTTCTTCTTCTTTTTCTTTTTCTTCTTCTTCTTCTTCTTAGTCCTCTCCTTCTTCTCCTCCTCTTCGTTCTTCTTCTTCTTCTTCTTCTTCTTCTTCTTCTTCTTCTTCTCCTCTTCTTCTTCTTCTTCTTCTTCTCCTCCTCTTCATTCTTCTTCTTCTCCTCTTCCTTCTTCTTCTTCTTTTTCGTCTTCTCATTTTCCTTCCTCCTCCTCCTCTTCCTTCCTCCTCCTTCTTCCTCCTCCTCCTTCTTCTTCTTCTTCTTCTTCTTCTTCTTTTTATCTTCCTTTGCTCTTCTGATAGGATCGTCTTCGTCTTCTGTTCTGCTTCTTTCTTTCTTTACCTATTCTGTTATTCTATCTCTTTTTTTTTTTTGACAATTTAATTTTTCTTCGTCTTCTTCATCTTCTTCTTTCTTCTTCTTCTTCTCATCATCATTATCATAATCATTCTCGTCGTATAGTATCTTTTACTTCCTTTTCTTCATAATCTGTCATTATAAGCGTCTTTTCTTTTTACCTGCACAAAACTTCTCTGCTTTCATTCCCCGTCAATACTTTTATCATTTTCAACTCTTGCTTTTTCTTGTATTTTTATCTCTCTTCTTATTCTTTCCATATAATATGTTTTTATTTTCCTTCTCCTTATTCTCATATCGGATTTTTTATTTGGTTTCTTCTTTTTTTTTTCTCATTTTTCATCTTTTCTTTTTCTTCTTCGAATTATTCTTTTTTTTTAATTAAAATAACTACTTTCTTCCGCCGTTCGACCAAATGTTCACATTTCCCGCTTCGACATGCTCTTAAAGTTGTTGCCCTATTCCATTCTTGTTTCTACTGACACCGACTGTGCTTTCCCCATCTCACCACTGTTTTCTTCTCTTCTTCTTTGTTTCCATTTTTCCCCGTCTCCTTCCTTCCTTCATTTCTTCCTTCCTCAATGGGTCCCTTTCAACTCTGTGAACAACCGTCCCTCCCTCATCTTGTTCTCTCCTTGTTTCCCGGTTTCACTGGTTTCTTTTCGTGAGGTCATACTTGAACTATAAGCTGACATTTCCAAATGAGAACAGTACATCTAACCACTATATAATAATAATAATAATAATAATAATAATAATAATAATAATGAGCGACGCCAAGATTTCTGGATGCATCTGGGCATTAATAAAGAGCCGGTACTTGACGAAAGCCTTATCTGCCAAAGTTAGCCAGTCGCACTTGGCACAAGTGGAGACTAGCGTGACAAGTCAACGTGAAACAACGTGAAACTGCGGTAGAATCCTGGAAAAGGGTGCCCTGCTGACATTTTGCGCTTTCATATTTTTTGGTTCTCTTCAAGCATCATTGTGACAAAATGGCGTCTTGATGCTTGTCACTTGTTTGCAAATCTCTACAAGCCAGCAATAAAGACAAAGCGCGTAATAACAAAGACTGAAAGCGAAGATAGAAAATATGCAATATAGATTTAAAACTCCTCCTCCTTCTTCTCATTAAATCTTTCTTGATTTCCTTTCACTCACTTTTTACTCTTTCTTTTTTTCTTACTCTTTCTTCTCGTTTGAATTTTCCTTGTTTCTTTTTTTATTTATCTTTTTTCCATCCTTTTTCTCATGCTTCCCTTTCATCTTCATCGCCCGTCTTTCATTTTCATTTTTCCCACTTTACCTTTTTTCTCTTTCTTTAAAATTTTTTCTCCTCTTCTTTTGTCTCCTCATACCCTCTCTACAATACTTCTTCTTCTTCTTCTTCTTCTTCTCGTATCGTATAAACTATTTTTCTCTTTCTTCGTCATTTTTCTTCATTTTATTCTACTGTCCACTTTTCTATTTCGATTCACTCTTTTTTCTTAGACCTTTCTTTTTTCTTTCTTTTTCTTCTTCTTTAGTCTTTAGTGTTTTTCTTTCTTTCGTTTTTCTTCTTTCTTTCTTTATTTTTCTTCTTATTTCTTTCTTCTTCTTTCTTGTTTTTTCTTCTTTCTTTCATTTTTCTTCTTTCTTTCTTTCTTTCTTTCCTTCATTTTTCTTCTTTCTTTCTTTCTTTTTCTTTCTTTCCTTCGTTTATCTTTTTTTCTTTCGTTTTTCTTTTTCTTTCTTTCGTTTTTCTTCTTTCTTTCTTTCATTTTTCTTCTTTCCTTCGTTTTTTTCTTCTTTCTTTCTGTCTTTCTTCCTTCTTTTTTCTTTCGTTTTTTCTTCTTTCTTTTTAATCTATATTTTTCTTTTCTTTCTTTCTTTTTCTTTTTTCTTTATTTCTTTCTTTTTTTCTTCTTTTTTCTTTCTTTCTTTTTTTCTTCTTCTTTTTCAGGTATTCTTTCATTTCTTCTTTACTACTTGTCGTAGCGTTATCCTTTTCAGAATTTTCTTCTTCTTTCGATTGTTTCAAGTCTTCAGTTTCATTCGTTTATCACTTTTTTCATTCATTTTTTTTCTTTTATTCTTCATTCATGTGTTACTCTCTTTTTTTCTTACATCCTCGCTACTTCTACGTATTTTCTGTTTAATTTTCTGCTATTTGTCCTCAACAAAGTTTCTTCTCTTTCTTCTTCTTCCTTTCTCGTTTTTATTTATTCCTTCGTTCGTATTAAAATCTGTTTGCTCTTCTATTAGAATTCACAGAAGAGCGAAGAAATACGTTAAACAAAAGCTGATATTCAGCTCACATACTGAGTTTTCATAATCATTTTTGCTGGCTTACGCCAATAATTTTCTCTCGATGTATGTATAACATACATATTCCAATTAAAGGATACACACACACATATGTATATATTATATATGTATATATTATCCACACACACACACACACACACACACACACACACACATAGACGCACCCGCATCAATGCTCACACTCATACACATGAACACACGCAGATATATATATATATATATATATATATATATTATATATATATATATATAGCACACACAGATATATATATATATATATATATATATATGTATATATATATGTATGTATGTATATATATATATATACATCATACGCTAAAATTCTGCCTTCTGCCGAGCGCCCATAGCCCAGAGGTAGAATCTCCGACTGACGCCAATTCTGTCGGGTTTCAATCCTGGGTTAAAAAGCAATCGGATGTCTAACCGTACCGATGAGCTTCGATACAGCGAAACAGATCTGTCTGCGGATGACTAAATATATATATATATATATAATGTCAACCATATATATGAATATTAAGAATAAAATGGCCAAAATATCTTTTACTGTAAGTTTCATCATTTATGTTATGGTGCCCTATATAGGAATGTTTTCTTCCTCCGTCAATAAATAATTACCTGCGTGGTTTCCGGGGACGCACCTGTGAGGCAGTCAAGTGACAGTCGTAAGGCAGTTGTGTCGCAGCGTAAATATACCGTTCGGACTTACACTTCTATTTGCTTACTACTAACACTTTACTTTGTATATATGTTCTTATTTTCATAGACTTTTTGAACTTACCTTCTTGTTTCCATGTCTTTCTTCCTGGCTGTAACAGAGCACAACAACTTGGCGACGAAGATTCCGCCGCGAAAACTACACAACAATTTACAAGGTCAGGGAGCCACTCAAGGTAAGAGTTAAGTTAAGGCGTAGTTTATATGGATAGGCCGGGAAAGTAATGGTTAATTCTAAACTTTCTAAGGTTATGATTTTAGTGATCGGGTAAACATTCTCTTGGGAATCTGTTACACAGCGCAGTGGATCACGGGAAGAAACGGTTTTACCTTACTTCTCGCCAACGGAATACGGAGAGAATATGGGTGGTTTGTTACTATGTAGGTAGGATGGTGGATCCTGGCCGTGAAGGTTAAACCTGGTGGAAGCAAGGAATGCAGTTCGAGCACTTTCCGTGGAAGTAGCGATAGAGCATTGAGAGACCGCCATATGCCGTCTGTGAGTCATGCCACTTCCTGATTTCTTTGTCATCTCCCAACTTTCTAACTTTTTGTTCACCACGGCTGTAACCAGGTATTGAACTCACAACTCTTTGGTTTAAGTCAACGGATCTAACCAATGATTTTATCCACTGGGCCATGTGTCGGTAAGTTAAAGGTAAGATACGTTATTTTGAATTAACTAAGAGAACAGAAAGTAGCATGACACATGGAACGAGAACAGTCTACCGCAGTAAACAAAATAAACGGTTCAGTTCAAAATTCTAATCAAATGAAGAAGTTCTGAACGGCCGAAACGTCGTGAATATGGCGAGAAAGATGAGAACAACAGTCCGAACATTTTCAAATGCGTTGTGGTGCAGTGGATATCGGTTCGAAATGAAAAATCGGGAAGTCGGGTTCGAATTCCAGTTGAATTTCTTGCATTCGATTAGACGCAAATACCCTTGGGAAAGGCATTAAGCTGTCACTTCTCTCCAGTTATGGGCTATATAACAGTACAGATTGGGTTCTATAGCATTGGATGGCAACCAGTCTACCGCAGAAAGTAATGGCAAACTACTGTGGGATAATCTTCTGTCCAGTCAGTCATGTCTTTAAAGAGACATGATCGCCTAAGCACATATCACTAGTAGCATTTAACGGACTCATCTCTTTTCAGTTTTGTCACCCTTATCCTTCGCCAGGTGCTTTTGTGTCTGTCTCTCTTTCTCTTCTCACTCGAGATAAACGTCTTCTTGGTATGAGAAGTTAATGTTTGGACGTAGACCTATGTAATGTAAGGATTGTACTATTACCCAAAAGCACTGCTCCCAATGTGTGATGGTAGAGGCGGATGTGACATGCTTGGGCAGTTTTGTCTCTTTTTCGCTCCATGATCTCCCGAGGCTACTTCAAGTTGAATGTATCAAACACAACTGGAATTTCAATGCGGTTCTTAGATCTTCTCACTCCAAGCTGTTATTCCTACACCGCTCGTAGATTTAAGATTAGAACAAGGCTTTCAATAGCTGTCAAGCGCCTAGATACAGAACAGTCTCAGGGTTTCTTAACTTTAGAAAATATTTACTTGAAAACCTTCAGGAAATGACCAGCCATCGTAACTTAGGTTTGTTAATATCATAGGTCATATTTCTACTGTCCATCGTCATATAAAGTACCTCATTAGCGATCTTGTCACAACACTAAATATGACAGGTCAATCGTGAGTCACAGTTGTACAAAGCGTCGATTGTTTTTTTGTTCGGGAAACTACAATAATCAGATTCGTAGAAATAATCAGACTCGTTATTCTGCCTTTAAATAACCAGCAAAGTGTTGACAAACCGTAAAAAACGAATAAGGTAATCAAACAATCAAACAAATACTGATGAACTACACAGTCAAGTTTTGAGATGTATTTACATTATCTGGAATGTAAATGTATGGAAACTGTTGTGGCCACAAATAGGAGATCAATTTAATAATGATTGTAATGCAGGATTGATCCCTTTTTTTATGTTCATATTATAATTCATTGTTTGTCAAATTCTGATTCCTCTATTTTCTCTCCAGCTAGGGGTTAATTTGTAAGACTTGTATCAGTAAATAATTTTTTAGAGGAGCTACAATCTTCAAAATTTAAATGTAAAGTCAATAGTCATCTCCTATCTCACTAACCTACATCCTCTCTGTCATGCTCCTTTCTCCGTCCACTTCATTCTCATTAGTATTCTCATCCATCTCTTTCCTACTTTCTGACACCCCTTGTAACCTGTCACTCTTTCTCATAACTTTCCTCCTATGTAACCCCGTGTAAAAAAGTGGCAATGAAATGCCTTGCTTGGGGCGATATGATTATAAAAAAAGTCACGCTGAACAACATGTACAAGTAACAAGAAACGTAAAGAAATCTTTTGATTTAGATTTGTAAATCTGAGGGTGCGTTCAAACCAATCATTATTGTCTCATTGTAGTGTCAAATTCGTACGCGTAAAAATAACATTGGGGACGGTATTAACCCGTCGCTTCTCCCTCCCGATATAGTTTAAATAGCAGGACAGATTAGGTTCTGTAGCGTTAGTTGGCAACCAGTCTACTGCAGAAATTAATGGCAACTAACTGAGAAAATATTCTGCCCAGTCAGTCATGTCATGATTGAGACTTGGTCGCTTAAGCGTGTATCACGTATGAGACTTAAATGATTTAGTGTTAACTAACAACATTTGAAATAATATGAATGTTGTGGGCGCGTACCCACTGACACTTATGAACTCTTCCAATCATTATTTAAACCATAAGGTTCATACTCTCAGGGTAGTAGTTCCGGGAGCAGCCCGCTAGGTAGGCGTGGCTTACTGCCATTCTTGTAGTTATATTTTCCTTGTTAAATACAATATTTTAAACCTATTATCCGTTGTCCGAATTATTCTTTCGTTGCCCCGCTATCGGATCCACATCAAATTGGCGACGAAGATGTTCGTACTCACCAAGGGATACCTCACCTCAATAAACCTTTGTTCGCGGCCCTTTTCATGGTTACAACATTACCTGTAAAGGAGGAGTCAAGCTTATAAAAAGGGATACCCTTCCAAAATCAACTGGCGACTAAAATTTCGAGTTACAAAATGGATATCCACTCTCAATTTTGGAAACTTCAACAAACGAAAATACGGCGTTACACCTTAAAAAAAAATTCATATGACAACTCTTATAATCAAGTCTCGAACAACAAAAACCGCACTAGAAAAGCATTCGGACAAACGGATAAATTTTAAAAGGCACAGCCTCAAATCTATTCAAGGTTACAAAATTAAAGCTAAGCAGAGAAATTAAAATCTGTAAGTAGATTTTTTTCAAATAATAATTTATTTTGTTTTTCTTTCCTCCTCACTAGCGAGAAAAAAAACGAAAAAAAACGTGCACTCTTAGCATAAGTGTAATTAGATAAAATTACATTTAATGCCGTAGAAACTCAAAGAATTTTTCTCCTTCTCAGAAAAAATATCGTTCTTCTGGAATACTTTTAAATCTACGGGTTTAAAAATGGTTATTACTACATAAAAATAACTTCTTTCATGGTCATTTGTACCACAGCAATTGCCGACAAATATGCAAAGTACAAAGTTACCGTAACTACCATCACACACCATTACTGTCAAGGAAGCGCGCTATTAGATGGGATACATCAAACAAATCTTTTTCGTGGCCGTAATATCGTCCCACATAAATTAACAGAGTGACGAGGAATACAAATTTACATACAAATTTACAATAGGAATTCTCCACATAACTAACAACGTAGAGATTTTTTTGTTATGGCTGTTTTCCGCTTCCACATAAACTGGCAACTCTAGTCAGTATCGCCGTTATCGGCTAGCGACGAACAAAAGAACACAAATTAAGGATTTACCCGACAACAACACGTGTTATAACTGAAAAAAGAGCCACGACATTAAAAAAAACTGCCAAGTCAGATTACGAGTCAATAAATTATCAAATGAGAGATAAAAAAAATTTAAAAGAAATGCACTATGAGCCATAACATAAATGAAGGAAAAAAGGATTCAAATATACTGGGTTATTGCAAAACCTTAACAAGGATTCGAATGCACAAAGCAATTCATTGCAAACCCTACAATACTATGAGAGCTAGAAATGAAAACCCGATAAGTTTTCGCTATTAAAAATAATTCATTACGAGTTACAACATAAATGGAAGAATTGAAAACGAAAAACTTAAAAGTTTTCCTTTTAATAAATGACATTTTTTTTACAGCTTGTCACCGTGTAAAAAATAAACTCAATCTCTTCTGGCAGGTGGAAAAGACTTGTTTTTCCACACAAGTAAAAAAAAATTTCCCCTTTCTCGGATTTTTTTTTTTTTCAAATTAAGAAAATATCTCTCAGAAGAAAAAAAGAATAACTTTTTTTTCTTTTCCTCCTCAGTGTCGGGAAAAAGTATTTTTTAAAATACCACTCTAAGTCATATATATATATATATATATATATATATATATATATATATATATATATATATATAAATTCAATTAACTCTCTCGTATCGGCAGGAAAATCAAAATCAAAGAAAGAATGAAAAACAGCAACTAAATATTTGTTTCCAGCAGAAAAAACAAAACGAAACTAAGAAAGAAACAATGGGACGCAAAAAGAAGAAACAAAATTAACGATAACTAAAATTCTTCACAACAAAGAAAAAAAAAACTTGACGGTAACTAAAAAGCAGAAAAATACTGAAATTGCCAAGAAATTTTCATGCAAATGGAAATTAACAGCCGATACTAAATAAATTAAGAAAGCAGTTTGAAAAAAAAAATTCCACAGTCGACAACAAATAATTATAAATAATGAAGCCAATTTGCACACAAATAAAAAAAAATGAACAGACGACAACAAAAGAAATGAAGAGTCAACAATCTGATTACCCCCAAGCTACAAAATACACATTAATCTCCAGCAGGAACTCTACATCATACAATATAAGGATCGGGTGAACCTTTTTACAGGTAAAAAGCTTGGGGAGGGGGTGTTGTGGGCGCGTACCTACGGACACTTATGGACTCTTCCAATCATTATTTAAACCATAAGGTTTATACTCTCAGGGTACTAGTTCTGGGAGCAGGCCGCCATGTAGACGCAGCTTACTGCCATTCTTTTAGTTATATTTTCTTTGTTAAATACAATATGTTAAACTTATTATCCGTTGTCCGAGTTATTCTTTCGTGGCCCCACTATCGGATCCACATCAATGCAATATATATTTCTATTTAAAATTAATTATCATTGTGTCGTTAAATAAAAACATTTAGGATAATATGCAATCTATATTCCTACTTATATTTCATTATCATTGTGTCGTTAAATAGTAACAACATTTAGCATAATACGCAATTTATTTTAATAATTAAAATTCATTATAATTACGGTCTTAAATAACAACATTTAGGATAATATGCAATCTATATTTCTCTAATAAAAATTTATTATCATTGTGTCGTTAAATAGCAACAACATTTAGGATAATATGCAATTTATTTTTCTAATTAAAATTCATTTTCATTATGGTGTTAAATAACAACATTTAGGATAACATGCAAACTTTTAATTTTTAATCAACGTAGCTTTTAGGGTATTTTTGTTGATTGAAGCAACAAAACATTCAAGATACCATACAATTTTTATTTTCCATTACAGAATCGGCCACTTTTGTTTTTATTCGTAGGAGTCGTAAAAATGAAATCATTATTGTTAATTTACTAAACATTCATCTTAGTACTTAATATTATTTAATCTCATTTGATATGATAATGATAAACACAATCAAAACAACATTTGTAATAACATCGGCTTTATTTTATGCTCAAGTGAATCATTATGATAGGCCCGACTGCTACTTGCGGCTTAGGATAGCCTACATTCTTGGATATCTGAAAAATCACGAAAATTTACCTAGATTTTAAGTCTTGTCATGTCTTTTAACGGGTATACGTTGTGGTACAGTGGATGAACAAGAAATATGAGAGCCGAATTCGAATTCTAGTTGAATTTGTTACATTCACTTACGTGAAAATAACCTTGGGATAGATATTAATCCTTCTCTTCTCTCCCAAGCTATGGGTTAAATACCAAAAGAAATTTGGTTTTATAGCTTTGGTTGACAACCTTTCTTTTTCTTCTTCTTCTTCTTCTTATTTTCCATCTGCTTCTTTGTTCCCTTTCTTTTCAGGACGTAGGCGATCATGGCTTTCCACGTCTTCCTATCCCTGATGGCTCTTAGCACGCCTTCTCCTGTTACACCACGCAATCCTCGTTCCGTTATCCACCTCACCAGGTCCTTCAAATATGTTATCCGCTGCTTTTCTGTGTAACTTTTTCCTCCATCTGGCCTGTTAGTATCAAGTTCTCCAAACCCTCCTTTCTCATTGCATGTCCCAGCTGTCTCTTCCTGATGCTCAGTATTAATTTCTTTTTGTTTCCATCATTTCCAAAACCTCATCATTGCTCACATGCTCGATCCATGATACTCGCAGCATCCTTCTGTAGAACCACATTTCAGTTGCTTCAAGTTTTTTCCTTTATCATTGATGATACCAGTCTACCATAAAAAGTAATGGCATCCATCTTGCACATATATAAATTTACCATCCACCCGTATATTGAATACTCCTGTCACATCTGGTCGGCAGCCCCTGCTATTCACCTCGGAGTTCTTGACAAAATCCAACGGAGAATGTGATCGATCCCGACTTGATACATCAGCTGCAGTCAATTTCGCACCAGCGTAATATGGCTTCTATATGTCTTTTTGCAAATACTTTCACAGTTTATTTTCTGAGGAGCTTAGCTCCCTGGTGCCACCTCTGCATGAATTTACTCGAACTACTAGACTGGCAACTAAGTCCCACACTTTTACAGTAAAATCAATAAAATATAACTGCAACTTCTACTCTAACAGCTTATTTTCTCGCACTTCTCACCTACGGAATTGCCTTCTATATATTTACTTCTCTTACAGCTACAATCTCCTAGAATTTAGCTGTAAGGTCAATCGCCCAATCTCCTATCTCTCTGACTCGCATCATTTCCGTCATGTTCTTTTTATCGTCTACTCTACTCTCAAGCAGCTCTCTTCACACCAGTGTTCTCATCCTACTCTTACCCATTCTCTGACAACCCCTATAACTTGTTCCTCTTCCTCATCACTCTCCTCTTATGTAACCCCTGCGCACCAGTGGCAGTACTGCCTTGCTTGGGGGTAAATGATTATAAAAATATAAGAAAAAAAAGATAAGTTCACCTATCGCCCGATTTAAACTTCTCTCCACTCTTTCGAAGAGGAGTCCGTATTTATCCCTTGTTTCCTGTTTAAAATTTGGTTATTAGTAACTCCTCGAGTCTACTTCAAATCTACACTTCTAATGTCTCCACCTAAAACTCTGAACGTTTATTTACAATTTTTTCATCGATAATAAATGCCTATCGTCCAGATCATACTCCTCCCTGATTTTTTAACAGTAAATAGTAAATTTACTCATTTAGCTTTCAATTAAAACTAAAATAAAAGTTTCAAGAAAATTTTTCATTCTTAAAAAATCAGTTTAAAAGTAACTTCTACTCTAACAGCTTCTTTTCTCGTACTATCCGCCCGGGGAATTTCTATTCATATACTTGCTTCCCTGACAGGTACAATCTCCTAGAATTTAGCTGTAAGGTCAATCGCCCATCTCCTATCTCTCTGACTCGCATCATTTCCGTCATGTTCTTTTCACCGTCCACTCTACTCTCAAGCAGCTCTCTTCACACCAGTGTTCTCATCCTACTCTTACCCATTCTCTGACAGCCCCTGTAACTTGTTCTTCTTCCTCATCACTCTCCTCTTATGTAACCCCTGCGCACCAGTGGCAGTAAAATGTGGTGAAATGATTGAAAATAAAACTTACTGTGGGAAAGTCTTTTGTCCAGCCGAAGCGCGTATCACGTATCACGTATGGCACTTGAGTGACTGACATATTTACAGGTAGCCTTATACATAAAAATATACGTGGTGATGTGTATTGAGTAATATACGAGGTTCCTTCAATAAATAAGGTGAATTTCTCGGTATAAGGACTTCTAATACAGATAGAAGCTTACTTTTTTATTTTTTTTTCCTTTACTTCTTTTTCAAAGGGATTTGCTTCTTGTGCAGATTGAAAAAAAAAATTTCAGAGATTAAGAAATTAACAAAGATGGCCGACCAAGAAGCATGCTCCAGGATTGAACAGTTATCAAGTCTTTGGTTGCTGAAGGGTCCAGACCAGTCGCAATTCATAGGAGAATGTCAACTGTGTATAGTGTCCCATGTTTCAGCCAAAAAATGTCTACACGTAGAATAAATTGTTTAAAGAAGTTTGAAAGTGACGAAGTCAAGTGCTGTGAGCGATTAGCTGAGACATCAGTCCAAATACTTTTACGCTGAGGGAATACGGAAGCTTATGCACAGGTGGGTAAAGTGTGTGACACTGCTGGGAGATTACGTTGAAAAAAAATAAGTAAGCTTCTATATGTATCAGAAAAATTGACCTTATTTATTGAATGACCCTCGTAGATAGATAATTATGTCGACATTGCTCCATTGCTCCAGTAGTAAACGTGCTGTGCACATTGTTTCGTCTCTTGTGAATTCTTCCTCACTCCTTAGGGCCACACAAGTTGAAAATATATCTCCTTCGAGATTAAATTGTACCAGCTAATTTTTGGGAATTGCATAAACCGGTTTCGTTGTTTTGAAATTCAATAAAAAGAATGAACCTGAGTAACCATGAAGCTTTTCTATTATTTTACAAAACTCCACCAGTAAGTGGCCCAAGAGTCAATCAAGGTAGAGTGTTGCTGAATAAGATGCGCAGTATCAAATATCAAATATCAAATAAGAAATAAATAACGTTTGACCCTAAATTTCAAGAGGATAATTTGTGGGGGTTCGCGGAAGCATTAACACAGGAGTTGACTAAAATTGAAATAAATTGCTACTGACCATCGTAGGATATACAATATTTACATTATTTGGGTTGTTAGTCCTCATCTTTATTGCCATGTTTACGACTTTTCGGTCGTTGTACGATTCGGCCTTCTTCAGGCGCTAGAAATTTCGAACTGAACCTTTTATTTCGATCACTGATGTATATCTTTCTCAGTGAACGCCGTCTTTAACTCAACTAAGTTTTTTTTATTCACTACTGCTGTAGCCAGGTATTGAACTTACAGCTCTTTCGGTCTAGTCACTGGAATTAACCAACCACGGGGTCAGGTGTTGTTTTGAATATTCTTTAGGTGATTGGAATTTCGATTTTTTTTTAATCATATCACCCCGAGCAAGGCGGTAACGCCACTGATGTGCAGGGGACTACGTAAGAGTGAAAAGATTGGAAAGGAGAAGCCGGAAACCACATCCTAAACAGGGAACAAGGGATGAGCCTCTTCACCTGTTCAATAGACGTGGATGGAGTGTGAACCGGACTTTTTATTTCGATCACTGGGGTGGATTGTTCTCGTTCTATGATTCATGCTACTTCCTGATCTCTTAGTTATGTCAAAATAACTTATTTTACCTTTAAATCAAGGACATGTTGCCCAGTGGATAAAACAGTCCAAATAATGCAAATAATGTAAATAACACCTCATCTCAGAAGTATAGACAAATATCGTAGGACATGTACTTGTTAAGTTCAAGTACTTGGTTACTTTCAGAAGTATTTCTGAGATAAGTGACCAGTGGCTTTAATGGGTGAAGTAAATATTGACTTTTATTTAGGAGAACACCATGACGCCACAAATGTCGGTTTGGCCAGTGGATTCTCCAGTCTTTTTGAAAGTGACGTTCGAATAAATTCTTATGTCTTGGAGAGAGCACTTTGGGGTGGACTAAGTTGCCGTCGCCCTTAATAGGCAATTTTTTCCCCTTAATTTTAAATGGCTTGATGTTTTCCTAGTTATTTCGAATTTTAGCGCGCAGTGGCTATTAATGTGTGAAGCAAAGATTGACTTTTAGCGACACATGGCCTAATGCAGGTTAACAGGAGTGAAATGGAAAGGCAACAAACTGTCAACGTTAATTTTACTTGCTTGGCCTTGCAGAGTCGGATTGAAATGGCACGAGACAGCGACCAGTACTTCGCATTGCAAGCCGCCATGTTTAGAAGTAGCCATAAATTCAAAACACATAAAATCGATTTCGTTTATGCTTCTCCCTTAAACCTGTTAAGTTTTTTCTTCTTCTTCTTCATCTTCTTCTTCTTTCGTTGTTTTCTTCTATTTCCTTTTCTCACACGCTCCTTTTTTTTTTTTTTCTACTCACTTCTTTCTTTTTAATCTTCCTCTTTTTGGTGACTTCGTTTTGCTTCGTTTTCTTTTTCAATGTCTACTTCTTTAATTTTTCTCCATTTGCTTCTTCTTTTGCTGCTATTATTTTCACTTTTTCTTTTTATTCCACTAACCTTCTTCTTCTTCTTCTACTCCTAATTCTCCTTCTTCTTCTTATCCTCCTCCTCCTACTTCTTCTTCTCCTCATTCTTCTTCTTTGCTTTTTCTTCTCCTCCTCCTACTCTTTCCTCTTCTCTTCCTCCCCCTCCGTATTCTTCTTCTTCTCTTCCTCCTCCGTATTCTTCTTCTTCTTCTTCTTCTTCTTCTTCTTCTTCTTCTTCTTCTTCTCCTCCTCCGTATTCTTCTTTGTCTTGTTCTTCTTCTTTTCCTCCTCCTTCTCCTCCTCCGTATTCTTCTTCTTCTTTTCTTCTTCCTCCTTCCCCTCCTTCTTCTTCTTCTCCTCCTCCTCCTCCTACTTTTTCTCCTTCTTTATCAATTAATTAATTAATTTTTTATCGCTTCACCCTAAGTAAGCCGGTACTGCTACTGGTGCGCAGGGGGCTACCTGAGAGAACAGTGAAAGTTTAAGCAAGAGGAAAGCGAAGAGAGACACAAACCGGTTACAGGGCAAGAGACGAATGGAAATACCGGTGTGAAGACAGTTGCGAGTGTAAAGTTAAAAAGGAAAAGATACTCGAGGTGATGGGGAAAGGACGAGAGAAGAACTGGAGTGAACTGGACAAGGGATGGGAATTGACGTTGCATTTAAATTCTTGGAGATAGTAGCTGTGAGGGAATCAAGTATACGGACGGGATTTCCACAGGGGGGAAAAGGGCCGAACCTTGTTGCCAGTCTGATTGCTCGAGTAAATTCTTGGGGAGGGGGCATCAGTGAGCTAAGTTCGTCGTAGCAGAAGCCATAAAAATATTTATAGAATAGACAGAGGGAAGTCACATCATTTCGGTATAAGGACTTCTAATACAGATAGAAGCTTACTTCTTTTTTTATTTTTCAACCTAGTCTTCCAGCAGTGTCACACACATTTCCCATCTGTGCACAAGCTTCCGTATTCCCTCAGCGTAAAAAACTTTAGACTGATGTCTCAGCCAATCGCTCATAGCACTTTTGACTTCATCGTCACTTTCAAACTTCGTGCCTCTCGTGAACGCTTTCAAGGAACCAAACAGTTGGAAGTCTGAAAGGGCAAGGTCTTGGCTGTAAGGGGAATGAGGGAGCAGTTCCAAGCCCAGCTCGTTAATGGTCTACACCGTTTGGGCTGCTGTTTGAGGCCTTCAAGTATGTCATCATGGACAATTTTGAGTGTTGTTCCAACAGATAGGCCCAAAGTCCTTGCAATATCATCCATTGTTACCCTTCTGTCAAAATGAATGAGGTCATTGACTGATTTAATCACCTCAGGAGACCTCACTTCTGTAGGCCTCCTAGGCCTGGCTTCATCCACAACACTGCTTCGTCCTTCTTTAAACAATTTAGCCCACTTGTAGACATTTTTTGTCTGAAACATGTGGTACCATACACAGTTAACATTCTCCTATGAATTTCAATTGGTTTACACCCTTCAGCAACCAAACACTTGATAACTGAGCTCTGTTCAATCCTGGGGCATGCTTCTTGGTCGGCCATCTTTGTTAATCTCCAAAACTTTCAAAGTTTTTTTTTCAATTTTCAAAAAAAAAAAGAAAAAAAAATTAAATCCCTTTGATAAAGAAGTAAAGAAAAAACATTAAAAAAAAGTAAGCTTCTATCTGTATTAGAAATCCTTATAGCGAAATTTTCACCTTTTTTTATTGAATGACCCTCGTATTTTTTCTTGCCTTTTTTCTAATTGAATCATTTCCTCTCACCATTCTTTATCTACTGAACCTTTTTTATTCTACTCACTTTTTTTTATTTTATCATTCCTTTTCTTGGCTTCCTGTTCCTTCATTTTCCTCTTCACTATTTACTTCTTGATCATTCTACTTTTTTCTTCTTTTTCCACTTCTTTTATTTTTCTCCTCTTCTTGTTTTGTTACATCTTTCTTCTCTACCTTCATTTTTTTCTACTACTTTTTCTGTTTTCCATCTTTATTCTTCCGTCATTCCGTGTTAACATTTGTTTATTTTTACTTTCGTTATTTCTTTTTGCTTCCGTTTTCTTCTTTTTTCTACGTTTTCTTTTTATTCGTCTTTCACCTTTTCTTGTTTCCATTGTTTTTCATTAATTTTCTCACGTTTTGCTTTTCTCTCTTTGTTCTTTCGTTTACTTTCAGTTTCGTTTTTGACGTTTTTCTTTCTTTTTCTTATGTTTCCCTCATTTCTTTCTTCTTTTCATTTTTTTACATTCTATACAGTGGCGAGCATAAAGATCAGAACGATGTTAAGAAAAAAGTCTAAAAATGAAATAACTTTTTATTTAAAATCTTCAAAGAACATTTCATCAAGGAAAAAAATGGATCTAAAAGTAAATTATATAATTCCAAAATATAAAGCTCAATAAACTTATTTTGATAAAGTTATAAGAATAATTATATAACATTCGAAAAAATCACGTTGAATACACCGGTTCTCGCTCGATCACCGAAGTTGGGCCTGGTCAGTACATTAGATGGGTGACCACTTAGGAATACCAGGTGCTGTAAACGTATAGTGACGGATGTGCTTTGTGGTGCAGTGGATATCGGCTCGTAGATGGAAATCGGTGAGCCGAGTTCCAATTCCAGTCGAACACTTTGCATTCACTTATAAATTGGTGTCATTGGGAAAGGTATTAATCCGTTCTTTCCCTCCAGTTATGGGTTAAATAACTGAGGTCTGTTGTTTATGCGATCTGTGGAAGATGTCTGCACCGATTATTTGTTATCAGCAGCTACAAAAAGTGTGGATGGTGCTACGCAAGCCTTCACCACTTCAAACAATTCATTGTGTGGTTGTCTAACTGGGTTAGACGCTCATACGTCGAAATCGACGGAAGAGTCCATAATTTCTTATTTCAAATATACGCACCGTAATGGAGGCGCTAGAAGGTGTCGTCAGTGATGTCATCGCGAGAATCACTGGGGGTTTCGGGTCTTTCAACATCATACCCCACTCACCGCGCCGACCCGACCAGAGATGATCAGTTTCTGAAACATTAATTTAAACGCAGAATTTCGGGGAATTTTAGGTAACAATTTGTTTTGGAATCCAGGCACTGTCACTTTTTTGATCCATAACCAATTAGCTGTTCTTTCCGCTGTTTCAGTTATGGACTTGAGTAATAATAATAGATGTAGAATAAAAAGTTCGTTAACGTTTTATTTAAAGTGTATATTTATTGTTGTTTAAAAATATTATACAAGCAAAATGATATTTGTGACGCTACACGTGTTTCGAGTCTAAGATTGACTCTCTTCAAGCGAATAAATTTGTGGTTTTATATTTCGGGTTCCTTTTTTTTTCTGATGGCCAATATATATATGTTTCCTTGATTAATGTTTCTATGAAGCTTTAAAATAAAAAGTTATTTCACATTTAAACATTTTGTTAACATCGTTCTGATCTTTATGCTCGCTACTGTGTTTTCTTTTGCTTTCATCTTAATTTTTCCTAATATTTTCTCTTATTTTTTGTTTTCTTTCTACATTTCTATTTCTTTTATTACTCGCTTTTTCATTCATCGTTTTCTTTCCCGTTTTTCTAATATTTCCTTCTCGTTTTCCTAATATTTTCTCTTATTTTTTGTTTTCTTTCTACATGTCTATTTCTTTTATTACTCGCTTTTTCATTCATCGTTTTCTTTCTCGTTTTCCGTATTGCTTGCTTTTTTTCATTTCCTTCATTTTTTTTGCTCTTTTTTGCTTATCATTTTTATTTTTATTTTCTTCTTTCTTTCTTCCTCAAAATTAACTCTATTTTAATTTTTTTTAATTTTTCATCTGTTTTCTTTTATTGTTCTTTTTCCTTTGAAGCCGTAGAGAAATGGTTAATGTTTCTTTAATTCGGCCTTTTGTCATACTTAACCGAACTCTCCACAGCTTACAAGTTTTACCAAGAGTTATTATCATCAGAAGGTTTTCATCAGAAGGTTGGATGTCGGTTGGAATGGGTGAATTAGTGTAGAATAGTGGAATAGTGTAAGATTAAAATATATTTTTTTCTTGTTAGAATAGAAATTTATTAAAAGGAAAGAATAACACAAGTTGTAAAAGTTAATTTGAAACATTATTAAGAATTTAAGAGTAGAGTTTGTTTTCAATAATAAAATTATGGATATCAGGATTTGTAGAAAGCTTCATAGTAGTAAGTGTTGAAAGTATATATGCGTACGTACGTATGTATGCATTCAGTAGGAATGTCTTTGGGTGGAGAAGAAGAAGTAAAAGGTATCAGTGCACGAGAAATAAGGAGAAAGAGAACAATGTGCGACCTGACCTTTATCTGCGGGTCGATTTGAAGTTGAAGTTACATTTTAGTTTTGTTTTTCTATCAGACTGTCTTAACTGACGCTGAGTTGAGCCTGTTATTTATCTTTTTGAATTTCGCAGTGGATCGCTAAGTCCTTTCAAGTCTTACAAGTCCTATTGGTCAAAATCAATTTAAAACCTACTAGCAAAATCTGGTTTCGACTTTTTCTTGAAGCACATGGTCATTCTTTTTTCTTTTTGGGAAATACCAGGATTTCACACGTCATTGTGAATTTTTGTAAAAGTGAAGAAGGTTTTAATTCTTAATTTCTTATATACTACACCTTTTTTCTTAATTTTTTTTCTTTTTTATTCTTTTTTCCTTCTGTTATCGTTTATGTTATTTTTTCTTTTCTTTTATTCTTCATTTTTTCTTTCATTCCCCGTTTTTCTTCCTCTATTGTTCTTCTACTCAATTTTCCTTCTTTTTTGGGTCGGTGGGGGTGCTTTTTCTTTTCTGTTACATTTTTACTGCTTTTTTTTTTTACTATTTTTGGTCTTCTTTCGCTCTCATTCATTTTCTTCTTTTTAAAGAAAATCCTTCTCTCTTTCTTTCCCATAATATTTTTCGTTTTTTGTTCTTGTCTTGTTCTTATTCCTCTTTTATTTATTTTATCTCTTATGCTTACTTTCTTTCTTCTCTCCTAATTTATCCCTTCTTTTTCATTATTACCTTTCTTTCTATAATCCTTTCGATTCTCTTTCTTTCTTTCTTTTTTTCATTTTCATCTTCTTCTTCTTGTTCTTCTCATTCTTCTTGTCTCGTAATTTTACTAATGCACGTTTGTCCTCTGTTTTCATGTTCCTTTTTCCCCCTCTTTGTTCCGGCAACTAATTTACTATTCGAAACCTAATCAAACCTGACATTGCGTAACGCAGCCTGGTCTTTGACAGCTTTATCGCGCCCACTAGCGTCGACTTTTCAAACGCCACATTACTTCCGCCATGATTTTATTTCTTATTTTCACTTATTTAGTCCTCACCCCTTTCCTTATAAACCCGCCCTCTCATAAACTGATCATCACTGAGCACCTTCAGTACAGACGCTTTCTACCATTTTGCCAAGGCTTCATCGAAAGATTAGCCGAGCCAAGTCTTCCTTGCTCGATTTTCCTCACACCACCTGATCATATGACAAACTAAGCGTAATTTAATAAATGACTTTGTCGTTTTCTTGGTTTAAATAGTTATGTATTTTTTAACAGGCGCCAAAGCGTACATAAAAAAGAAGTCATAATTTTTCGTGGTCATTTTCTAGCAAATTCTGCTTGATCAATCTGTTTTGTGGCTATTTCGTCTGAGCGTGGTAATGTTAATGATAATATCAGCTGTTTTCTTATAAGGAAACATTCAACATTATGCGAACACGCACTGTACTGTCGTTTAAAATCTATAAAATCATTCTTCTTCTTTTATGTGCCCTATCCTTTCAGGACGTAGGGATCATGGCTTTCCGCACCTCCCTATCCCTTGTGGCACTTAGCACGCTTTTTACTGTTGCACCATGCAACCCTCGTTCCGATATCCACCTGATCAGGTCCTTCAAATATGATATCTGCTGCTTTTCTCTGTCTCTTTTTCCCTCTATCTGTCCTGTTAGTAACAGGTTCTTCAAACCCTCCTTCCTCATTGCATGCCCCAGGAACTTTAATTGTCTCTTCCTGATGCTCAGTATTAATTTCTTTTTCGTCTCCGTCTTTTCCAAAACCTGGTCATTGCTCACATGCTCGGACAATGATGATACCTTAGCATCCTGCTGTAGAATCACATTTCAGCTGCTTCAAGTTTTTCCTTCATCTTCGAAGATATTATCCAACATTCACTGTCATCTTGAAGAACCGACATCACATAGCAATCCAGTACTCACCTCTTTTTTTCTAGTGAAATTGTCCTGTTTCTTAACACTTAATACAGTTTCTTAATACTTTACTCAACTTCTGGAATGCTTCTTTCTCCATATCATTTCGCCTTCGTATCTCAGAGTCGCATTTTCCGTCTTTTGTTAGAACACTTCCTGTGTATTTAAATTTTGTACCTGCTTGATTTTAGAGTCCCTCACCTTAATTGGCATTTTGGGCGGCTCATTTTGCTGATGACCATGCATTCGGTTTTCTTGCAATTTATTTGTAGTCCTTTATGTCACTCTCTTTATCTACCTTCTGTAGGAGGTCTTGTAGTTTTCTTTCTGTGTCTGCTATCAGCACTGTATCATCTGCGTACCTTATATTGTTTAAATTGTGGCCTCCGATGACGAATCCTGGCATAATTTCTCGGGTTCTCAGAATAGTCTTGCTGTATAAGTTGAATAGACCTTAACCAATTCTTCAGTGAAATACTTTTCTGACATCTACTGCCATCATCCTTTTCTGTATTGAAGGCAGTGGAAGGGGTTTCATTTATAACATTTTGGGAACGTCGACATTTTAATTGTGTCATTATTTTCTCTTTGGCTTACTTGTAATATTCAATTTTAGATGATTTTATTCTTGAAAGACCGTAACTGGCATGGTTTCTGTTATCTCGCACAGTTCTCTGGGATTTCGAAGCGCCAGCCGACGATACTCGAAGAATAATCATCAAAATCGGAGGGCTTCGCTTGCTCAAAACCATTTTAACCATTGATCTTACAGCTGACATTTTGGGTACTCATGAACGGGTTTGGCGTCTTGAGTGACGTGGTTTCTGTGACTTTGTACAGTTCTTTGTGTCTGTTATTTTGTAGCACCAGTCTATAAACTTCAAAGAAATAAATATCGCACACACACACACACACACACACACACACACACACACACATGAACTATATGCATATATACTTTTGATGGTTATTTTTATGGGTATTCATATTTGAGTAGATGTTGTGTTTTTATTATTAAACAATATTTATATATTTACATCTATCGGCTAGAATATTCAAGAATCTTCGTACGTCCTCCGGCAGGAATCGAACATACGTCCCTTACGGGAAATCGTCATTAGATTTAGTCTGATAGATAAAAATAAATATAACGTTAAAAAAACATGTTGATAATGGTGAGCCCATTGCTAAGCCTTCATCCTGTCGATATATTTCTGATCCCATTACGAAGTGTGTTGTTTGTGTGCAGAAAGTTATCATCTCCAACAGGTTATCTAATAAAATACTGGTACGTTTTCCTAGGGATGAAACCAAGGCCAGTCTATCTACTGATAGTGCCACCACCGTAGGTACCTTGGTGAAGAGACTCACCATATCCAGGCTTACCAACTGGTTGCGCTGGGTAGGAGCATCTCTGATAAGTTCCACGAAGTGGCCGGAGTTTCGAACATATGATTGTGACTTTCCTATAAGAAACGACTCAGAAGGTGGCACAACGAGCCTTGGCTGTCAGCAATCGGCCTGAGCGGAATACTGTCTCTGTGAATCTTAGGTAAACCATACACGTGCGGCAGTTTGCAGAAGCGCTGAGATGTATGTCTTAGGCTGGAAGTGATCTTTGTCCAGAATATAAGATATGCGAAAGCTTTCGTTCTGTTATCAAAGTAGAGTCTTCCTTTACCTTCCTATACCACTTCTAATGAGGTCTTCCAGTTTCTCGATGTATTGTGCCTTATGCACCACTACAGTTGCATTGCCTTTGCAATTCTTCTGTAGTGTTTTGATTGCCAGCCCCTCCTTTTTTATAATATTTGGTTTGGGTGGCTTGATTTTAGCCAATGTCTGTCTTTAACCAATGTCTGTCTCATTTTCCAACATGAGCCTGAGGAATGTTCAAGGCATTTCCTCGATACAGGCAATGATGTCTAAGGAGAGTATCCGCCTGATGCTTGTTGCGAAATTCAGCAATGACTCTTCAGAAGCACTTAGCTGATATTGACTGATGTTGATAAATCCCTTCACAGGGGGGTGATGGACCTCATAGATCTTGACCACGTTTTCTTTGAATTGATGGAAAATAGGTATAGACGTTGATTAGTTTCAGTGACTTGACCCAAAGAGTTGTGAGTTCAATACCAAGTTACAGTAGTAGTGAACAAATAACTTAGAAAAGTTAAGTTAAAGGGAGATAACTAAACGCTACCAGAAGTGGCATCGCATACTGAATGAGAATAATATACCTTAGTGATCGTAATAAAGGATTCGGTTTGAAATTCCTAGGATTTATACGTAGACAAACACATTTTACTGTTGGTTTTTATCTGCGTTTATATTTTAATATACATATTTGGGTGCATGGTTTTGTCTACATGTATGCATGTATGTAGGTGTGCATGTAGGTTTATGTACTAGTAAAAATATTGATGTATTTGTTTTACATGCATATGTGTATGTGTATGTATATATATGTACATATATATATGTATATATATGTATATATGTATATATATATATCATTATTTACGCGTATGTGTCTTTGTGTGTATAGACGTTTGTATGCTCGTGTATCTGTGTATGTCTATAAATATATATTTGTATTTGTATAAGTTTGTATATATATATATATATATATATATATATATATATATATATATATAGAGAGAGAGAGATAGATAGATAGATACATACATACATATGTAAATGTATTAATATTAATATATATATATTCTTGTTTATGAACGTATATATGTACGCGTATGCTTCTGTACGAGTGTTCTTGTATTTATTTGTGTGTATGTATGAGTATAGTTGTCTATAAGTTGTTCAATATATGCTGTTTTATTCTGTATATAATGCTTTGTGGATTTATAAATCACTTACATATTCTGTTTTTTGTTGTTTTTTTTTTTTGTAAAATTGAGTGCGTATATATTTAATTATATTTTTTATTCACTGGAATATGTATGTGTCTGTCTTGACCTCATTTAAACTTCTCAGTCCCAAGTCATCTTACAAATTCAGTATGACTTGTACCGAATATACAGCATTTACAGACGTTTACCAAACCTCGCTTTAAATTTAATACATAAATTGACTGGTCGCAAAAACAAGAGTTAAAATAATTGCGTATATATATACGTATATACGTATATGTGTCTGTACATGTGTATATGCTAGTTTATGTATGTGTATATATATGTTTGTTCATATATGGGTATAGTAGCAGTATAGCCCGGCGCTGCTCGGGTGTAATGAAAGCTTTAAAACTAATCCATGGTCCTGGAGCTCAGACTCTTTGGACGTTGACACGAAAGACTAAAAAGCAATAGTTGTTACCAGTTAAAGCGAAACCGTAGACTGAAAGAAAAATGAATGGATGTAAGTCAAATTTTGATTTCCTGGTATCGATATCAAATAATTTATTTCGTCTTAAAATGAATTTTGAAGGTTAAATAAGTCCTCTGAGTAAATGGTATCATGGCTGAAACTAAGAACTCCAATTATACCTACTTAGAGCCAAACCTGAAGCAAAAACTAAAAGGGCTGAAAAAATACAGACATACAGGCAGATAAACAGACACACACACAAACATCTTGCTTTTTACATATATATATTATCGATTTTCTGCACTATTGTAACAACTGCAATTTTGAAACTTCTGAATATGGTTTCTCATGTCATTGTCTATGAGTGTATCAAACTTGATTAAAATCGGACTACTCCTGCTATAACCCGAACTTTTCGATTATCGATTTTCGATATTTATCGGGAGTACCTTCGACACAAAACCTAGCTAAGAACACTTGCAGGCGCTTATAGTACAACTGTGTAAATTTTCAAGAAAATCGGTTCAGCCTTTTCGGAGTCTATAGGTAACGGACACACACGCACAGACACACACACACACAGACAAATTTCCACTTATAAATAAGTTTAGATGTTTGTATTCGTGTGTGTTTTTCGTTTCTTATTTGAATAGCTTTACAATAATCAAAACGCTTTGTCTCTAACATTACATCACACCTTTCGTTGTTTCTCTCAAAATAATTAACAATATAACAATTTACTTTCTTTGCTATATATATATATATTTTTTTTTTTAATTATATCACCCCAAGCAAGGCGAAAACGCCGCTGATGAGCAGGGGGCTACGTAAGAGTTAAAAGATTGGAAAAGAGAAAAACCGGAAACCACATCCTAAACAGGAAACAAGGGATGAGCCCCTTCACCTGTTCAATAGACATGGGTGGAGTGTGAACCGGGCGATAGTTTAGTCTATCTACTCCAATTAAATTGCATTTCTATAGTAAAATAATTCCTATAATAAATTAATTAATATAATAAACTGATTCCTATCCAAAATTAATTTGTATCGTAAAATAAGTCGTATACCAAATTAATTTGTATAGTAAATTAATCACATATTTATTTAGAATTTGTGACACAAATATGTTGCAATATCACAACAAAAATAGCTATTCATGTCCTATCAAGTGATGGTGCTGATTTCAACTTGAAGTGTTTTAAAGAGTTGAAGAGTTTAAAGGTAGCCAAGCCCACTGAATCAGGGAGACAATGTTACATAGTCTGTGATGACCAATCAAAATACAGGTAATTTCTAATTTTAGAAACGTACGAACATGCTCTAAAAACTTACAAACGCTTTCCAAACCTGGCTTTAAATTTAACGGATAAATTGACACGTCGCTAAAAACAAGTATTAAAAACATTGTTTATGTATATACATGTGCGTATATGTGTCTGTATATGTGTACATACTAGTTTATGTATATGTATGTATATATTAGTTCATATGTGGGTATATACAAGTCAACCATCCGTCCGTGCATGGAGTACTGCTGCCATTTATGGTCAGTTGCCCCTGCCGTTCTCCTCAGTGTTCTTGACATGCTCCAAAGGAGAGTCTGTAATTTGATAGGTACTGATCTGGCGACTCGACTGCAGCCACTTCCCCATCGTCGAAATGTGGCCTCCCTTTGTCTCTTCTATAAATACTTTCATGGCTTCTGCTCGGATGAGCTTAAGTCACTGATGCCTCCTCAACAGGTGTTTACTCGTGCAACCAGACTGGCAACTGGGTCCCACCCATTCACAGTCAGGTTAGCCAAATGCAGACGACAATTCTACTCCTTCAGCTTCTTCTCTCGCACTTCCCGCCTGTGGAACTCGCTCCCGTATTCTTACTTTCCTGACAGCTACAACCTCCAGAAATTTAAATGCAAAGTCAATACTCATCTACTAACCACTGAACTCTAGCTCTCTCCCCACCCTCGTATGACCTTCCCTTTCTCTCCACCTATGTATCTGTCATCGCACCTGCTTTCTCAGCTTTCTATTGTTCCTTTCTAACTAGTTTGTACTCCTCACTCTTTTCTAATTAATCTTTTTACATTTATGTAGCCCCCTGCACATCAGTGGAGTTTCCGCCTTGCTCGGGGTGAAATGATGAAAAAAAAAAGACGACCATTCTACTCCTGCAGCTTCCTCTCTCGCACATCCCGCCTGTGGAACTCACTCCCATATTCTTGCTTTCCTGACGGCTACATCCTCCAGAAATTTAAATGCACAGTCATTACTCTTCTACTAACCACTGGCCTCTAGCTCTCTCCCCTCCCCTGTATAACCTCTCCTTTCTCTCCACCTATGTATCTGTCATCGCACCTGCTTTCTCAGCTTTCTATTGTTCCTTTCTAACTAGTTTGTACTCCTCACTCTTTTCTAATTAATCTTTTTACATTTATGTAACCCCCTGCACATCAGTGGCGTTTCCGCCTTGCTCGGGGTGAAATGATTAAAAAAAAAATTTGTAAGTACAGAATCTAATTAAAGAAATAAAAGTCTGTCTCTTAGTCTTCTTCTTCTATGTGCCCTGTCCCTTCAGGACGTAGGCGATCATGGTTTTCCATGTCTCCCTATCCGTTGTGGCTCTTAGTATGTTTGCTCCTGTTCCTCCTGGCAACCCCTGTTCCGTCATCCACCTGATCAGGCCCTGCAAATATGTTATCCGCTGCCTTCCTCTGTCTCTTTTTTCTTCTATCTGGCCAGTAAGTATCAGGTTCTCCAGGCTCCTTCCACATTGCGTGTCCCAGGAACTTCATTTGTCTCTTCCTGGTGCTCAGTATTAATTTACTTTTTGTTGCCATTCTTTCCATGCTCAGTCCACGATATCCGCAGCATCCTACTGTAGAACCACATTTCAGCTGCTTCTAGTTTTGTCCTCATTTTCGATGATATTGTCCAGCATTCACTGCCGTATTGAAGAACTGACATCACATAGCAATCCAGCACTCTTTTCTTTGTTTCTAGTGAAATTTTCCTGTGTTAGTACTTTACTCAGCTTCTGGAACGCGTCCTTTGCCATGTCAATTCTCCTTCGGCTCTCTGTGTCGCACTTTCCATCTCTGGTTAGAACACTTCCTAGTGATGATTGCAGACACGGAAAGGAAACTACTAGACCTCCTACAGAAGGTAGTGGTGGAGAGTGACAAGAAAGGACTACAAATAAACTTCAAGGAAACTGAATGCATGGTCATCAGCAAAAGGTGCAACCCAAAATGCCAAATACAGGTGGGGGATACCAGAATCAAGCAAGTACAAAAATTTAAATACCTAGGACGTGTTCTAACAGGAGCTTAGTGTTACACATTGTAAATGATATTAAAAAGCGAAGTAACCGGTTTCGCTTCCGCTCTTCGGGCCTCTACGGGAGATTTTAATCAGAATAAAAAAAAGTGTATCATGAAAGTGAGGAGGATGAAAAAAAACATTCTGAATGCAAGGAGCTAGAGGCTAATAATATCGAGCCCCAACAACTCACACTGTTTGCACAGTGCAGGCCTTCGGGACCCGAGATATAAAGCCTCCAGAACCTTTAGATAGAATGAAGAGGGAGATCGGGACAAAACAGTGAACCGATTTACACTAAAATTAGCTGCACACTTTTTATTCTTCATATATATATATATATATATATATATATATTAATTCAGGTACTTTAATCCAAGTGAAAAAAGCAGGAAGGTAAATTCCAAAAACCGGATCCTAATTAATATTAAAAAAATTTTATTTTAATATTAAAAAATGATACAGGAAGAGAGCTCCATGTAATAAAATATTACAGAGCAAATATAAATTTAAAAAAGGATCAATTCAATGATGTTGAATGACCATTATATATATATATATATATATATATATATATATAATGTGTGTGTGAGTGAGTGCGGATCTCTTTTCTCCTAGATTCTTATTTGAATAACTTTATAATAATCTAAATCTCATGATTTTTTAAACTTAGAATTTAAAATTTGTAGTCTGTAACATCAATTCATAATAAATATATATAACATATATAATATATGTATAAATAAAAATATTTTTTTATTTTATTTTAAAGTGAAACTAAACGTCGATTAATAATACCGATTTCTATTTTTATATTAACATTAATGCAACAATAAATCATTCTTAGAGCCTGTTCTTATTTTCATACACTTAGAAATTGCTTTTATTTTAATTAGCCACAATAGACTTTATAACAATGTCTTTCTGACTGAGGGTTTTGACTAGTTTTGAAGCATTTAAAATACATCAACTTGAAATCAGCAGCACCAGTTAATAAGACCCAAGTAGTGTCGAAACAAAATAGCCACTTCTGTAGTGATACTATCATTTATATATTTGTTAAATTTATAAAATGTATTACATATATATATATATGTATATATATAAAGCTAAAAATCATCTTGACAAGTATTTTGTGACACAAAAGTATTTTAAATTCCCACATTAATCATATCGCTTGGGTGCATCAATATATGGTCAAAAGCTTCGACATGTCCTTATCAATTTTAGACATAATTCTTGTTGTGGTGGACTTGAGAGATTTTAGGATATTCTAAGTGCACTTGACTACGCCTCATGCGTTATAAACCAGTCGATTCAGGTCCAGTAGGCTAGCTGGCCCTGTGGTTGCAAGAACATAATCACTTCCGAGGAATTAGCCGATGTAATAGTGAATTGTCTTGTTGAAAGACGTATTGGTTTTAGTTGCATACGTTGTCTATCTAGGTCTTCACATATCTCTCTAACACTTCCTGATAAACAGCAACATTAGCTGTAGACCCTTTGGGAAAGAAGTGAGTAGAGAAAACTTGGCATCTCCTTCTCCTTATATATATATATATATATATATATCCATTTATATTTTCTTCCTCCCATTTCAACCAAAAATTAAATTAAAATAAATAAACCAGAACCAAAAACTAAATAAACTAATGTTACCCGTACATATAAGGTACGTTAATATGGTCCCCAAAATATTTAATATTCGATCGGAACATGCGATAATTGGATGGGACAATGAATACGGTGGGTGGGTTAGGACTTTCTATTTAAGCGTTTCACTGTAGGTTTTTACCCGTTATACAACATGTGGCCAGGCATTGTCATGTTGCATAATAACTTTGTCGTGTCTCTGCTGGTATAACAGCAGGGTTTTTTTTCAATGTTCGGCTCAAACGCATCAATTGTAGTCAGTAGCGATCTTCCATGTTGGTTTTGGCTGGTTTGAGCAGCCCGTCCGCCCGTGCATTGAATACTGCTGCCATATCTGGTCGGGTGCTCCTGTAATCCACCTAGGGCTCCTTGGAAAAAATCCAACGGAGAATCTGTAATGTGTTCGATCCCGATTTAGCAGCTCGGATACAGTCACTTTCTCACTGGCGCAACATGGCTTCAAAGTGTCTCTTTTACAAATATTTTCACGGCCTCCACTCCGATGAACTTAGCTCACTAGTGCCCCATATATATATATATATATTTACTCGAGCCACAAGATTAGCAACTAGGTCCCACCCTTTTACTGTGAAACTTATAAAATGTAAACGCAAATTCTACTCCATCAGCCTCTTTTCTAGCACTTCCCACCTGTGGAATTCTCTTTCGTTTGCTTGCTTCCCCGACAATCTCCAAGAATTTAAATGTAAAGTCAATAGTCATCTCTTGGCACACTAACCTGCATCTTCTCCCATGCTCCTTTCTCCATCCACTCCACTCTCATCAGTATTCTCATCCTTCTCTTACAGACTACCTGACACCCCCTGTAACCTGTCAATCTTTCTCATAACTTTCCTCGTATGTAACCCCCTGCAAAACAGTGGCAGTAAACTGGCCTGCTTGGGGCGATACAATTATAAAATAAAACGACTGTCTCGCCGATGTTGATGTATGACTGGGCTTACCCCACGATCTAATACGCTTCGGGTTATCGTAGCTTATCTACTTTTCATCGCCGGTCATGATACGATACAAAATAAAAAAAACTTCCTTTTCTGCTGTTGAAGCCGCTGTTATCACGTGACAAGTCACCGTTTGATGTCTGTCGGCTTTAACTAGTACGGCGCCCAATGTTTTTGCTTTTGAATAATACCAAAATGCTTTCAAATGTTTCGAAACTGTTGTCTGTTCAACTTCTAATTATTCTTGACATGATTCCGTATGAAGCAATGCCTACAATTCTTTGTATTCATAATCTTTCGGTGTATCAGTGGTTTTTTTTTTCTTCTGCGGATGTGCGTTGTGGTGTAGTGGATATCGACTCGGAACGACAAGTCGCGAAACCGAGTTCGAATTCCAGTTGAATTCCATGCATTCACTTACGCGCAAATACCCTTGGGAAAGATATTAATCCGTCTCTTCCCTCCAGTTATGGATTAAATAACAGACAGATTGAGTTCTATAGCCTTGATCGGCAACCAGTCTACCGCAGAATGGCAACCGACTTAGGGATAATCTTCTGCCCAGTCAGTCATATCGCTTTCGCAGACATGATCGCCCATTGCGCTGCGACGATAACAGTCACCGAGTAGCAGACGCAGGTTGTAAATTTGTAATGTGGTTCTATGACGTTACACCGCGTGAGAGACCGAAATGTTAACAGAACCATACGTCTAAAAGAAATGTAATGATTGAAATATGATTTTATTAAGTGTGGGTTGGTTTGATTTAATGCTGTTGGCCTGTAATATCTGAAGTTACTTTAACTGTCTGTATGTGTGAGTATTATAGTGTTATCGACTAATATTACTTACATGGCTATGTTTTTCAAAGAAATGATGTTTAATTGGACTATGATCAGAATGGTGGCGAGTAAGTCTCCGGGTGATCCAAAACCAATATCTGTAGTGAGTTTATTATTAATACCAGAGATACAATCTCTGAACGGTCATGTGACTTGAGACACTACCTTGGATTTCTGTAGAAGAAAAGCTATATATATATATATATATATATATATATATATATAGATTTTTCCTCTACAGAAAACCAATGTTGTGTATGAATTCACATCACTTACATTGGGAGTGAAACAGGTCGTTCAATTTTCGTTGTCTTACTTTTTATTTCCATCCTGAAAATGCTTATAAGTATAAAATTTACTGTATTCTGTTCTCTTAAACGTTTTCGTACAACTAACAACTTATTTAAATATATATAACTACCCTCTTACAGTGAAACCGATAAAATGAAACCGTAATTTCAACTCTAACAGCTTCTTTTCGCGTACTTCACACCTCTGGAATTCCCTTCCATATACTTGCTTCTCCGACAGCTACAATCTCCAGGAATTTAAATGTAACGTCAATAGACATCTGCTATCACACTAACACTATTTTTTATCTACTCCACTCCCATCTTAGATATTCTCATCCGTCTATTACTCTTCTCCTGACATTTCCTATAACTACCCCCACTTCTCATTACTTTCCGCTATGTAACCCTCTGCACAACAGTGGCAGTAGAATGCCTTGTTTGGGGTGACATGATTAAAAAAAACAATGTTTTCAATTAGTAAGTTAAATCACTTGTTTTTCAATACTTCTGAAATGAGGTAGTATTGACACTATTTATATTGTTCGGACTATTGTCCTAGTCTTTATTGCTATTACGACATTTCCGTCTTTGTAAGCTCCGGCCTTTTTCAGGTGCTAGGAAAGGTGTCAATATGAGCCCTATTAAAAAGATTTTACTGAGAAATTTATTACACGAGTCTCAAAAGTTCATGTACTGATGTTCTCAAGGGCACATAGATATTGGTTAGCTCCAGTGAATTGACTCAAAGAATTGTGAGTTCAATACCAGGCCACAACAGTGGTGAAAAACTAACTTAGAGAGTTAAGTTAGAAGGAGTTAATTACATGGCTACCAAAATTGTTATTCCATTTGGCATTAGATTGATATACACCAGTGATCGTAATAAAAGTTTCTGTTCAAAAGTTCGAGCACATGATGAAAGACACAGCGTACAACAGACGAAATTTTGTAATAATGGCAGTAAAAATGAGGACAATAGTTTGAATAATGTAAATAGTGTAAGTCATATTTCTTTTACTGATAATATAAACCTGGGTTGTCAGCTTTAAATATATGCGCAGATCCATTAAATCTTGTAAACTCAAATCTCTGCATGGAATTTACAACTGAGTAGTTCGTTATACATTGCGTTACCCATGCGTAAGAATAATGATAGCTCCTTCCGGTGGAGGACAGCTAGAGTACATGGATTGTGTGATTGCAAAATTATCTTAAAACTCGAGGCAGGAGACACGTATGAATAGTCAAGAACAATAAGAATTTTCAGTAATTGAAATAAAGTGTAGAGATTGTGAAAAGTTCTCTGTCTTTTCTGTTTTTTTTTGTTTTTTTTTAATTCATAGAGATTCTGACATTTTTCTTACTTAATAATTGATTTAAGCTGAAGCAATTTCTCTTCCCCATATAATCTTTTTTTTAATTTTAAGAAAAAATACTGATTTGTGCGTTCAAAAAAAGCAAAGTTTATTCGCCTTCGGGTCTGATTTGATTTTTTTTAAAAGACGTATTTTCACGAAGAATTTTATAAACAGGACAGATAAATATTAAAAACATGGAATAATTAAATGATAGAAAGAAAGAGAAAAATAGAAAAAAGGCTTCAAAAAATGAATTACACACACAAAAAAAAATCCAATACACATTAAATAACAATTGTCAGAGTGCTATGAAAATGTCGATAAAAAGGTTGTGGAATGATGACGAGAGAGAGATGGTTATAAAAAGAGAAAAGTAATTTAATAAATAAAGTCTGAAAAAAGAATAGATGGAATTTTTTCCTATCCGAGAAAATCCTGCAGATATACTAATCTACTATCCGCCCGTGCATTGAATACTGCTGCCATATCTGGTCTGGTGCTCCTAATATTCACTTAGGTGTCCTTGACAAAATCTAACGGAGAATCTGTAACGTTATCGATCCCGACTTGGCAGCTCAGATACAGTCACTTTCTCACCGGCGCAATGTGGCTTCTCGTTGTTTTTACTACAAATATTTTCACGGTTTCTGCTTCGATGAATTTAGCTCCCTGGTACCCGCAATATATGAATTTACTCGAGCCACAAGATTACCAACTAGGTCTCACCCATTTACTGTAAAACCAATAAAATGTAAACGCAAATTCTACACCATCAGCTTCTTTTCTCGCACTTCCCGCGTGTGGAATTCCCTTCCGTTTACTTGCTTCCTCGACAGCTACAATCTCCAAGAATTTAAATGTAAAGTCAATAGTCATCTCCTATCTCACTAATCTGCATCCTCTCTCTCATAAAGAAATAAAGAACCAATGAAAAGGAAGACAAGATAGTTAAGAAAACGAAAGAAACGTTAAGAAAAGGAAAATAAAGAAAAAAGAAAAATAATGTAGACAACTGATGAAGAAGAAAGTAAGAAAGAAAAAAGTAAAAAAGAAATGTTATAAAATGAATGAAAAAGAAAGAAGATATGTTTTACTTGGAAGTATGACGCATCACAATCTTCCTAACTGTATTTTCTTCTATGTAACCATGCATGAAGAACTTTGCGTCATGACTGAAACAATTACAAATTTTCTATTAGTTCCTCTATTTAACGTTCGAAGGCCAGCTTTCCAAAATATCAGAAAATTATTCTGATTAATAATCTCAATAAACTGCATCGACTTGAAACACCGACGCAACATAATCTTCTTGCCCAGTTTCTTTCTACTTAACCTTATACTGTAAATTTAGCTGCAATTTTTCATTAATTTTTAGTGTTTATTCACAGCAAAAGACAAAGATTTCAAATACTGTTTTGCAATGAAGGATTTTCTATTTTGTGAATTGGTGTACTGTAATCTTGTTTCAACTATGGAGATTTTCTAAGCGCGGTTTAGATGTGGCACAAGGCCGAAAGTATGGGAAATTGCTACTCAATTGCAATGATTCCAGCAAGACAAGCTTGCTAACCATTACACCACCTCGAGGTGCCCGTGTTGCTACAACTATGTTTGATCAGATTTGATGCCTAAGTTGACAATCTATATAAGAAACCGAAAATTTGAAAACGCAAAATCTATATTCCTTCTTTCTCATTTGATGTCGTGACGTCTTAAGGTAGCCGGACAACTATTAAAAAATTGAAAATGAAAAAAATTAGCGTAACATAATCGTTCTTTGAATTTATTTGGCTTGCATCACTTTTTCGCTAAACCTTAAAAGCTTAAGATGTCCGTGTTATCGACTCGGAATGACAAATCGGGAAGCCGAGTTAGAATTCCAGTGGAATTCTCCGCATTCAATTACGCACAAATACTCTTTGGAAAGGTATTAATCCGTCTCTTCCTTCCAGTTATGGGTTAAATAATAGGACAGATTGGGTTTTATAGCCTTGGCTGGCAACCAGTCTTCCGCAGAATTCAATGGCAACCTACAGCGGAACAATCACCTGCCTAGGCAGTCATGTCTCTTCGAGATAAGATGGCCTAAAGCGTATATCACGTATGGCACTTAACTGACTGACTGAATATAATAGTTGGGAACATAAATGAAACTTCTACTGGGCATAAAGTAGAGGATAGGTTTTCTATTGTTATGAAGTAATAAACTGATCCCCCACTAAATATACTTAATATAATAATGTAATATAATCTATCTATTCTCTCTCCAGCTATGAGGTAAATGGCAGAACATTTTGGGTTCTATAGCCTTGGCTGGCAACCAGTCTACTGTAGAAAGCAATGGCAACCTACTGCTGAATAACCTTCTACCCAGTCTGTCATGTCTCTTCGAGACATGATCGCCCAAAGCGTGTATCACGTATGACACTTAACTGACTGACTGAGTAACTTAGAAGCTAGTATTTGATTCCATGTAAAACTATATAAAGAGCAATTTGAATATGGATTTTCAAAAAAAAGAAAAATGTATACGTTCTCAACATGGGAAATTTCGTAAAACTTAACCAACCACTGTATGGCTTTGTAAAGGACAAAATTATTTATCAGTGGTATTTTGATCTACCACATATCTGAGGCAAGCATTACTTGAATTCACTGATTGGAGTTTAAGTTCAATCAAAAAAACGAAAAAAAAACTATCATTTTTAAACAAAAAACAGAAATTTAAGAAAAAATAGAAAGAAAGAAAAATAAAACTTCAAAGTGAATTAAAGAAATAAATAAAGGAAAAAGGTTGAGAATAATGCCAAGAAAATTAAAAAGAAGAAAATTTAAAAGAAATAAAAATTCAATGAAAATGAAGACAATAAAACAGAAAATAGAAAAAAATTATAAAGATAAAAAAGAAAAAACAACAACTTGAAAGTAAAATGAAGTGTCAAAAAAATAAGACAACTACTAGTAAGGACGTGCGTTGTGGTGCAGTGGATCGAAGTGAGAAATCAAAGAGCAGAGTTCGAATTCCATTTGAATTCGTTGCAATCACTTAAGCGAAAATATTTTTAGTAAAGGTATGAACCTATCTCTTCTTCTTCTAGCTATGGGTTGAATAACAGGACAGATTGAGCTCTATAGCCTTGGCTGGCAACCAGTCTGTCACCGAAATAAATGGCAACATACTGCGATAAAATCTTCTGCTAAGTCAGTTCTTCTTCTTCTTCTTCTTCTTCTTCTTCTATGTGCCCTGGTTTTTCAGAAAGTAGGCGATCATGGCTCTCCACGTCTCCCTAGCCCTGGTGGCTCTTAACACACTTTCTCCTGTTACACCACGCAACCCCCGTTCGATCATCCACCTGATCAGGCCCTTCAAATATCCGCTGCTTTCCCCTGTCTCCTTTTCCCTCTATCTGGCATGTTAGTATTAGGTTCTCCAAGCCCTCCTTTCTCATTGCATGTCCCAAGAACTTTAGCTGTCTCTTCCCGGTGCTCAGTATTAATTTCCTTTGCGTTTCCAAAACCTCATCATTGAACACATGCTCGATCCATGATATCCGAGGCATCCTTCTGTAGAACCACTATTTTTTACTATTCATTGCCAAGTGAATTATTGTAAATGAACATAGAATAGTTCTTTTGTTAATACTGCACAATAACACGTGCATCAAATGAATTTATAACTATTTGATAATTACCTATATTGCAGTTTCATCAATGAAAGAGGGAAGAAAATTTAAGGTGATCTGGACAAGGTCATCTTTTCTTCATTGCCTTGTAAAATTTTGCAGAGTAATAATAACAAAAAAAAAACCATTCTATTTTCATTTACAATTATTCACTTAAAATATTATGAAGTACATCAATTATTTTAAAAAACTGAGGTGGCCTAATAATTATGGCCGGTAGTGTATCGTCTTAACACATCTCTTCTCACCAATTTCTCTAACGTCTAAAAAACTCTTTCAATAAACCACTCCCTTGAGTGGCTCTTGAGCATTGTTTTATGTAAAGAAAAGGATAGATCAATCAATTGATTCCATCTTCTTCTCGGGTAAACTCAACTATCAGCGCGATATTTATTCCCTAAAAATACAGAAATTTGGCGCATGGACGAAAAGTGGGTGGATTGAGGTCGGTCGTCATTATCTATCCTATACCTAGCTAATCACATTCACGACCCAATTCCTCATTATAATTCGTACTTTTGCCACATAAAAACGTCCTATCTTTCTCGCATTTCCCGCCTGTGGAATTCCCTTCTTGCTTTCCCGATAATCTTCAAAAATTCAAATGTAAAGCCAATCGTCATCTCCTATCTCACTAACTTGCATCCTCTCTTTCATGCTCTTTTAGCCGTCTACTCCACTCTCATCAGTATTCGCATCCTTCTATTACCCACTTCCTGACACCCCTTGAAACCTCTCACTCTTTCTCATAACTTTCTTCCTATGTAACCCAACAGTGGCAGTAAAATGCCTTGCTTGGGGCGACACGATTATAAAATAATATACCATAATACCACAAATTCACCGGGGAACCTAAAAAGGCGAACAAAACCCATGACATAAAAATTTCATTTATACACAATATAATACAAAAATATATTTAAAAATTTAATGATATGAAGGTGTCACTGGCGGCGAATCTGTCGAAACAGATGGCTGAGGAAACTGAGCCATAATGGTTTTCGTCTCCCGGCAACACACAAAATTTTAAAACAAAAGTTCATAAAAAAAAATCCCACGAACAAAGAAGACGAATAGAAACAAAGTAACACTTTGTTTAAACAAAAATCACGTAATTACAAAAGACTTTGCAAATTGCACTGTCAAAATAACGCTGAACCAAAATTATTGGGAGTAGCCACAGCTCAACTTTCAGCCCATTCGTTCAAGAAATATTATATTCGAATACCACTCATTTATATTCAGTAGCCTCGTTCTGTCGGACAGAAGTGTGTCAACATTTATAAAACCGATTGAATACTATATAGGGTACACCGTGCATTGACTGGTGTGTTGTAAAGCAACAATATTAATTTGTGGTTACGGTTTTATGTAATGTTCGTCTTCATTTTCAGAAACTGACACATTTATTTTTTAATCAGCTGCACTTTTCTCACGCCACTGTTGACTGTTCTGTATTTACAGCTTCCTGTTCTATCTTTGTTACAGACACAAGAAAAATCGACAGTAGACGCCATATTAGTAATGTCAACTAACGAAAGCTATGTACCATTTCTTGGTCATCTCAGACCTTTTTGTTCTTTCTTGTCTCGAAGTCCGAACTTAACTGTATCTTTTTTGTATGTCAACACCATACCTACCTTGCAAGAATTGTGTTTTATCCATTTATATATATATATATATATATATATATATATATATAGTTTAATGTAACTCAGATTGAGGAATCAGAGAGCAGAGTTCGAATTTGTTATGCTCATTTACGTGCTAATATGCCTGGGGAAGTTGTGAGTCTATCTCTTCACTCCTCCCCCGGCTATGGATGAATAACAAGACAGCAGGGGTTCTGTAGCCTTGGGTGGCAATTAGTCTAAATAGAAAGCTCTGATTTCAAACCAGCCTGGAAATTTCGGAGTCAGAGACCCGATGATAGATAATAACTCATTACGATCTAGTATTATCTGACCTTTCCTGGGGCTTGCTTTTTGTCCCCAGTAACACACTAGTGTTCCCTAGGATTGTACGCGTAGGAAAATGTGATCGCTACGACTCGGTGCAAACCATTTCAACCATACTAAAAAGCGCATGGCACTTAGCTGTGCTAGGCTTGGTCATCATCGACTCTCGATAAACTTTTTTCATATCTTGTGGCTTAGTATTATTTAGTATGTTCGTTTTTTTTTTCTTACTGTTTCGGTCTTGGGTATGACTAAACTGCATCCGGCAGCAAGACCTCTGGTTGGGAGGTTTTGAGAAGCATAGAACCAATTCTTAATTGCTGTTTTTCCCAGATCCACCCTGGCCCGGAGAGGTAGCACCAGGTAGTGTCTCAGCTATGGGCAAATAGTTAACCTCCAAACTGGGGTCAAAACACTATGAATGTACAAAAATACGCTTTTATAGGAATATATACATAAAAATAGATTTTCATAGAAAAAAAATATTTTTGAAGGAAAAATTATTACCAATAATACATTTTTGAAGGACGAAAAATATTGCCATAATACATTTTTGAAGGACGAAAAATATTGCCATAATACATTTTTGAAGGACGAAAAATATTGCCATAATACATTTTTGAAGGACGAAAAATATTGCCATAATACATTTTTGAAGGACGAAAAATATTGCCATAATACATTTTTGAAGGACGAAAAATATTGCCATAATACATTTTTGAAGGACGAAAAATATTGCCATAATACATTTTTGAAGGAAAAAGAATTATTACCAGCAATATAAAACTAGAAGACATTTTTCTAAACAAAATCAAAATCAAAAAGTTTATTCATCAAAATCTGACTTAATCAACCTTCTTACTATAACCGAACATTAAAAACAATGCCTTAAAACCCTACTATTTTGGTATTAGATAAACCACAGAGATTGATATCCAGTTAAACAAAATTCAAACTCAAACTCATATTGTTTACTGAAAACGTCGTTTATTTTTAATTCCGTTTGATGAGTATTTTTGTGAATTAAACTTAACTATCGTCAAATATTCTACATTTTTTAGATTTATGTATGATAAGCTAGAATGTAAAAAAATTTGAACAAAAACTTATTTTTAATCGTTTTACTAAGAGGGAAGGAAGTGGAAGATCACATGGAAATGTATTGAAATCTAACTACAGAACCTTTTCTGACAATTCTAAAGAAACTTGCACATAGATCGATAATATTTTATTGATAAATCTAGAGACATTTGAGCTAAACGGAATGACTTGGCTCATTCTTATGCAGTTTCGTCTATTTCTTTCTCGGAATCAAAATGGAGAATTGAGGATCATCAGATCATTAAATCCTTTAAAAATAACAACTCTTTGGTTATGAAGAAACCTGAAGAAACCTGATAAGGGCTCTGGGGTTGTCATTTTGGAACATCAAGATTATGTTAATAAAATTACGACTATCTTTATTGATCCAACCAAGTTTATACGTCTTGGTTCCGTTGATACACATGATTTTACTTTGATAACTGAAATTAGATTTTAGAAACGTCTAAATGGCTAAAAGGCGATGTTCTTTCTTCTGATATGTCTGAAAAATTAAGACCTTCCGGCTCTATTCGTCCTAGCCTTTATGGATTACCTAAGATTCATGAAGATGATATCCAGTTGAGACCCATACTTTCTATGATTGGGTCTTCTCAACATAGTGGTTCAAAATGGCTGGCTCGAATGTTTCAACCAATGTGTTAGCACTATAGTTTCTTTTTACATTAGGATTAATTTTCTTTTTCGGGAATTATTCGTAATTGGAATTCCATTGATGCATTTACGTGTTCATTTGACATTTTCAGGCTCTTTACTTGTGTTCATTTCTCGGTGACTACTGATATTTGTAGCAATTTCCTATATCGTAGTTATCCGACTCCTGCTTACGATGTTTTGTGGGACTCATAAAATTTGCCACTATGTCTGTTGATTTCAGTTTTGATAATGTTATGCATCGTCAGATAGAAGGTGCACCAATGGGTTCCATATTAGACCCTGTTTTGGCAAATATATTTGTGAGTTTTTATCAAGATAGCCTACTGTTAGATTTATTTAGGCCTACGGTTTACTTTCATTATGTTGATGATACTTTTTGTGTTCAATAGTGAATCGAAGGTCGACCAAATCTTCTCCCTGCTATACTGTTCATCCGGCCCTTAAATTTAAGGAAGTCAATGTCTTTTTGCCCTTCTTAGATGTTCTATTTCATAGAACACCTTCCTCTTTTGTTACTTCAGTTTATAAGATGTCTCAAGGCACATAGAAGAAGAATGGAGAAGTGAGGATTATCGGATGAAGAAGAACAAGAAGATCAATTTGCTCAAGACATTAACCCATAGGGTTTTGAGGATTTGTTCTGATAGCACCTTGAAAAATGAAATTAACTTTCTTACTACTATTTTTTCGAACAATGGCTATCCTTTAGACATTGTTCAATCGGTTATTTGAAAGAAGTTTGCTGAGTTTAATAAAACTAAACCGTTAACAGTTAAAAGATGTCCAGTCTATCTTCAAATAGCATGGTTAGTGAGATTTTTGCCAAATTCACGTGAGTGCTATGTTGCTGTAAATGTACGCATTGTGTTAAAAACAAGATTTATTCTTTCTTCTATGCCTATACATGTTTTACCTCCCATCACATTAAGTCTGTTATTTACTGTTTTAAGGATACTTATTGAGATAACATAGCTAAAACGATGCAACATTTGGATGTTAGGGTTAAGCATCACATGGTTGCAACAATAATAAACAATTTCTAGTCTGAGCATCAGAAAGAAACAGCTGAAGTTCCAGGAACACGCAATGAGGAAGGAAGGCTTGGAGAATCTGATACTAACAGGTCAGATAGAGAAAAAAGAGACAGGGGAAAGCAACAGATAACATATTTGAAGAACCTAATCAGGTGGATAACGGAACGAGGATAGCATGGTGTAACAGGAGAATGCCTGCTGTGAGCCACCAGGGATAAGGAAACGTGGAAAGCCATGATCGCCTACGTCCTGAAGGGACAGGGCACATAGAAGAAGATGCTATACGAAATACATACGGGTCTTCCATTGCGGACCACCTAAAAGAATAATTCGTGCTGCGCTCTGGATTTTAGTGTTGACTGGTTATGTAACTGCAATTCACTCTTGGTCAACTTCTGAGCGGGGAGGAAATCAGACGAAGCTCCGTCAAAGGGTAGAGGCTCGTCTGAGGTGAATAGATAAGGGCCGTATCCAGCGTTAAGCTTGGTCTACAGGATATTTTTGGCTAAGCTTAAGGGTCCAGAACCCCGATATTAACTGATCATCTGCCTTGGTGGGTAAGTGGTAAATACCAGTGTAGATTTATTCTCTAATTGCCACTTCTTTTTTTATCAACTCTCTGCCTTCGGGCGGAGAGGAAACTAAATGAGACTCTGCCGAAGGGTAGAGTCTCGTCTGGGGTAAACAGACAAGAGCACAACCCTGCCTTAAGCAATTTCTACACGATAACTTTGGCCGAGCTTACAGACTAAGAACTTCTATTTTAATTGACCTTGTGCCGCATTCACCTCGGGCATCTGCTCTAGAAGGGAAGATAGTAAAAACCAGTTTGGACTGGCTTTCTAACCGCCACTGTCTCTTGATCAACTCTCTGTCTACGAGCGGAGGGGACACAGATGTGTCTCCGTCGAAGATTAGAGTCTTGTCTGGGTTGAACTGACAAGAGCCTGACCCAGCCTAAAGCTGGGTCTAAAGGATATTTTTGGCTGAGCTTAAGGGCCCAGAATCCCCATTTTAATTGACCTTGTGTAGCATCCACCTTCGTGGGAAAGTGATAAATACCAGTGTGGACTTTTTCTTTGTTTTGGCCAGGTCACACTCGTTGTTTAATCTGAAGGTCTTGGAGACATTGTTTATCAGGTCAGGGCGGCCCTCTCGCGAAAATGTTTGTTATTAGGCAGGATTCGAACCTGCGACCTTTATCCAAATAGAGCAAACCATAAAATGATCTGGCTCGTCATTTTCGTAACAAAACTTTATCGTAAATAATCAGGTCAGTAGAAATAAATATATAATACTGTTTGATTATAAACAGAATATCGACTTAAATACGAGTATCGATCAAAAATAATGTTCAAACAAATCATTTCAAATTGTCGGTTGTTTATAACCAAGTTTCGTTAATCTTCGTTAATTTCTGTAACATGTTTACATTTGTTGACATTGCGATAAATTTCAGAGCAGATATGGTTATTACGATGAATCGAAAAGTGTGTTAAATAGGCTTGATTTGACTTCGGTTAAACTGATCGTCATTCGTGATCGAGATGTCTAAGGCGCGCCATTAAATGGTAGCTTCCTCTTATGTGGATAGGGGTCGTAGCTTCGAATCCTCCCGAATGACATACATTTTCGTAACAAACATCATCAATAATCAGGGCGGTGTAAATAAATATATAATACAGTTTGATTAGAAACAGAATATCTACTTAAGTACGAGTATCGTTCAAAAATAATGTTCAAACAAATCATTTCGTATATATATATATGTATATATAGAGAGAGAGAGAGACATAGAGTACAAAATATATTTATTACATTACTCACATACAAGAATTCAACATATTGTCTAAAATTTGAGCATTACAACTCTGAGATGGTCACAACTACGAAAAGAACATGCAGAGATCGCTCTCTCGTTTCAATCACAGATATTATGAAGGTAGCCGAGTTCGAATTCCAGTAATGTAATCCATTGTATTCACTTACACGCAGATACCCTTGGGAAAGGTATTAATCCGTCTATTCCTTCCAGTTATGGGTTAAATAGCAGGACAGATTGGGTTCTATAGCCTTGGTCGGCAACCAGTCTACCGCAGAAAGCTATGGCAACCTACTGCGGGATAATCTTGTCCGGTCATGTCTCTTTCGAAACATGATCGCCCAAACGTGTTTCACGTATGGCACTTAACTGACTGAATATAATAGTTGGAATCATGATTAAGGCTTGTAGTGGGCATAAAATGGTGGATCAGTTTTATATTGTTATGAAGTAATAAACTGATCCCCCACTAATTACTACTTAATAATATAATACATCTCTTCCCCCTATAGCTATCAGTCAAATAATAGGACAGATTGGGTTCTATAGCCTTGGTCGGCAACCAGTCTACCGCAAAAAGCAATGGCAACCTACTGCGGGATAATCTTCTGCCCAGTCAGTCATGTCTCTTTCGAGACATGATCGCCCAAGCGTGTATCATGTATGGCATTTCACTGACTGACTGACCCTCAACAAAAGAGATATCAGTTACCTGTAAAAAATAGCGACATCTCAGTTAATAGTTTTCTTTAATGATTTCACCCCCAAGAAAGGCGAAACCGCCAGTTGTGCGCAGAAGGTTACAGTGTAAGAAATGACTGAGTACAGGGGACATTAAAAAAGAATAAAAAACAAACGGTATTCAAGAAGATAAAAGATGGCAATTGACGCTATATTTAAATTTTCTAGAGATTGTAGTTATCAGGGAAGGAAATAAATGAAAATTTGTTCCACAGGCGGGAAGTGAGATAAAATTAAATATTGGAAATAAAGCGATGGTTGTATTTAACTATTTCAACGGTAATATTTTGGGACCTAATTGCCAATATAGCAGCTTGTTTAAATTCCTGTGGTCGAGGCGCCAGAGAAAAAAACGTTAAAGCATTAGTAGAGTAAAATATGTCCCTAAAAGAGGAGAGGTTGAGCAATTTTCTTTTTTATATCAGTACCATGAGCGTTGTGGTACAGTGGATATCGGCTCGGAACGAGAAACCGGGGAGCCGAGTTCGAATTCCAGCTGAATTCATTGCATTCACTTACGCGCAAATACCCTTGGGAAAGGTATTAATCCGTCTATTCCTTCCAGTTATGGGTTAAATAACAAGACAGATTGGGTTCTATAGCCTTGGTCGGTAGCCAGTCTACCGCAGAAAGCAATGGCAACCTACTGCGGGATAATCTTCTGTCCAGTCAGTCATGTCTCTTTCGAGACATGATCGCTCAAGCGTGTATCACGTATGGCACTTAACTGACTGATCATGAGCGTAAATAATCTTCATTTAAACATTCGCCAAACGTTATAACTTGTCGAGCGAGGGTACGGATAAATATTAATATAAGTGTGTTTTTTTTTCTTTTTCATTGATTCAGCGTTTCTGTGTGATAGCCTAAGATCATTCTTATGTTATCTCGTATAGCGAAGAACGATTCTCCGAAAAATCTCTTCGATCTGTTTTCACCTCTGAACTGGCAGTTGAAGATTTGAACCTCCGCTTCTATGCACGTTAATAGCTGAATAGAGTTGGCGATAGGGTCGCCCGTTGATGCATATCGTATGTAGCGTGTGTGCGTGTGTGTGGTGGGGAACGGATTTACTACAAAACCTAGCATCTGAGATGTTGATCTCACTAGATTTACCACACACGCGACATAAGCGGCTTAACTCGCCAGTGACGAAATCTTTTATCTCCGGGAACAAGTTCGCTGGCCATGGCGTGTTTTATATTGTATTTGCTTGCCAGATATCGATATATTGTTTCTTTGCGTGGTTATTATCGCCTTTCCTTCTTTCTTTCTTTCTTTCTTTCTTTCTTTCTTTTCTTTCTTGTTTGCACTGATACCTTTTTCCGGTAAGAATTTGACAAACTGATCCATAGGCTGGTCGGGCCGATTTGAGAACAGTTGATAACTTGAGTCTGCGTGACACAGACACACACTTACGCGTGCATGCACACACATCCTTTTCGCTTCTTGGCAAGTACAATAGTTGCATATTTCCCATCATAGGGCTTCTTGTTTAAGCACTAATAAGAATAGGATTTCAAATCTTGATTTCAAAAACAGGTAGGAGATTAGGTCCTCCTTGTTAGAGAGACTGGCGTAACATATATTTCCTCGCCACATATATTCACATTCTGATGTTTTAACTGCGCGTTCCAGAAGTTGAGTAGAGTATTAAGAGACAGGAAAATTTTGCTAGAAACAAAGAAAAGAGTACTGGATTGATATGTGATGTTAGTTCTTCAATATGGCAGTGAATGCTGGACAATATCATCAAAGATGAAGGAAAAAAAACTTGAAGCAACTGAAATGTGGTTCTACAGAAGCATACTGGATATAAAGTGGGAGATCAATTCCATATTACAATCAATATATAAACTGACCCCTCACTTTGTGGTCACAGCAGTTTCTATACATTTATATTCTTGAGATCCAAAAGCACAAGGATGCATTCCAGAAGCTGAGTAGAGTATTAAGAGACAGGAAAATTTTGCTAGAAACAAAGAAAAGATTACTGGATTTCAATATGGAAGTAAATGCTAGACAATATCATCAAAAATGAAGGAAAAACTTGAAGCAATTGCAATGTGGTTCTACAGAAGGGGCTTACGACCTATCACGTTGAATATACCGGTTCTCGCTCAATCACCGAAGCTAAACAACGTTGAGCCTGGTCAGTACTTAGATGGGTGACCGCTTGGGAATACCAGGTGCTGTAAGCGTATAGTGACGGATGTGCGTTGTGGTGCAGTGGATATCGGCTCGGAAAGAGAAATCGGTGAGCCGAGTTCGAATTCCAGTTGAATACCCTGCATTCACTTAAGCACTGGTACCCTTGGGAAAGGTATTAATCCGTCTATGGGTTAAATAACAAGGGTAGGACTTGGGGACCCTGAAATCAAATCTAAAAAACAAATCCCAATCAATCGTGAAAAGAAAAACGTTGTAAAAATAAAATAACCTTACCAAAAATCACTGGTTATGACCTTAAAATGATCCCATAAGGATTGATAGGTCATTAAGCCTCAAAAACAAACAAACATCTACAGAAGGATGCTGCGTATATCATGGGTCGAGCATGTGAGCAATTATGAGGTTCTGGAAAGGACGGAAACGAAAAGGAAATTAATGCTGAGCATCATGAAGAGACAACTAGAGTTCCTGGGACATGCAATGAGGAAGGAGAGCTTGGAGATCCTTATACTCACAGGTCAGACAGAGGAAAAAATAGACAGGAAAAAAGCAGCGGATAACATATTTGCAGGGCCTCATCAAGTGGATGAGAGAATGAAGGTTGAGTGGTGTAACAGGAGAAGGCGTGCTAAGAGCCACCAAAGATAGGGAGATGTGGAAAGCCATGATCGCCTACGTTCTGAAAGGACAAGGCACATAGAAGAAGAAGTCGTGAAATAAAAATAATTCTAAAACGCCACCCCACCAGATACTTTCGTACTGATGCATGTGTTCCCGAAGAATCCATCCTTGATCCTATTTTGTTTTTCATTTTCATTACCGACCCTCCTGATGGGCTCATCTCTGAACTTGTTATCTACGCTGATGACACAACTTGTCTCGATAGTGTGATCAGCTTGATTAGTCAAAACAGCTGCTAATATCAAAAGAACCTTCAGTCTGTTGTTACGGGGTTCACAAATGGTTTGTTAATTTTAACTCTTCTATAACTAAACTGTTCTCTGACCGACCCCTCTTTTCCTTCTTTCAGCATGACTGATGCTGACTTTCAGGAGAGTGATGATGTCATAACCTCGGCTATGTCTGGTAAATTGGTCTGTGCCAAATACGTCCGAAGTACCCACAATTTAAATATCATAAGGTTGATAGTTGGATTTTGAAATGTGGAAGAATAAAATATTTCGTGTGTTCGTTACAGTAAAGATTTATTAACAGAATTATAAAACTGCAAGAGGAATAATATAAGTGAAATTTTGTTAACTGAACACTATAACATATTTGTGAGAAGGAAAAAGGTTTATTGAGAAAATGCATGTAGTTTTGTAGTTAAAATGGTTCAAAGAGAAATGTAAGTATTTAAAATGCCCACAGAAGTTTAGAGTTCATGGTTGTGTAGTACCAGAATGTAAAGCCTGTCACTTATTTTTTTCTTTTAAGGAATAAATAAATCTTAAAAATAATAATATAAAATATTTGACCATGGTTAAATCTATTTGGCAAAAATGGTCAGCAAACGGAATTGATAAAGTTTTTAATAAACAATTAGAAATGGAGAAAGATAGGCCTCTGCCTTTTCTGTAAATACTTTCGTGGTAATTGTTCGGATTAGCGCTTCAGTATTGAGCGTAAACTTTTTTTTTCTACTACACTGATGGGGAGGTTTCATAAGTGAAATGTTTGAAAAAGAAACCGTTAGCATAGAACTAAGGGCAACATGTGACACATGGTCAGTTTATGAGTGGGAATTTCCGGGCTATATGGCCCGGCCAAAAAATACCTGACTATTTTTTCCCCAGTCGTGCTTCTACCCTTCGGCTGAACCACGGCTGGATTATTGCTCTCTGCTCGGAAGCAGAGAGCGCCTTCTGCCCGAAGGCAAAGAGATGACAGTGAGAAATGTAGTCGCAGCGAGAAAACTCTCTGAATTGCTACACAACATAGATAATGAGTCTTATCGTAATTGAGATGTGGTTCTACAAAAAAGATATTGCGAATAAACGGAACATAAAAGCAGAAGGGAACTTCATGGATATTGGGAACAAATAAATGGTGCTGCAGTTTGTATCAGAAAGTGACAATTGAACCGAAACTGATAATGAGGAAATATTTCTGCGAAAACTATTCTCAGATGACATATTAAAGACAAGAGACACAGAGAGTAACAGCGTGTAAGGGAAAATAAAACAACAAATATTGTTTAGATCTACAATAAGAGGAAGTTGTGGAGAGCCATGATCGGGCATGCACATGAAAGAAGTATTTATAAGAACAATATTATTCTGCGTAGTTCATATAAGACTAACCCAGACCTAATCAAACACATCGCTGCTGACCTTGAGCGGAATCTACACTCTGTGGTGAACTGGGGCAAGAAGTGGCTTGTCAACTTCAATTTATCTAAGACCAAGCTGTTGTCTGTCAACCATTACAGGCAACCTCTTCTGCCTCCAATAAACATGGACCAAGTGATTCTCCCTGAGAGTAATACACTACGCCTCCTCGGACTTACCCTGTCCTCAGACCTCAAATGGAACCACTATATTGAATCCACAGCAAAATCTACTGCTAAGAAGGTTGGGTCACTATGTCGATCCAGGATGTTTTTTCCACCTGAATCCATCCTGCATATATACAATTCAACCATCCGTCCGTGCATGGAGTACTGCTGCCATTTATGGTCAGGTGCCCCTGCCGTTCTCCTCAGTGTTCTTGACAAGCTCCAAAGGAGAGTCTGTAATGTGATAGGTACTGATCTGGCGACTCGACTGCAGCCACTTCCCCATCCTCGAAATGTGGCCTCCCTCTGTCTCTTCTATAAATACTTTCATGGCTTCTGCTCGGATGAGCTTAAGTCACTGATGCCTCCTCAACAGGTGTTTACCCGTGCAACCAGACTGGCAACTGGGTCCCACCCATTCACAGTCAGGTTAGCCAAATGCAGACGACAATTCTACTCCTGCAGCTTCCTCTCTCGCACTTCCCGCCTGTGGAACTCACTCCCGTATTCTTGCTTTCCTGACGGCTACAACCTCCAGAAATTTAAATGCAAAGTCAATACTCATCTACTAACCACTGGACTCTAGCTCTCTCTCCACTCCTGTATAACCTTCCCTTTCTCTCCACCTATGTATCTGTCATCGCACCTGTTTTCTTAGCTTTCTATTGTTCCTTTCTAACTAGTTTGTACTCCTCACTCTTTTCTAATTAATCTTTTTACATTTATGTAACCCCCTGCACATCAGTGGCGTTTCCGCCTTGCTCGGGGTGAAATGATTAAAAAAAAAAAAAAAAAAAAAAAAAAGGAGATAACCGGACGCGTGAAAGACCGGTTCCCTTACGACCAACGAAGTTAAGGAAGGTTGAGCTTAGCATTTAGATAGATGACAGTTTGAAAATACCAGTGGCTTTAAATTTAGATTTTCGGGTGGTGTATTAATGGCTTAGAATCGTTAATCAAGTTAGGTTCGTTATATTCTCTTCCGTGTAAATACACTTGGGAAAGCTATGCTTCTATGTTTTTCCCACAGACAATTATTATCTCCAAAAATAAAATGATATCTTTTACAGGAAATATTTAGATTTCAATATTAAATAACTCATACAGTCAGCTAATAATAACAACCAAATAAAATTAATCGTAGAATGTCATGTGATGATCCCATTTACTAGACCATTAATAGGGTTAGGATTAGGGTGTTAGATGACCAACCTAATTATATCGCTGTGGATAGTGCACTAGAATATAAAACAGTATAGATTAATTTGATAGCTTCGCCTGGGTATGCCTCGAATTAATGCTTCTTCTGAAAAGGATTTTCTTCTTCGTACAACTGGGGCACCCAAATATGTATCGGTTAGATCATATGGCATGAAGGCTGTTTATGGTGCTCTTCTACGAGGAATGGACACTTCCACTTTCTATATATACTTACTTGTGTGATTTCTGGCACGCAGTTAGGCGCAGTTAGTATGACAGCTAGTACGCCGTAAAAACCAACTTCTAGCCAGGTAATAAGCAGCGTCACTGTACCGTTCGAACTTACATTGTTCTATTTACTCATTTCTAACACTTACTTTGTACATATGTTCTTGTTATACTAATACACTGTTTAGAACTTACTTCTGTTTTTCGTGTCTTACTTCCGGCACAAACAGTCACTAAAACTTTGGGACGAAGTTTCACCACAACTCCGAAAAAATTGGCGACTAATATCCACAATAGAGGCTCACTAGCAGGGCACTCAAGATTAGCACATTAATCGTTTGCAATGGTTCGCAAAATTATTTTACTATGTTACGTTGACACACATATAGCTATAAATATTCATCAGCCTGAGTTAATGTTGGTCGTGATTCTAAATAGCGTCCGCTTTTTTTTTATAATCATTTTGCCCCAAGGAAGGAAGGACCAATACTGGTGCGCAGGGGGTTACTGTTAGAGAAAAAACAAGGTACAGAGATGTCGAAGAACAGATAGTATATGGATGGAAATCAAGTAGATAGAAAATGGCAATTGATGTTGCATTTCAACTTTTCGTAATTGTTGGTATCAGAGAAGCGAGCAAACAGTAGGAAGTTCCACAAAAGCCGGAAGTGCGAGAAAAGAAACTATTAGAGTAGAAGAGCGATTTATATTTAACTATTTTGACGATAAAATGGCGGGAACTAGATGCCAATTTAGTAGCATAAATAAATATTTGTGGTCGGAGAACGAGGGAAAAAAGCTCCCCTGAGGAGTTGCCATTAAAATACTTGCAGAAAAGACAGACGGAAGCCACATCACATCGGTGAAAAAGTGTCTGAAGGCGAGCTGCTAAGTCAGGATCGGTTATATTGCAGATCCTCCTTTTGAATTTGACGAGAACATCAAGATGAATAGCAGTGTTGTCAACAGTATTCAATGCACGGACGATTTGTAAATTTATAAATTATATTTCACCATTTCTTTCTCAAAACGTCTCAAATACTAACTGCTTGGTACATTGGGCAGTGAAACCAAGACTCAAAGAACTTACTTCGAGAATGCAGAAGAACTCGTAGTGGGGATTTCTAAGATTGCTTCGTTAAGGCAAGAGAAAAAATATTGACAGTAAAAATCAACGGTTGTTATTACTTACTTATTTACAACTTGACAAAATCCAACGGAAAATGTAGCTTCCTTGTGTCTCTTCTGCAAATACTTTCACGACTTCTACTCCGATGAACCTAGCTCACTGGTGCCGAAATTATATATGAATTTACTCGAGCCACAAGATTAGCGACTAGGTCCCACCCTTTTACAGTGAAACCAATAAAATGTAAACACAAATTCTACTCCATCAGCTTCTCTTCCCGCACTTCCCGCCTGTGGAATTCCCTTCCATTTACTTACTTCCTCGACAGCTACGATCTCCAAGAATTTCAATAAAAAGTCAATCGTCATTTCCTATCTAACTAACTTGCATCCTTTTTCTCATGCTCCTTTCTCCGTCCACTCCACTCTCATCAGTATTCTCATTCTTCTCTTACCCACTTCCTGACATCCCCTATAACCTAACACTCGTTCAAATAACCTTCCTCCTATGTAACCCCTGTAAAACTGTCAGTGAAATGTCAGTGTTATGATTATATAAAAAAAAAAGTCTTAGTAAAAGGGCTAATGAAAAAAAAAACTCATAGCGTTCACATATGCAAAGTGTTCGATCCGACTTTCAATCGCCCGGTTCACACTCCTCCCACGTCTATTGAACAGGTGAAGAGGCTCATCCCTTGTTCCCTGTTTAGGATGTGGTTTCGGCTTCCTCTTTTCCAATCTTCTCACTTTGGTTTCTTTTTTTCTTCGATTGGGGTAGATAGATCTATCTATCGCCCGGTTCACACTCCACCCACGTCTATTGAACAGGTGAAGAGGCTCATCCCTTGTTCCCTGTTTAGGATGTGGCATCCGGCTTTCTCTTTTCCAATCTTCTCACTTTGGTTTCTTTTTTTCTTCAATTGGAGTAGATAGATCTATCTATCGCCTGGTTCACACTCCACCCACGTCTATTGAACAGGTGAAGAGGCTCATCCCTTGTTCCATGTTTAGGATGTGGTTTCCGGCTTTCTCTTTTCCAATCTTTTCACTTTTCTTTCTTTTTTATTTTTCTTTATTGGAGTAGGTAGACTAAACTATCGCCCGGTTCACACTCCACCCACGTCTATTGAACAGGTGAAGAGGCTCATCCCTTGTTCCCTGTATAGGATGTGGTTTCCGGCTTTCTCTTTTCCAATCTTTTCACTTTTCTTCTTTTTTTTTCAATTGGAGTAGATAGATCTATCCATCGCCCGGTTCACACTCCACCCACATCTATTGAACGTCATACATTGTTCCCTGTTTAGGATGTGGTTTCCGGCTTTCTCTTTTCCAATCTGTTCACTCTTACGTAGTCCACTGCACATCAGTGGCTTTACCGCCTTGCTAGGCGTGATATGATTAGAAAAAAAAAGCCGTTGTCACATTATGTTTGGGTCGAATCAATAAGTCATTTGAAAATCTAATCTTACTTACGTCCCACAAACAGTCGAATACAGAAGTCGCCGCTTCCTTTGATATAAAAACCAGTCACTTCGATTCCTTTTCTTTTGTGCTGATCGGTGTAAGTTAATTAAGTTTTCCTTACAGAGCAGGAGTGATAAGAAAGCCAACAACGGACGCCTACTTTGCTTACAATTCTTTTAGATTACATTATATTAAAGCAGAATTTACAAATAGGTAGATATTTTTGAATCCGGCTGTTAAAAGGAGCAAACTTGGTGACATTAATTTTGTTGTGATTTCGAAGTAGATTTTCTGATATATTATTCAGTAATCTTGTTTATCTTTTAAAAAGTTTTTCTGTATGATACACTTCTACTTAATTCATATACTTTCATATCAGAATTCATTTTGCCAGATTCCCTTTCAACTACCATCTATTATAAACAGTTTATTGACTGTACAGTTAAACAGCTATTTTCATCCGATTAACGTCAAACTGACATTGTACATCAACATTATATGTATTATATTTTCGTAGAGAAACAATGCAAAAATTCTATGCTCCGTGTTTTTGCAAGAGGTAGACGATCATGACTCCCCACAATTTCCTGTTCTTTGTGACTCAAAATAATTTTGGTTTTTTTTTGTTATCCCTCTTAAAGTCTGTTCCACAATCCATTTACTCAATCTCATAAAACAGATTATGCGTTTTTTCTCAGCCTTTACCTTCAATCGGTTTTGTGAGTTTCAGATTTTCCAAGCCCCCTTTCCTCATTATGTGTCAACCGTTTCTTCCTGATGTTAAGTATTTTTTTTTGTTTTCATTGTATCTCAAGCTTCGTTGTTGTTCATATTCAGTCCATGCTTATACGCAGTATCCTTCTGTAGAGCCAGATTACTGTGGTTTGAAGTTGTTTCTTCATCTGCAAGAATAGTACACGCAATTCACTTTCATAAAGATGACTAATATTACATAACCGCTCAATACATTTTTATTTGCGTTACTTAAAGGTTTCGGAAGTTTTGTCTCCCTTGGAAGCATATCAGTATACAAGAAACTATAAATATTTGCAAAAGCTATGCCCGTCGTTTAAATGTCATAGAAAAATCTTTCACATTAACGTTCCTTTTGTTTTCTATTTTTAATTAGTTTTCTTTCCTGTTTAATTTATTTTGCAACACTCTGGACTTTTTCGTATTAATCAACATTTATTTAACGTGTACTGGACTGTTACTTGATATATATCCTCCTTTATGTCAGCGAATGCTGGACAATCTCCTCAAAGATGAAGAAGAGATTCGAAGCAACAGAAATGTGGTTCTACTACAAGATGTTGAGGATACCATACGAGTTTCTGAGATGTCATAAGGAAAGACGGTTTGAGTAATCTGATACTCATAGGGCAGATGGAAGGAAAGAGATACAGGGGAAAACAGCACGTGACATACTTGATAGACTTAAGCAAATGAATAGCAGAGCAGTGTTCGAGAGAAATAAAAAACAAAATATATAAAGAGCTACAAGTGGCAGGAAGGTGTTGAGGGTCATGATCGCCTACGTCCTGCAAGAACACGGTACATATAAAAAGAACGAGCGGGTGAAATGACAGATCAGTCAGGCAGTTAAGTGACTTACGAGATACACGCTTTGGGTGATCATGTCTCGAAAGAGACATGACTGACTGGGCAGAAGATTATCCCGCAGTAGGTTGTCATTGCTTTCTGTGTTGGACTGGTTCACAGTCAAGGCTATGGAACCTAATCTGTCCTATTATTTAGCTCATATCTGAAGGGGGAAGAGATAGATTTTATTACATTATTATATTAAGCATAGTAAGTGGGGGATCAGTTTATTACTTCATAGCAATAGAAAACCGATCCCCCATTTCATGTCAGTAGAAGTTTTAATTATGTTTCAATCAGTTAAGTGCCATACGTAATACACGCTTTGGACAATCATGTCTATCCTATTATTTAACCCATAACTGGAAGGAAGAGACGGATTAATACCTTTCCCAAGAGTATTTTTGCGTAAGTGAATGCAAGTAATTCAACTGGAATTCGAACTCGGCACCCTGATAGAAATGACAGATACCAAGAGAAAAAAGAGAAAAAATCAGAAGGTTGCTGAAGATATCATGGACCGAACATGTGAGCAAGGATAAGGTTTTGGAGAGGATGGAAGCAAAAAAAGACAATCATACATAACAGAGACCTAACCGCCAATCTAGTATTGCGCCTAAATTCATAAAGTCGATTGAGGAAAGAGAAAAGAGCATCAGAAGAATTACCGTTTAAAGTATTTAGAGAAAATGCAGAGGGGAGTTGATAGATTCCAGAAAAATGGATGTACGTTGTTTCTTCTTTTGAATCTTTTCCAAAAAAAAAAAAAAATTTTCAAGAATCTCAGTAGCATATTTCTTTCATGTTTACTTTCTTTCCCAACTCACAGATCTTTTTGACCTTATTCGAAAATTCACACAGCATATTACCTATTACATTTTCTACTACTGATAATAGATATAAACAAACAAATTCAAATAACGGACAGAGCTGTATAATATGTAGACGTCGTCTGCTAGTTATCTTGCGTAGTCTAATATGGAAGACGCATTTTTGGTTCTGAGAATCATGCATTCAAGTTATCATATAATAATTCTAATTGTTAGTTCCTTAGTTACTTAGTTACTTAGTTCCCCCGTCCGTTAGACATTTCAGAAATAATTTACTCTATAAGCTCATACGGACTTTAGAAAGAATATAATCTGCACAGATTTGCAAGAAACGCTTTTCTAGACTATAAGAAAGTGTTAATATCTTTAGTTTGTGAGTGGGAAACGACCTTAATCCATATTTAATTTAATTATCGTTTATCGATTGTTTTCCATCTTTCTTCTTAAACTCGTTTTCTTTCTATCTTTCTTTCTTCTTCTTTTCTTTGTCTTGCTCGTTCTTACTTTCTTGTTCACTTTCCTTCCTCTTTATTACTTTTTCCTCTTTTTCCTTTCTTTCTTGCTACTTTTTTCATTGTCTGTTTTATTTGTACTTTCTTGCTTGCTTTCCTTCTTTCTTTTTACTACTTCTCCTACTCAGTTTTCATTTTTTTTTCTTTATTTCTTGCGACTGATTGACATTTTCTTTATTTGTACTTTATTTTTTCTGTCTTTCTCCCTTTTTATTATTTCTGTCGTCGCTTTTCTTCATTTCTTTTTAATCTTCTTTTTTATTACGTCTTTATTTTTTCTTTCGTCACCTTTGCCAAACGAAAGGGTAGTAAAGAGTGAGTGAGTAGGAGGAGAGAGCCTGTAGCATTACCGTAGCAGTAGCAGCTTAAACTGGTGGTTGTAGCAGTAATTGTGTGCTAGTGTATATGTGTGTACTGTACAACATAATAAAAATAGGTAGGTTTGTTGTCGTATCCCGCGACCTAATAACGAAGTTTCTGGCCTCTACACGCTTGGTCATTACTCAGTTGGACACATGAGCCATGATTTTTCAGAAATAATAAAAAAAATTTTCTCTTTCAAAATCTCTCACAAAATAGCGTACATTTTGGTTATGGTCTGTGCATACGCCGCTTAATATAAGATTACAGTAAAGTAGCTTCTATGGACGTTACTTTTATAGATATTTTAATAAAATTACACCCTGTGTTATCGTTATTTTATTATCCAATACCTTTATGTTTGAAGACGTTACTATCATTTGTAGTATGACAAAGTAATTTTTTTCCAGGACACCATAATTATCCCTCTAGTTATTTATTACTGGTATTGGAATGAAAAATGCTTGTCTATTAAAAACCTGTCTTTGACCTTAGGAACGTTCACAAAAATAACCAATAAATTGGTTAGAATTTCTAAACATATTTCCTGAGTCCCACTCCATGAAATTTAACACGAGCAGGTTGTTAGACTTTGTTAATCATCGTGAAGACATTCTAAAACCACATTAAAAATTTAAGAAACTGCATAATATTTGAATACGACTCGATAATACAAAACTTATCAATGTACTGGTTTTGTAAGCTGGATAGCAATGAGATGAGCTCAATGCACACTTAGTGGTGCAGTCACAGAATATATAGTATAGACAGTTTCCAGTAAAACATTGTAATAACTGCTTACAATTTATCTTGTGCATTTTTAATTAATGGAATTAACAGTAAATATCTACTTGATGTATTTAATAATTTCAAATCATGTTGAGAACTTTCTAGCTTCTATGGTAAAATCACGAACTTTAGATGTTTGTAGAATCTATTTGTACGATTCACTCAACAATGAAGATAAATATGAAAGATTCCACTTAATGAAGCGATCTGACTTTTGGGGCACCCAAGATTAATACGTAGGGTACCGACCCATCTATTTTCCTAGAATAACAAGGATGAACAAGAAAAAGAAACTGTAAATATAGTAAATAAGATTGGGGACAATTTAAATAGACAGTCAATCAACTGATTGACTGTCTATTTAAATTGTCCCCAATCTTATTTACTATAGTTCCATACGTGATACCCGCTTGAGCGATCATGTGTCAAAAGAGACAGGACTGACTGGACAGAAGATTATCCCGCAGTATGTTGCCATTACTTTCTGCGATAGACTTGTTGTCAGCCAAGGCTATAGAACCCAATCTCTCCTGTCATTTAACATGGTAGGAGAGAGAAGGGGTAGATCATATTACATTATTATATAAAGTATAATTAGTGGGGGATCAGTTTACTACTTTATAACAATAGAAAACTGATCCCTCACTTTATGCCCAGCAGAAGTTTCAATTATGTTTCCAACTATTATATTCAGTCATTCAGTTAAGTGCCATACGTGATACACGCTTGAGCGATCATGTCTCGAAAGAGACATGACTGACTGGGCAGAAGATTATCCCGCAGTAGGTTGCCATTGCTTTCTAAAGTAAAGTGGCTGCCAGCCAAAGATATAGAACCTCAATCTGCCGTATTATTTAACCCATAACTGGAGGGAAGAGACGGGATAATACTTTTTCTAAGGTTATTTGTGCACAAGTGAAAGCAATGAATTCAACCGGAATTCGAACTCGGCTCCCCGATTTGTCGTTCCGAGTTGATATCCACTGCACCACAAAGCACATAGACTGGCACATTCTTAAAAATATAGTGAATATTTCATTTGAGGAGGATTTTTAATCGACGATTTTTAACAGAATTTAAAAGTTTAGGAAATTGTCCTTTTTACAACATAAAATACATGATAAAATCAGTAATTTTATAAGATTATTGGATCTCTGTATTATTTACAAATATCAATCTGAAACTTTGGTTAAAACATTGAAATCCTCAACAGTCAGTCAGTTAAGTGCCATACGTGATACACGCACGGGCGATCATGTTTCAAAAGAGATCCCGCAGTAGGTTGCCATTACTTTCTGTGGTAGGCTGATTGCCAGTCAAGACTGTAGAACCCAATCGGTCCTGTTATTTAACCCATAACTGGAAGGAAGAGATGTGTTGATATCTTTCCCAGGGGTATTTGCGCGTAAGTGAATGCAAGGAATTCAACTGGAACGACTATTTAAAACGTTTTGTCAGGTCAAACTATGTTTGCTACTGGTACCACATAAACCAGTAATACTTGCCGCGGGTCGGTCATCGGCGACTAAACTGCGCCTCGCTGGGTGCAAGCTCGGTGAGGAGGGTGGTTTAAGCTTAAACCATCCTCCTCACCGAGCTTACATCCAATACAGCGAGAGAAACAGAAGTCCTGCCAAGATTCTTGATTGGCGGCCACAATCTTAACAATATGAGATATTCAGATAAAATAGTGCTGAAGCAGACACTGAAAGGAAACTACAAGACCTCCTAAAGAATATAGCAAAGAAAAGCGAGAAGAAAGGACTAAAC
>JBBBDQ010001355.1:160000-322500 GCA_037127315.1 Ascarosepion bandense
ACTGTAAATCATATCATTAACGCCTCCTTGACAAGTGTTGACAGATGCGATAACAAGGATACCCTAATTGAGGAGCGCTTTATTTCTAATATTTCTGAAAGCAAGCAAATAATTCTTGTTTCAAGCCAACTTAAGGTAAATTTTAAGTCGGTAATTTGAATAAAATAATGTGTCAGTAAGGTGTATTTTATTTTTATAAGATTTGAAAGATTTTTTAAAACTTTTAAAACGGCTTCTGTTTACAATCAATGAAAAATGGCGGAAAATTTAAAATTTGAAAAACATTTTTAAAAATCTACAAAATGTTAAATTCCAATCAATATATTTTCGGTTTGAAATACACAAGGGTATTTTGCTTACTGTAATTAGTAGATTTAATTTATTGGCTTTCAATTAAAGCTAAAATTAAAGCTTCAAGAAAACCTTTTTATTTTTAAAAATTAAATTTAAATTGAGGTATCGAAAATGGATGAAGATACGTATATAATATTCATTTCATCCCATGAAAGGCAATAAAATTACTAAAACACAACAACGAAAGGGTAACTGATTGTGAGAAATATAAGAAAAAGAACAAAAACATTATTAAGGCGCGAAAACAATTATAGATGAGGAATAAAGAAGAACAGAAAGCAACTGATATTGGATTTAACTTTTGAAGTTCGAATATGACTGGGAATCAATAAACCTGAAGAAAAATCCACACAAGAGAAGTGTGATAGAAAAGAAACTCCTATCATAGAACTTACGATAAGAGTTACAGATCAAATCTAGAACATAAGGCTCAGAATCCGATCTTTTTCTTCTATGTGCCCTGTCCCTTCAGGACGTAGGCGATCATGGTTCTCCACGTCTCCCTATCTCTTGTGGCTCTTAGTATGTTTGCTCCTGTTACTCCTGGCAAACCCCGTTCCGTCATCCACCTGATCAGGCCCTGCAAATATGTTATCCGCTGCCTTCCTCTGTCTCTCTTTCCTTCTATCTGGCCAGTCACTATCAGGTTCTCCAAGCCCTCCTTCCTCATTGCGTATCCCAGGAACTTCAGTTGTCTCTTCCTGATGCTCAGTATTAATATCCTTTTTGTTGCCATTCTTTCCAATCCCTCATCGTTGCTTGCATGCTTGCAGTCCACGATATCCGCAGCATCCTTCTGTAGAACCACATTTTCCCTGCTTCAAGTTTTGTCCTCATTTTCGATGATATTGTCCAGCATTCACTGCCGTATTGAAGAACTGATATCACATATCAATCCAGCCCTCTTTTCTTTGTTTCTAGTAAAGTTTTCCTGTGTGTTAGTACTTTACTCAGCTTCTGGAACGCGTTCTTTGCCATGCCAATTCGCCTTCGGATCTCTGTGTTGTATTTTCCATCTCCTGTTAGAACACTTCCTAGATATTTAATCCGATAGGATGTCAAAATAAAACCAAATAGTAAGTTTATCAATCTAACATGTTTCACTTTTATTAAAGCTTCGGTGAATATTGAAAAAAAAGGAGACAAACTGAGATAAGTATTTGTTTATACTACTGAGATGAAATAGTATTTACGATATTTACATAATTCAGACTATTGTCCACATCTTGCTTGCCATTTCTACGACGTTTTGTCCATTGCAAGCTCCGGCTTTTTTCAGGTGCTAGGAATTTTAAACTGAACCCTTTATTACGATCACTGGGGTATATCATTCTGATTACTTGTGCGAAAAGTCTTTTGGTAGTCATGAGTTACCTCCCTCTAATTCGACTCTCTAAGTTAGTTGCTTACTACTGGTGTAGCCTAAAATTGAACTCATAACTCGTTGGGTCAACCAACGTCTATATCCAACGTATACCGCAAGCCAATATTCACCGCACAATATCTCAACTTCAACTCCCACCACCCATACAAGGTTAAGAAAGGGATCGTCCTCTGCCTTCAACATCGAGCAAAAGTCATAAGCGGCGACCCAGAGACACAACAGGAAATGATCAGTATAAGCAGTACCCTACAACGTAACAATTATCCAGATTACATGACATCAACTCTAACATATATGGAAGGGAGGGTGCATGAGAATAACAACTCTCAGAAAATAGCCTCGGTCTGTCTAACCCTATGTGAAGGGGTTACCGGAGATAATACAAAGAATCTGTGGTTAATATAACATCAGGATGATCTTCAGAGGTGGTTTTACATTTCGCAGGTACCTCTCCTGAGTAAAACCGCCAACAGAGGAGGGCATGACTAATGACTGTGTGTACGCCATTCCATGTAGTTGTGGAAAAATATAAAGGAAAGACAGCCCGCACTCTGAAGGTAACACGAAGGGAGATAGAAAAATCAGGCGTACGGAGGGAGAAAGGGGACCACTGCCCTCTATAGGATGAAGTTGAAAAAATAGATATAGAACGTCACTGGAAACTACGTAAACATAAGGAATTAGCACATATTATGCTAGGCTTAAAAATTCTAAGCCGACCAAGCATAGAGAAGAACACAATATGCGGACCAGTAATAGGGAGTACCAGAGAAAATCATAAGTGTAAAAAAAAATTGCAATATGAACTCTGGTAAAAATACTAGAGAAAAAAGCCATTAACATTAAAAATACTATAAAAAAAACATTAACATAAAAATAATGCAATATGAACTCTGATAAAAAAGGGTTACTAGACATTAGGTTTGTAAGTCGCCAAAACATTCAGTTGTTCTTGTCCTTAAGGACACATTGCCAAGTGGATATAGACGTAGTTAGTTCCTGTGGCTTGACCCAAACAGTTGTGAGTTCATTATCAGGCTACAAATAACTTGCAGGGTTAGAGGGAGATAATTCATGACTTCCAAATGAGTCATTACAACACAAGGAATAAGGATGGAATACCCCAGTGATTGTAATAAAGGGTTCGGTTCGAAATTTCTAGCACCTGAAGCGTACAACGGTCGAGATGTCGTACAAATGCCGACAAAGATGAGGACAATACTCTGAATAATGTAAATACTTTAATAGATCCTTATTTTTAAGAAATTTGATAATATACAGTTTTTTTATATAGACACAAGGGTCATGGGATATTTAAAAATAACTTCAGTCACTGATGCCTCCTCAACAGGTGTTTACTCGTGCAACCAGACTGGCAACTGGGTCCCACCCATTCACAGTCAGGTTAGCCAAATGCAGACGACAATTCTACTCCTTCAGCTTCTTCTCTCGCACTTCCCGCCTGTGGAACTCGCTCCCGTATTCTTGCTTTCCTGACAGCTACAACCTCCAGAAATTTAAATGCAAAGTCAATACTCATCTACTAACCAATGAACTCTAGCTCTCTCCCCACCCTCGTATGACCTTCCCTTTCTCTCCACCTATGTATCTGTCATCGCACCTGCTTTCTCAGCTTTCTATTGTTCCTTTCTAACTAGTTTGTACTCCTCAATCTTTTCTAATTAATCTTTTTACATTTATGTAGCCCCCTGCACATCAGTGGCGTTTCCGCTTTGCTCGGGGTGAAATTATTTTTAAAAAAAAATATGTTGTTTTTTTTAAATTTTCCATTTTATTGTGGGAGTTTTATTAGTTTCATTTGAATAAGGATGTTTGATTATTATTATTATTATTATTATTATTAAAAAAAAGAAATATGCCGATAAAATATTTGCTTAAACGAGTTTTAGTACTTCTCACATAATTTTTTGTTTTAAAAAGGTTTGCAATAAAAGAAATAGTACATTGATAAACATCATATTCCGCAAGGTATTTATTTTCCAGTGGACACGCTATAGCATTTCTACAATTACATATTTCATTGTCTAAAGCAAGTGATTTCATTTTTGGAATTAATTTTCATTTAAGTTTAAATTTTTATTAAAAATACTCTTATGCTTTTACTTAATTTTTTCTAGATTGTCAGTACAGCTGTAATTTAATTTTAGTGCGTTTTTATGAAAGTTTTGCTTAACGGATTAGTGTTCGGAAAATATTACTCAATCAAAACGAGAAATTTTTGGCTTAATTTATTGTTAACCAGTTGGTTGAAAGGAGGTGTGTACCAAATACTTTTTCTTTTTCTATTTTTCTCCGGGAGTAGTTAATTTCATTTACATATTTAGAGTTAATTACTAATGAAAGGAATCGTAAACAGCAGTGTAAAACAGTTAATTAAGGTAATGTTTAAGGTATATATACTAATCTACAATGAGTAGGAGTATAGATTACAGCATATAGTAAATAGTTGGAGATAATTTTAGAGATATTTAAGAGTGAAAATTATCTTGTACTAGTAGTAAGATGTTATTTCATTACGTTGGTTTAATAAATTAGTTTTCGGGGGTTTAGTTATTTGGATTTTTTTGTAAACAAAGAAATTTCTCTTGTAACGACTTACATGTTCTAGCTTTTGTGAATATCTTTTATTTTACTGTAGGTGTTTTATTTGCATCTTGCTATTTCCAATATTATTTGGAAAGTGAAGTTGTTTTAGTATAGATTTTATTATTAAAGGATAGCTTATGCATATATAACCGTGTCTTGAATGTGTTTTTAGTACTCCCCATATGTTTGATAAATGCTGGATTTTTTGTAATGGAAATACTATCTTGGTAGACTTTAGAATCTGGAAGGCATCTATTTTTCAGAGGATATTCGTCTGGGTTTACAGCAATTGCAAGTACTATTGTTATTGTCCTTATTTGTAATAGGGTGGTTTTGATTGCTAATCTAGTTATATTTTAGAAGTTTTGTTATGTTTTTATTATCTTTTAAAGATTATCAGTGCAGCTATAACTAAGTTTCACTGTATTCTTATTCAAAATTTTGCTAATCGGTTATCAATTGAAAAGAGTTTTTGAATTAAGTCAACGAATTTATTACCTAAATTAATACTAAATGACGTGTACCAAATTATTCTTCTATTTCTATTATGTTTGGTATTATTTTTTGTTTATAATATTTAATGTAATTGCATTTATAGCCGCTGATTTTTAGGGCAATGTTGTAACTGTGTTTATAAAAATGACTTCATTTGAGTAATTATTGTTTAGTCTCTGTCAACCGAGTAGGGTATGTGTTTAATAACAGACGGTGGGCGATTCGATTTATAAATTATATAAATGGGGTTAACATTATATTTTACGTAGGGGAATATGCATTATTAAATTAATCTAGAGTAACTTCTAGGTAGATAACATTTTTAGATTATTTTGTATTGTTACTTTAAGACTGAATTTTCTCATTACTCTGTGTATTAATTTACGAATCCTATCTATTTAATGTTTGTAGTTTTATGGACAATCATTAGACAATCTTCTTTATATAAGCTAAAGTCATCTATATCAATATCACTATGCGCAGTTTGATTGTACAAAATAAATTGATCTACGAAATCAGATGAATCTGCAGAAAGCCATGATCCCATAGTAATGTCGAATAGATCTTTGGAATTTATCTTTGTCCAATGTTCACTGATGTGAATGGCAACTAATTGTTTTGAATTTAATATGATGTTTTTTCTCATTTGTGAGTTCAGAATATTCCATGCAAAATCCCGAGTAAAGGCGAACAAGATTTTTAAAAAATTAATTGGTAGTAATCCACAAAGTCAAACTAAATAAACGAACATTTGTATTTGTGATTAATGTGGTTAAACCAATTAAAGACATGAGTAGTGATATATATATATATCCGCAGACAGATCTGTTTCGCTGTATCACAGCTCATCAGTACGGTTAAACATCCGATTGCTTTTTACCCAGGATGGAAACCCGACCGAATTGGCGTCAGTCAGCGATTCTACCTCTGAGTTATGGGCGTTCGGTAGAAGGAGACAGACTTTTTAGCGTGTATATTATCATTATACACGCCCAATAGCCAGAGTGCTCTGATGCATTACTGAATGAGCAATGCGTAGATGCTAGAGTAGCTACTGTTTTTCAAAGTCTATCATTCTTCCAGAGTGCTCAATCAGGGTGTCAGAGCGTAAATAAATGATTTAATATATATATATATATATATATAATAAAATTAACTATAGCAACAACAGCACCAATAGTAACCGAACTAACTCTGCCGAAACTAGTATTAATTAAGCTATAATTTAAATCGTCTTGTACAACCCACGGAGAACAAACTCGAAAGGAAAAGAAGGGGAAGCAAAAAAGAAACAAACGAAGTACATGAACAAAAAGTCAAGCACTCGTAAGAAAGAAAAAAAACCCAAGGCGAAAACCCTAACACAAAACCGCTCAATACGAAAGTAGAGCAAACAAAGACAGACAATCTGAGCAAGAGCCAACAACCTAACACGGTTTCGCCTAACAGCTCGTCAGGGATTTTCTGTCTATATATATATATATATATATATATATATATAATCATTTTACCCCAAACAAGGCTGCACTGCCACTGGTACGCAGGAGACTACGTTAAAAGAGACAAAAGGTTTAAATAGGAGGAGAGCGAAGAAAAAGAGAAACCGGTTTTAGGTAGTGCCAGAGAATGGGCCAGAGAAGGCTGGGGATACTGGTGTGAAGAGAGTTGCGTGAGAGTAGAGTGAAAAAGTGAGAAGAACAAGATGCAGATGTTGTTGGGGAAAGGATAAGAAAAGTAAGGGAGTCCAGGGGTTAAGGGATAGCAACTAACGTTGCATTTTAACTCTTGGAGTTGTAGCTATTATGGAAGCAACTATACGGATGGGCATTTCACAGGCGGAGAGTGCGGGAAAAGAAGCTTTCGAGTAGAAGTGGTGGCTGCATTTGGTTGTTTTGACTGTAAAACAGTGGGACCTTGTGGCCCGTTTGGTTATTCGAGTAAACTTCTGTAGAAAGAGAACCAGTGAGCTAATCTCGTCGGATTAGAAGCCGTGAAAATATTTGTAGAAGAGACAAAGGGAAGCCACATCTCTTGAAAGTGGCTGAAGTCGAGCTGCTAGGTCGGGAACGATTACATTGCAGATTTTCTTCTGGATCCTGTCGGGAATACACAAAATGGGAAAGATTGTCTTTTACTAGAAGTGACACATGAAAAGGACATTTAATGAAGATAAAATTAATAAACTGTCTTTGTAATTATAGTGCTCGATATCAAGCATTTTTTTTAATATTGGTAAATTGTCGCCATTGCATATCTTTAAATTTGCGGATGCGATTTGTTTGTTTTTTATTTTGTTGACTCCACAATACAGTAGGGTCAGTTGGGCACTGTCTGTGATAAAAATAGCACCATGACAATTCCCACTGGAAGCTCTTATAAAAACATTTCAGAAGAGGTGTCGGTCTAAGGAAAGTGCCGAAGATTATGAAAGAGTTGGATGATATATCCAGTCGACATCGTGATGTTTCGATTTTTCACGTGATGGACTCGTTATGCCTCCTTTCGTCTTCCCACAGGATCTCAGATTCAACATGGTGGCCTACATCAGCTAGGAGGTAGTGCTGCACTAAGTCAAGAGAGCTGCTCCTGGAAGGCCCCCAATCTGGCAATATTACTGTACCATGCCACACAAGCAGGAAAAGACTGTCATACGATTTGTACAATTACATCGCTTTTTACAGCTCGTCACCTAACTTACTAGACTGCAGCCTCTTTAATTATTTTGTGTGCGGCTCCGTTGAGTGAGAGACCAACAAAACTCTTTGTAACACCATATATTAACTGAAAGCAAGTAATATGGCAATATTTACTAACCAAAAGAAGAAGACCGTTCATAAGAGATGCAGCCGTCTGGAGGCCGTTGTTCAGGCCAATGACGAGTATATTGAATACAACTCTGGATATTTTTGTCTAATATTGGAACATATATCTGTTAAAAGCCAGATACCATTTTTGCATAATTTAGACGACAATTTATCTATCGCACTCTTTGATTTTTTTGTGTGTATTTATATATATATATATATAGAGAGAGAGAGAGAGAGAAAGAGAGAGAGATAGAGTACTGTGCAAATGTATTAGGACAAGAACTATTTAATTTTTTATGAGGTATCAAAATAAAGTTCAAAATCACCCCTGTCCTAATACTTTTGCACACTACCGGTAGTGTGTAAAAGTATTAGGAGAGGGGTGATTATTCTAAAAACCTCACTGAAATTCAAATAAAGGATGAAAAGCCAAGTAAATTGCTAATTTCTCTCAATATGCCTCATAAAAGATAAAATAGTTCTTGTCCTAATAGTTTATATATATATATATACATATATATATATATATCGTTTCACACCAAGCAAGGCGGTACCGCCACTGATGCGCAGGAGGCTACATAAGAGAATAAAAGTTTAGGTAGGAGAAGAGTGAGAGAAAGACGAACCAGTTACAGTGGGGAGAGGGTCACAGAAAGGGCAAGAGAAGGATGAGAACACAGGTGCTAGGACAGTTGCGAAGGTAGAGAGAAAAGAAAAGAACAAGATATATGGGGTGATGTAGAAAGGACTAGAGTCAAGTGGATGAGATGGGAATTGACATTGCATATAAATTTCTGGAGGTTGTAGCCGTCAGGAAAGCAAGTATACGGAAGGAAGTTACACAGGCGGGACGTGAGAGAATAGAAGCTGATGGAGTAGAATTATAGCCTGTATTTGATTGATTTAACTGTAAGAGAGTGGGACATTGTGACCAGTCTAGTTGCACGAGTAGCCTCCTCTGGAGGGGGCACCAGTGACCTAAGTTCTTCGGAAGCAGAAGCCATGAAAATATTTGTAAAAGAGACAGAGGAAGCCACATTCCGCCGGTGAGAAAGTGGCTGGAGTCGAGCTGCCAGGTCGGGACCTATCACATTACAGATTATCCTTTGGAGCCTGTCGAGAACACTGAGATGACGAGATATGACAACAGTATTCTATGCACGGTCGAATGGTTGATTTGTATATATTTATTAATTATTAAACCTAATATATATATATATATAAGTATAAATATAAAATAGTGCTCACTTGTTGCTTTATTAATAATAACAGACTAGTTTTAATCTCTGAAAAATTAATGGTTTCCTTGTTTTAATATTCTGGTATCTTCAGTTAATGACTGAAATAAACGTATGGCAAAATTTATGACAATAAAATACCCTTAGAAATTCTCCTATTGCATCATTTAATATTTAGATTTAACAACTTTAACAACATATTGTAATAACAATCATAAATATAAAGTTCTCTCACTTATTCCTTCATATCATTCTTCCTTTCTTGCATTCCTTCCCTTTTATGTTTACAGATAGGTTGTTTTTCTTCAGGATGTGCGTTGTGGTGCAGTGGATATCGACTCGGAACGACAAATCGGGATGCAGAGTTCGAGTTCCAGTTGAAGTCGTTGCAATCACTTACGCACAAATACCCGTGGGAAAGACATTTGTCCGTCTCTTCTCCCCAGTTATGGGTTAAATAATTGGACAGATTGGTTTCTATAACCTTGGCTGGCAACCAGAAATCAATGGCAACCTACTGCGGGATAATCTTCTGCTCAGTCCGTCATGTCTCTTTGGAGACATGATCGCCGAAAGCGTGTATCACGTATAGCACTTAACTGACTGACTGCCACTCTTCTGCTTGTAATCGTTCTCGTCTTCTTCTTTGCCGTCTATTTGCTTCCTCTATTTGTTGTCTTATTCATTCTTCAATTACATAATTTTCTCAAGAAATATAAAGCATTTACAAAATACATTTAATTTCATTCATTACCACAAAAGGTATCTAAGTATTATTCTATTATAATATAAGGACTATGACTTGCTGTGCTGTTCACAACTAGAATTGAAAGACGATTGTATAAAATAAATGGATGAAAAGCATTTTTCTTAGTCTGAAGAAGAATTAAGATGAAGACAGCAAAAAAGATTTAAAATTATTATTTAAAGCACAAAAGCGCTATAAATACAATATTACCCTCCCACTCACTCTGTTTTTTTTATAATAGATGATTTTTTAGGATGTACCCTGTGGTGCCGTCTATATTGACTCGAAACAACAAATTGCGAAGCCGAGTTAGAATTCCAGTTAAATTCCTTGTATTCACTTACCCACCAATACCCTTGGGAAAGGTATTAAACCCTCTCTTCCCTCCAGTTAGGGGTTAAATAATGCGACAGATTGGATTTTATAGCCTTTGCTGGTAACCAGTCTACTTCAGAAAGCAATGGTAACCTACTATGGGATGATCTTCTTCCAAGTTCGTCATGTCTCTTTGAATACATGATCACCCAAAGCGTGTATCACATATGGCGGACGGACTGATATATTTTTCCGGTGATTCTTTTTTTTCATTTTATATTTCCTGTTCGACGTTTTCTTTCATGCGAGTTTGTGCGTACGTCGTCCGGCGCTCATTTATTTCATCTGTTGTGTCTACGTGTGCGTTCGCATCTCTTTCTAGAGCGTGACACACGTAGGTACTACTATATTAATATGTAGATTATGTGCGTTTGTGTCAATGTGTCTTTGTGTCTAGTACGCATTTTTATTTATGTTTAGTGTTTTTTTTTTTTGCCGCAAGTTAATTTTCGGGTATTTTGTGCTTATAAATTTACCATGACTTAATTTTTTTTTAAAATAAAGCATCACAGTGTATAAAATATGAAGAAGAAAAATAAAGTAATAGAAAATAATGGAACTTTTAATTTTTGTGTTGTTTGCTTTTCACTGTTTCAATAGACTTCACGTGTACCCGTCTTCAATAAAACGTAATAGAATAAAATATTCTAAGAAGATTTTAATAGTCAAAAAAATATTAAGTGTATACATTTTAACAGTAAAGAATCTCCTAGCAATAGAAATAGTACGAAAATCTGTAGGAATAGTAAAAAATTAGAAAACAGTAGAAATAGTGAAAAATTTCCAGCAATAGATTTTGATAGTGAAAATTTTTTCTAGCGATAGAATTTAGTATTATAAAATGTTCCCGGAGTAGATTTTAAACGTAAAATATAAAAAATTACCAATGCTCCTAAGAAAATTAAATTTCCTCAATGATAGACTAAACTATCGCCCGGTTCACGCTCCACCCACATCTATTGAACAGGTGAAGAGGCTCATCCATTGTTTCCTGTTTAGGATACGGTTTCCGGTTTTCTCTTTTCTAATCTTCTCACTCTTATGTAGCCCCCTGCACATCAGTGGCGTTACCGCCTTGCTTGGGGTGATATGATTAAAAAAAAAAAAAGACCTACAAGGAGTTAATGTGCTACTAAATAAACAGATCGAACGAACCATTCATATGATAAAATGATAGCCTACTTAATATTCGTGTGCGCAATATTTTAGGGCAATGGTTAGCCTAACAGACAATTAGCACTGTAGACAGTTCAATTCCCGCTAGGTTCCATAAGCATATTCCTTGTTATCAGACAGTGTGAGATTAATCTAATACGAATATGGTACAGGTATCAATTGAGTTCATGTTATTTTATAGCGCCCAGAATCAATAATGATTTCACTTTACAAAATTCACAAACGTCAAATGTTGCATTAGTACTTCCGTCTTTTACTAGGAGTGAACATCTGCCTCGGACTGCATAGAGATATATTTATTCAAATCTTCTGCAATATGTGTATTCGCCGCTTCACTTATATGCCTTCCTACTCACCGCACATGCCTTTCAGATTCATGTAAATAAGAAGCATTAGCATTTACACAAATGCATAATGGAAATAGTTTCCATTATCGTAGAAGTTCACCGCGGCCAGCTGGCGAATTCTCTAATAGATAGATAGATAGATAGATAGATAGATAGATAGATAGATAGATAGATAGATAGATATGAACAAACTGCGATAGATAGATAGATAGATAGATAGATAGATAGATAGATAGATAGATAGATAGAAGCTGAAATATGAAAAGATAGACATTTTTCTATAAATATAGGTAAATATATGGATACGAACAGAATGATATACAGGAAGAGAGGAAGATGAACTTATTTAAATTATATATATATATATATATAGAGAGAGAGAGAGAGAGAGAGAGAGAGAAAGAGAGAGGGGGTAGTATATATGTAGATAGATACGTGCAGACTGAGATAAATAAATAAATGAATATTTGCAGTATCAAATAGATAGATAGATAGATAGATAGATAGATAGATAGATAGATAGATAGATAGTATTAATCAAATTAACAGTGATAGATAGATAGATAGATAGATAGATAGATAGATAGATAGATAGATAGATAGATAGATCGGCAGGCAGAAAAGCGTAGGTTGAAATTGTGTTAAGAGACGAAGGTTAATAAAATGCTCAGTGAATAAATGTGTAATCCTCATTTTCTATTAAGAAAAATCACTTTGCCGCCCGCCATTCTCAACTTCTTCTCCAGTCTGTATTAACAGCAGATACGCACCAAGATATCAAATACAACTTTCTGCATAAAACGAAATGTAGTTTAGAACTCCGGCTTATAATCACAATCTTTATCGTCGATACACCAATGCCCTTGAGATATTGGAATGACTGATGGTTCGTTCACTGAATTAACTTTTCTGTGTTGCGAGATTATTTTCTCAACCTCTTGCGTATGTATTAGTCCCAGAAAGAATGGCATCTTAAAACTCGGCAAGAAAAGAAAGGCATTTCGAAGACGCATCTCCGGCACAAGTCTCTCTGTGTCTCAGAAAGAAGTAAGGTTCTTTTATCTTTAAAATTGACACGTGTAAAAGATAGTACGTAAGCGAGGATAAGAAAAAAAAGCAAACGAAAATCCATCATCATCGCTTACTTCACGTTGTTGAAGATTGCGTATCAACATGGAATATATATGCTCATGTTAATTTTTTGAGCCTACTATTCCATAATGTTTTTTTTTTTTTTTTTGATCCTACTTTTCCATCTTGGTGGGAGTGCGTTGTAGTACGTTGGATATCGGTTCGGAACGAGAAATCGAGGAGCCGAGTAAGAATTCCAGTTGACTTCGTTGCGTTCACCTATGCGCAAATAACCTTCGGAAAGGTATTAATCCGTCTCTTCCCTCTAATTATGAGTTAAATAACAGGACAGATTGGGTTCTGAAGCCTTGGCTGGCAAGCAGTCTACCGCAGAAAATAATGGCAACCTACAGTGGGATAATCTTCTGCCCAGTCAGTCATGGCTCTTAAGGGACATGATCGCCCAAGCGTGTATCATGTATGATACATGGCCCAGTGGTTAAAGACGTTGGTTAGTTCCAGTGATTTGACTCAAAGTGTTTCGAGATATGATCGCCCAATTGTGTATTTCGTATGGCACTTAACTGACTTCCATCTTGGCTCAGGTCATGTTGAGTTGTGAGCGCTTAGAGATTTTCTCGCAATCGATTGTTATTGAGCTTACTCTTCCATGTTGGCTCAATTCCTGTGGAAAGAGTAGAGTACCAGTTTTTCCTGAGGTAGACTGACTTGCTAACTAATAAACCAGTCTTTTCTGCTATTAGCCCTCTCGAAGCTGGTTTTAAATTCAAAGTTTCCCTCTTATTCACAGGTTGCTACTGGAACCGGTCTTACCTACAATTTTCCCATAACTGGGTGGTGAAGTCGATGTATTCATACCTTTCCCAAAGGTATTAGCACGTAAGTGAATGCAATGAATTCGACTAGAATTCGAACTAGGCTCTCCGGTTTCTCAATCCGAGCTGCTATTCATTACTTACGGGCTGTGAATAAAGATACTGAGAGAAAGACCAAAGACGAAAGAAGAGAAGAGGTAGACACACTTACATAATTCGGACTTTGTGGTTCATTGGATATCGGCTCGGAAGTAGAAAACGAGGGGCAGATTTCTAATTCCAGTTGAATTCGTTGCAGTCATATACGCTCAAATACCTTTGGGAAAGGTATGAATTCGTCGCTTCTCCCTCTAGCTATGGGTTAAATAGCAGGACAGATTGGGTTCTACAACATTGTTTGGCAACCCGTCTACCGCAAAATGTAATGGCACCCTGCTGCAGGAGAAGGGTATGATTCCATATCTATAGCAAGGCAACCTTTGTTCTATAACCTTGGGTTGCAACCGTCCTAGCAGAAGGAAAACCGTTAATTCAAACCGGTCTGAAGAAGGCTGGGTTCCGTTAAGATTCTGTGCCCAAAGAAACACCATTTCTTCTCTGGTTGTAGTACATGTAGTGCCCCTTGGACATCTTTATACCCTAACGTATCCGCTTAAAACATCCCCATTCAGCTATGCATTACATCGAGAGACCATTTCTTCGTGTATTGAATGAACAACAGTGAAAAAGAGAGGGCTGTTCTATAGACCTAGTAGAAAGGTTTGAAGAAGCGTTTTATCTATTCAGTTTCCCCCCATGCGATGCAGTAAAGTTACTAAGAGGCAAGAGGTTACAGAATGTGAAATATTTATAAAATATTAATAATACGTGGAAAGAAAATCAACTGGACAGTGCATAACGATTGACATTGCATTTACATTTTTGTAGATTATTAACCTTGGCAGGAAAGTGTAGAGCGACAAGCCTGAAAAGAAACAGTTAGCATAGAATTTACGGCTACAGTTGTAAGTTAATGAGATCTCGACACCAATCTAGTACTACGCTTATATTAAAAAATTGTTTACGCACCATATTGAAGATCTAATCTAAACAATTACCATGAAAGTATTTATACAAAAGACACAGAGAGGTGGGAAAATGACTGAAACCGAGCTGCCAGAAGACGACCAGTAATATTGTTTATCCTCCTTTGGATTTTATCAAGGAGTTCAAGATAAATAGCATTGGCGCTGGACCAAACACTGCCGGCCATAATTATTAGGCAACCCTAGTCTTTTTTTTTTTAAATGATGTATTTCATAGTATTTTTAATATTTATTGCCAAATGAAAATAGAATGATTTTTTGTTATTATTACTTTACAAAATTCTACAAGGCAAGGAAGCAAAGATGAATTCTTCCGAAACACCCTAAATTTTCTTCTTTCTTTCATTGATGAAACTGCAATATAGGTAATTATTAAATATTCATAAATTCATTCGCTGCACATGTTATTGTGCAATATTAACAAAAGAACGATTTTATTTTCATTTGCAGTTATTCACTTGACAATAAATACTACAAAATAGTATGAAATACATCATTTATTTAAAACGCTGGTGTGGCCTTATAATTATGGGCTGTAGTGTATATGGCAGCAAAATTCTAAACATGGGCGAATGGTAGACTTATGGATATATAAGATAAATTTTAATATACTCTTTCGACTTCATATCAGCTGATGACGTTAGCTGGATAAGGTGCAACGATTAACTTTTCTGAATGTTAGCATCGACCTTGCTGATGGAAGGCAGAGAGGTGTCTCTGAAAAACTTTGAATTCGTAACTGTGAAGAACGTAAAGTGAAACCACTGTTCGGTATCTCGGTATCACCTAAAGACTATCAATGTAAGTCATCCTTTATAGATATTGTCATTATGGAGTGTTCGTCCATGAATCTTTGACAAGTGGGGCTGCAAGATGAGAGGCCATTGGTTAGATATAAAGTTTCTACCACTCATGATAAGATCGTTGTATCATTTTCCACTCATAAAATATATGGATTAACAGTGAAGCATCTTCTCAGGATGACCAAAATCTTTCAGTGTAAATCACCCTTTATAAATAACTACCAGTATAGCCCGGCGTTGCTCGGGTGTAATGAAAGCTTTAAAAATAATCCATGGTCCTCGAGCTCAGACTCAGCCTAAAGAATATTTGTGTGAAGTTTAGTGAGAATCGGATAAAAATTGTGGATTTGTATAAAGGACATACAGACAGATAAACAGATACACACATAAACATCTTGCCTTTTATATATATATATATATATATATATATATATATATATATATATATATATATATAATCAATTTTCTGCACTATTGTAAGAACTGCAACCTTGAAACTTCTGAATATCGTTTCTTATGTCTTTGTCTATGATTGAATCAAATTTGATTAAACCACTCCTTCTATAACCCGATTTTTTCGATTATCGATTTTCGATATTTATTTGGGGTACCTCGACACAAAACCTAGCTAAGAACACTCGCAGACACTTATAGTACAACTGTGTAAATTTTCAAGAAAATCGGTTCAGCTGTTTCGGAGTCTATAGGAAACGGATACACACACTCACACAGACAAAGTTCCATTTATAAATAAGTTTAGATTTCATTATTGAGTGATCGTTCATAAAACTTCGACAGTTGTAACCGCAAGACGGTAGGCCATTGGTTGAATATAAAGTCACTACCACTCATGATGATGTGTGTTGTGGTGCAGTAGATATCAGCTCGGAACGGGAAACTGGGGAGCCGAGTTCAAATTCCACTTGAATTTCTATGCATTCACTTACGCGCAAATACCCTTGGGGAAAAGTATTAATATGTATCTTCCCTCTAGCTATGGGTTAAATAACAAGACAGATTGGGTTATACTGCCTTGGATGACAACCAGCATACCGCAGAAAGTAATGGCAACCTAGTGTGGTATAATCTTCTGCCCAGTCAGTCATATCTTGTTTGAAATATGATCGCCCAAAGCGTGTATCTCGTATGGCATTTAACGGGCTGACTGTCCACTCATGATGAGATCTTTGTATTATTTTGCACTTGTAAAATTTATGGATTAACAGTGAAGCCTCTTCTCAGCATGACCAAAAAACTATCAGTGTAAATCAACCATTATAGATAATTTCATTATTTAGTGATCGTTCATGAAACTTCGATATTTGGCGTCGCAAGGTGAAGTCATTGACTGAACATAAAATGGCTACCACTCAAGATGAGATCGCTGTTTCATTTTTCAATTATAGACTACTAGCAGTATAGCCCGGCGTTGCTCGGGTGTAATGAAAGCTTTAAAACTAATCCATGGTCCTGAAGCTCAGACTCCTTGGACGTTGCCACGAAAGACTAAAAAGCAATAATTGTTTCCAGTTAAAGCGAAACCGTAGACTGAAAGAAAAATGAATGGATGTAAGTTAAATTTTGATTTCCTAGCATCGATATTAAATAAGTCTTTTTCGTCGTAAACTGAATTTTGAAGGCTAAATAAGTCCTCTGAGTAAATGGTATCATGGTTTAGACTAAGAACTATCTACTTAGAGCCAAACCCGAAACAAAAACTAAAATAAAAGGACTGAAAAACTGATTTTGATGAGACCCGGTAGGATATCGGGGTATCGATTTCCAATATCGGAGTCAAATAAATCATCCAAGGATAGAACTGCAACCTTGAAACTTCTGAATATCGTTTCTTATGTCTTTCTCTATGAGTGTATCAAATTTGATTAAAATCGGACAACTCCTTCTCATAACCCTATTTTTTCGATTATCGATTTTCGATATTTATCGGGGGTACCTCGGCACAAAAATACCTAAGAACACTCGCAGATGCTTATAGTACAACTGTGTAAATTTTCAATAAAATCGGTTCAGCCGTTTCGGAGTCTATAGGTAACGGACACACACACACAGACACACACACACAAAGTTCTATTTATAAATAAGTTTAGATAAGAACTAATGATTAATTTCAAAGACAGACAGATGATTAACAGATATGAAAAAAGGAGAATGTGGAGAGCCAGTAACTTTAAGTCTTGAAGAAACATGACACATAAAGAGAGAAATAGAGAGAGGGTGAATAAATACTTACTGTGTGTCTTTTACCGAATTGCTTTGGTTACAAATAATTCCAGTATTTTTCCCGAGAACGAATTTCATATTTGATTTGGTAATAACTATGTAAATAGAAATCATGTCTATGAATAAATTTGGTTTGTTGCCATTTTCCTGTGGATTCGAGCAAATCGTTTACTGGTCTGTGGTAAAATATACGATTATTTTCTTCCCAGCAAATTAATGTAAAGTTAAAAGTATGTAATAAAAAAATTCAAATATTTCTAATCAAATATTCAAGAGCATGCAAAACAAATCCGACATAATTTCCAAACACTCTTCTACAAAAAATAAATGTTGATGTGCCTGTAGAATGAGAAATCGGAGTGCAGAGTTCGAATTTCAGCCTGGTTTATCATATTTTCTGAGGCAAAAATACCATTTAGAAAACTCAGTCAGTTAAGAGATAGATAGACTAAACTTATCGCCCGGTTCACACTCCACTCACGTCTATTGAGCAGGTGTAGAGGCTCATCCCTTGTTTCTTGTTTAGGATGTGGTTTCTGGTTTTCTCTTTTCCAATCTTTTACTCTTTTCCATTCTTTTACTCTTTTTTTTCTCAATTGGAGTAGATAGACTAAACTATCGCCCGGTTCACACTCCACCCACGTCTATTGAACAGGTGTAGAGGCTCATCCCTTGTTCCCTGTTTAGGATGTGGTTTCTGGTTTTCTCTTTTCCAATCTTACTTTTACGTAGCCCCATGCGCATCAGTGGCGTTACCGCCTTGCTCGGGGTGATATGATTAAAAAAAATACTTGGGCAATCACATCTCGAAATATATATGATTGCCTCAGCAGAAGATTTTCTCGAAAAGTGCCATACGTGATACACGCTTTGGGCGATCATGTCTTCTTGGAGACATGATGCACCGCGCAGAAGATTATCTTGCAATAGGTTGCCATTGCTTTCCGCGGTAGACTGGTTGCAAGCCAAGGCTATAGAACTAAATCTGTCGTATTATTTAACCCGTAATTGGAAGGAAGATACAGATTAATACCTTTCCCAAGGGTAATTGTGCATTCAGTTTTCTTACAGTTTATTTGTAATCCTTTTTTGTCACTCTCCACAGCTACCTTCTGTAGGAGGTCTTGTAGTTTTTCTTTTCGTGTCTGCAATTAGCACTGTATCATCTGCATACCTTAAGTTGTTCAAATTGTGGCCTCCAATAACAAAATCATGGTGTAGCATCTAGGGTCCTCAAAATATTTTACTGTACAAGTAATACAGATGAGGTGAAAAGACACATCCTTGTCTTACGCCTCTTTCTATATTTGTAAATCTGCTGAAATATGAATCCATATTAATTCTTCAACTACCATACAGAAACATTGCTATCAGCCATCAGCATGGCTGCTTCATGTTTTTATTGGCCTCACTTTTTTAACCGACCTGAAGTGTAAAGAATACATCGGATCTATAAATGCCTCTTCTTCTAGGAAGGTTGGGTCTCTGTGTCGGGATTAAAGAGTTTTATTTCTCATCAGAATCCATTTTGCACATTTATCAATCAACCATTCGTCTTTGCATTGAATAATTTTGTTATATTTGGTCGGGCGCTCCTGATATTTATCTTGTGCTTCTCGAAAAAATCAAAGAATTATCTCTTAATGTAATCGGGGCTGACTTGGCATCTTGATTTCAGTCACTTTCTTACTAACGTGACGTGCTTCTCTCTCTACGTTCTGCAAATATTTTCATGGCAACTGGTATGTCTAGATTTTTCCATTGTTGCCCAGATCAAGTGAATTTAAACCTGCTACATGACTGGTATAGGTTCCATTCTTTTACCATTGAAATAGTTAAATATAACTGTCACTTCAACTCGAACAGTTTCTTTTCTTGCACTTTCCGCCTGTGGAATTCCCTTCCTTTTACTTGCTTCCCTAATCGCGACAATCTCCAAACTTTTAAATACAACGTCAATTGCCAAGTTCTAACTTCTTGAATTCGGTTCATTTTTTTATCCTTACCTCAATTCCTCTTGTACTCAGTCTTTCTCTCACTGTAATCTCCTGAGCAGTAGGTTTGGTTCCGCCTATCTTGAGGGGAAATGATGAAAAAAAATATCTTACTCGTGCCACTTCTTCCGCTTTGTGTTAAATAGTAAGACTTACATTTCGAAAAAAACGAACAAACATTATTTTCAGAGGAGCATTTTTATGCAATTTTCACTCGCAGCAAAAATGCATAGTTGATAAATCTTAAAAAACAAACAGATCTCCGACTAATACGCCATTATTAGTAGGAAAATCAGAACATTTTTATCAGTTGCACTTATCTGAGAACTTAAATTTGCTTGTGGATGTGATAGGACTAAAAGTACCGTACACGCTGCTTGTAAAACACTTCGAGACATTGAATGACTGCTTCTACAGTTTGAAGAAAGAAATCGAAAAAGTTATTTACATGTGCCTAGTAGTGCTTCTGGTCTTGACTGGTGTTCTCTTCCCGTATCTTTCACGGTAAACTAACTTCAACATAAAATCATATTTTAAAATGTATTGAATTAAATTTATTCAATAAAATCAGTACGCATATACTTTCTTTCACTGAAAATGAACGCTGTTATCGCAAAATGAGAAAGAAACTGGTTCAACCAATAAATCAGGATTCCATAAATTTCACATATGCGATTAATTCACGTATATATATATATATAGTAGTAATCCACATACAAGTCCGTTTCGCTATATTTCAGCTCATCAGTGTGGCTGGACATATCCACTTGCTTCTGGCCGGGATCGAAACTCGACCAATTTGGTGTCAGTCGGAGTCTCGCCTCCCTAAGCCACCGGCGCATGGAATCAGAGCAGGGAAATTTTAACGTCTTGTATGCAAGCAGTGTATACAGACGCCAGTCACCGAGAGAACTCAACTTATTTCTGAAGAGTCACGCATTAAAGCCGAAGTGGAAACTGTTTTTAAAATTTTCTTCTCCAGAGAGCTCAATCGTAATGAGAGCATAATATATTTAAATTGAGACGATCATCAGATTATTCTACTGTAGTTTCAACTTTTCGGTCTCAGGTGTTATCGACGTGCCATACGTGATACACGCTTGGGCGATCAAGACTCAAACGAGACATGACTGACTGGGCAGAAGTTTATACCACAGTAGGTTGCCATTACGTTCTGCGGAATACTGGTTGTCATCCAAGGCAATATAACCCAGTCTGTATTGTTATTTAACACTGTGCTGAAGCTTTATTTTGAACACACTACAAGAATTTTAAAACGCATAAAAGGAAATTTAAAATAAAGAAGGGTGAGTCAAGAGAAGCGAAATAATAATAATATTATATATATATATATATATATATATATATAAGAAAAATTTAGGCAGGCACTTTATTTCATGGCAACTCGGATGTATGGCCAATTTCAGGTGAACTATCATGAGCTTCCGTCTTTATTTGTACAGAAGATTTTACGTGAATCGTGTACAATCTTCTGTACAGTAAAGACGGAAGCTGATGATGGTTCACCTGAAATAGGCCATACTCCCGATTTGCCATGAAAGAACGTGTCTGCCTAAAGTTTTTCTTATATAAGCTCTAAGTGTATTAATATACATATATATTTAGATGTCTCTTAGAGAGTTATCCTCCCATCGTATGTACAGCATACTCCTTTGGATTCTTCTATATCTACATCGCATGCTTATATATATATATATATATATATATTGTTGACTTTTGATGATGCTTAGTTTGAAAATTGTTGTTTTTCAGTGGTTTACTGATAAAACGTTTTGTTGTCGTAAAATGGTCGATATTAAGATAAAGATAGAGCGTTGATAGGATTAATGTGGATATAATTATCACTTAACTGAGCAGATTCATGCCGACTTCGAAGTTTAGTGAAGACGCCATTATGATAAAGGGTGAAGACTTCGAAGTCGGCATGACTCTGCTCAGTTAAGTGATAAACTTCTTCACATTATTCCTATATATATAGATGTGTATGTGTATGTGTATGTGTGTGTGTGTTTGTTTGTTTGTTTGTGTGACTGAATAGTCGGCGATTCTACCTCTGAGCTATGGGTGCGCGATAGAAGGAGGCAGACTTTTAGCGTGTGATATACTATGTAAACATACACCAGTAGGTAAGAGTGTTCTAATTCATTACTGAATGAAGGATGCGTAGATGCTAGAGTAGCTACTGTTTTTTCAAAGATATATATATATATATATATATATATATAAATGTGTGTGTGTGTGTGTGTGTGTGTGTGTGTGTGTGTGTGTGTGTGTGCCGGCGAAAGTATTGGCAGGGAGAAAAGAGAAAAGGGACACGGCTGAAGAGCAACTGTTGTCAAGACATTTCTAGCAAATTTCAATGAAAGGAGATGTATAAACGTCAAAGCAATGGCGCATGTATCATGCTGCTCAGTCACGAAGGAGCAGCTGGACAAGTGGGCGTACGTAGTTTCAATCTCGCCAGCCATCACCCGTCAAATATCATTTCAGTTCGTCACGTTAATGCAATTGACAACGTCCTCAGTTTTACTTTCATTATTGTCATCATTGTCATCATTATTGTCATTATTGTCATCATTGCTTGCGAGATTTCTTTTTTTCCAGCTTCACCATTCCCGTGTTTGGTTATAAGAGTTGCCTTTCGAAATCATCATCATCATCATCATTAGATTATGTCTATAGTCATTACTATATATTTCTTCTTCTTCTTCTTCTTCTTCTTCTTCTTCTTCTTCTTCTTTTATTATTATTATTATAATTACTATTATTATTATTATGTTGTCATTTTTCATCATATTTCTATTTCTCCTATGGTCGCACTACCTACCAATTCTACGGGAAGACCTAAGGCAGGTCTTGGTGTGTTGTTATGGCTCCATTACATGTTTATTATTATTATTATTATTATTATTATTATTATTATTATTATTCACTTTTGCATTTTCTTTCTTAATCCTTCATTTTATTTTTTATTTTTTCATTGTATTCACCTTCTTTATCACATTTATATTATTATTATTAGTTTATGTCATTTTTCATCATGTTTCGATTTTTGCTATGGTCGCACTACCTAACAATTCTGCGGAAAGACGGTCGTGGTGTATTGATATGGCTTCATTTCATGTTTTTTCTATCTCCCCTATCATCCCTAGCGTTATATAGACAAAGTTCTCCTTAGTGTGTGGGCTGTACTTAACAGGACAATTTTTTTGTATATCTCTTAAGCTGGGGTTTCCAGGGACTCTTTCAATGTGTTGTTTTAATCGATTTTTTACCATCCCAAGTGCACCTATTATCACTGGCACGATTCTTGTTTGCAATTTCCTCATTTTTTCTATTTCAATTTCCTAGTCTTTATATTTTGACACTTTTTCGAATTCCTTGGTTGCTATGCTACAATCTGCTGGACAAGCCATATCAATTAATAGGAAATTGTGTTCTTTCTGGTTCTTAACAATAATGTCCGACCTATTTGCTTCAGTTTTTCTGTCCGTGTAGATGGTGTAATCCCATAGAAAGGTGACATCTATAACTGTAACCGGTGCTGGGTGATGTTCATACCAGTGTTTGTTTACAGATTTTCCATAGTGTTTGCACATTTTCCAGTGTATATATTGCCCCACCCTATCGTGACGATTTTTATATTCATTTGGAACAAGTATAGAACATCCGGATATTAGATATGTCTATTGTTTCTTGGTGTTTATCACAGAACCTGCATTTTGGATCCACATTATTATGTATAATATTTATATTATTATTTATATTATATTATTTATATTATTGATATTATTTATATGTTATATTATTTATATTATTATTATTATTATTATTATTACATCTCCAACCTCCTACGATTCACCATCATCCTCAGAAACCGAAATTGAAAAATTCTTCTTTCTTGTCATTCTTTTGTATTCTATATTCTCTACAATTTTAATCTCCATCAGCTAATTATCTTTAATAAAGACGTAAATTGTCCAATCTTCTTAATAGTGGAAATAAGAATGTTAAACTTAGCATTACTTGTTTTTCTTCTTTCTAGGACCATCATCATCATTATTATTCCGACCGTTGATATTGTTATTGCCATGGAACCATGGGAGCCTGTCTTTGGCCAGGCAACATAAAAGGCACAATTCGACGCTCCGCCGCCAATACATCGAAGACAATGGCCGACCGGAGCATGTGACTTGAAGCGCATGCTCAATGCCGGCGTATTGACAAGCATGCGCAGTAGGGGTTCGAGTAACACTTTCCAAGCACACGCAGAAGAGGCGTGTAGCTCGGGGCTTGGCAAGATTAAATATATCACACAGCGAAGGTGTCGTCATTCGTTTATACGCACGCGATATTTGTTCCTTGTGACAGTAGATAAATGGAGCCAAGTTTGTTCTGTCCCTCTCTTTTCACTCTCTCCCACACACACAAATATATATATATATATATATATATATATATATATATATATATATATATTGTGTATTTTTTATTATTATATAGAAAACCTTCTTCTGTACAAGACGCGGGAAGTCATTCGAAGTAGAGGGTTGCATTAAAAGGAAATTTGTGCACTTAGGACGGGAAGATAATGATTAACCCCAAAACTGACCAGGTTAAGATTTTTGTGATCGGGGAAATATCCACTTGGGAGTCTGCTTCACAGAACATTCGTTCGGTGGAAAAAGTAGCCACTGGAAGTAGAGGGTTGCATTAAAAGGCAATTTGTAAATTAGGTCGGGAAGATAATGATTAACCCCAAAACTGACCAGGTTAAGATTTTTGTGATCGGGGAAATATCCACTTGGGAGTCTGCTTCACAGAACATTCGTTCGGTGGAAAAAGTAGCCACTGGAAGTAGAGGGTTGCATTAAAAGGCAATTTGTAAATTAGGTCGGGAAGATAATGATTAACCCCAAAACTGACCAGGTTAAGATTTTTGTGATCGGGGAAATATCCACTTGGGAGTCTGCTTCACAGAACATTCGTTCGGTGGAAAAAGTAGCCACTGGAAGTAGAGGGTTGCATTAAAAGGCAATTTGTAAATTATGTCGGGAAGATAATAATTAACCCCAAAACTGATATGGGTTAAGATTTTTGTGATCAGGGAAATATCCACTTGGGAGTCTGCTTCACAGAACATTCGTTCGGTGGAAAAAGTAGCCACTGGAAGTAGAGGGTTGCATTAAAAGGCAATTTGTAAATTAGGTCGGGAAGATAATAATTAACCCCCAAACTGACATGGGTTAAGATTTTTGTGATCAGGGAAATATCCACTTGGGAGTCTGCTTCACAGAACATTCGTTCGGTGGAAAAAGTAGCCACTGGAAGTAGAGGGTTGCATTAAAAGGCAATTTGTAAATTAGGTCGGGAAGATAATGATTAACCCCCAAACTGACATGGGTTAAGATTTTTGTGATCAGGGAAATATCCACTTGGGAGTCACAAAACACTCGTTCGTTGGAAGAAGTAGCTAGCGCGGAACTTACTTCTCATAGATGGAATACAGAGGGAATGTGAATGGTTTGCTCCTGTACGACTTACGATAGAGCAACGAATAACTAGCCGCATCTCGACTGTGAAAGAATGGTTGGGCGTGGTAATGCTTGGGCAGCAATCCCTCTTTTATAAACATTCCATTAAAAAACGAGTGACAAGTAACTGACGTTAAGTTTATTATTTTGTGTTTATTGTGTTTTTGTGTTCTTTCTTCTTCTATGTACCCTGTTCCTTATGGACGTAGGCGATAATGGCTTTCCACGTTTCCCTATCCCTGGTGGCTCTGAACACGCCTTCTTCTGTTATACCATGCAATCCTCGTTCTGTCATCCACTTGATTAGGTCCTTCGACTATGTTATCCGTTGCTTTCCCCTGTCTCTTTTTTCCTCTATCTGGCCTGTTAGTATCAGATTCTCCAAGCCCCCTTTCCTCATTGCGTGTCCCAGGAACTTCAGTTGTCTCTTCCTGATGCTCAGTATTAATTTCCTTTTTGTTTCCATCATTTCCAAAACCTCATCATTGCTCACATCCTCGATCTATGATATTCGTAACATGCTTCTGTAGAAACACATTTCAGTTACTTCAAGTTTTTCCTTCATCTTTGATGATATTGTCCAGCATTCACTGCCATATTGAAGGACGGACAGCACGTAGCAATTTAGTACTCTCTTCTTTGTTTCTAGCGTAATTGTCCTGTTTCTTAATACTTTATTCAACTTCTGGAATGCTTCCTTCGCCATGCCAATTTGCCTTCGAATCTCTGTGTCGCACTTTCCGTCTTCTGTTATAACACTTCCCAGGTATTTAAATTCTTGTACCTGCTTGATTCTAGTATCCCCGACCTGTATTTGGTATATTGGCTGCCCTTTTTACTAATGACCATGCATTCGGTTTTCTAGTCCTTTCTTGTTACTTTCTTCAGCTACCTTCTTATTTGAATGTTCTTTATGTCTGAGCGCTTTTGGCTGTATTTCTAGCCATTACCACCATTGATTTTATTTTTACTTTTAACTGAATATATACACTACCGGACATAATTATTATCCACACCAGTTTTTTTTTTAAAAAATCTGTATTTCATACTATTTTTAGTATTTATTGCTGAGTGGATAATTCTAAATGAAAATAGAATGGTTCTTTTGTTATTATTACTTTGCAAAATTTTACAAGGCTAATAGCGACAATTTGCCCATCGCACCCTGTAGAATGAAACTATATATTTCATACTATTTTTAGTATTTATTGCCGAGTGGATAATTCTAATTGAAAAATTGAATGGTTCTTTTATTATTATTTCTTGCAAAATGTTACAAGGCAGCCAGGAAGCCTTTGCTTCAGCCAGCCAATGAGAAGAAGAGACTAGCATGGGGAAGAGATAAAAAAACTGGTCACCGGAACAGTTCATTTGATGCACATGTTATTGTGCAGTCTTAACAAAAGAATAACTCTATTCTCATTTAGAATTATCCACTCTAAATAAATACTAAAAATAGTATGAAATATATATTTTTTAAACTGGTGTGACCTAATAATTATGGCCGATAGAGTAAATGATTTTATGTCTATCCGTAAAATTATATGAATATTTTATTTTCCAAACATGATCAGTGGATGTGTTCATAGTCAATGTCATTGAATGTTGCCTATATATATATATATATATATATATATATATATATATATATATATATATATATATATAAAGGTGTCTTTGGTTGGACCCAAATATATTTTATTTTTCAGATAATGGAATGTATTTACGGTATAAAACTAAATTTGGGTCTGTCGAGCATCAGGTCTTGGCTGCGAATATATATTTTATTTTGAGTAAAGTGCTCGAAGCCTAGATTTTCTAGACCGAACAAAAAACGCTTAATAACGTTAAATCTTATGAAAGGATAATTCTTGTTGTAACCCGAATTTTATGTTCACGTGATATTCCGACGACTTGAACGAAAATGAAATAACAGAGATAGGAGCTTTGTATAACCCCGAAGTCACCCTAAAAGCAGTACGAAAAAGTACATTTTTCATTTATATATATATATATATATTACGTAGAATATTTGGTATTTAAGTACGGTAAATTCCGAAAGAGACGAACTCAAAAGAACTCAAGGTTAAATTTATTTATTTAATTTAACAGAGTAATAAGATCTAGAAAAAGTCTTAGATATTCTACAATTCCATGGGTAGTACGTATTTCACAGCAAACCTGTTCGTTGTATTATGTGGGTCTGAGAAGCAGGTTTGCTGCGAAATACGTATTACCCATGAAATTGTAGAGTATATATATATATATATATATATATATATATATATATATATGTGTGTGTGTGTGTGTGTGTGTGTGTGTGTGTGTGTGTGTAACTGAAATATTACCAGAAGAAAATTGTGATATATATAATTAACTAACGGTAATCTTTCACTCAAGTGACGTAAAACTAATCTGCTCTAGTTATACGGCTTAAATTTAAATATTCAAATGTTTTTTTATTGAAAATATCATTGCGTATTCGCTGGTATCGATTTATCTAAACCCCACCGCATACAGCCATAGACGACACCCACTGCCATCAAGAAAAAGTCGTTGATGCTTCTCTAACTTGTCTTTTGCAAGTTACCGTTATTATCCTTTATCCAACCAAGGCGATGGAACCCAAGCTGTACTGTTATTTAACCCATAGCGGGAATTCAAATTCGAACTCGGCTCCCTCACTTCTTAGTCACTACATTACAACACTCAGGAGAACGGCGTTCGGGAATATGTTTCTTAGTCGAGTTACCGGGTCGGCGAGAAGAGACTCTTTACGGGAGAATTGTGCGGTATATTTTGCATGGAAGCCATATTGTTTTCAGATGGCTGGACTGCTAATAAACTAGTATTGAGAAAATCAACCACGGGATATATTCTCATGACGTTGTTATTCCTCATTTTTAGTTTTGGTGTTATTTGCTGGGTAAAAACAATCTTTACTTGCTGCGTTGTCTACCATTATGCGTTGTATTAATGCTTAATTCTCATAAATGTATACACCTCGGCCTTATCGATTTTACTCCGTTCAATGAATAGCAGTTTACACCACTAAAGTAAAGGATTACCAAAGTATGATCTATCGATGTCATGGTTTGGCTTCATGAATGAAGATATGTGGGCCTTTTGCTCGTCTGATAGGTTCGTCTATCGTCGGATTCATACACTTAGCCCGTATTTTGAACACTTGTTGAGGTTTATATGTTTTCTTGTTCAAGATTGAGTTTCCGCCTTTTACAGAAGCCTTCTTCTTCTCTCTTTCACTTTATGTGGATGCTTTGTATCTTGATAGCTTTTTTCACCCTGCTTGGGATGGTGCTCCCCCTGTAATCGACTTTCCCGAGTGTCTCTTGGGTCTAGTACCGGGTAAATAACATTGTAGAAATAAAACAAAAAAGAAATAAACTAATCTCTATTAAATTACGACAGGCTAATAAAACAATTGCAAAAATATATTTAAAGGTTAACTTATGAAGAACTTCTAATATTAGTAAAGGTAAAAATGTGTAATTAAGTGAATTGTGGTGAAGTAGATATTAACTCGGAATGACAAATCGCGGTACCGAGTTCAAATTGCAGTTGAATTCCTTGCATTCACTTACACACAAATACCCTTGGGAAAGGTACTAATCCGTCTCTTCCTTCCAGTTATAGGTTAAATGACAGGACAGACTGGGTTCTATATACTTGGCTGGCAAGCAGTCTACCGCAGAAACCAATGGCAAACTACTGCAGGATAATCTTCTGCCCAGTCAGTCATGTCTCTTTCAAGACATGATCGCCCATAGCTTGTATCATTAAATGACTGACTGAAGTGAATACCAGAATCTCTTTGAACTTCATATTAATATCAATTTATATATATATATATATATATATATACATATATATATATATATATATATACGCATGGTTCATTCACTAGCGGATTAGAACACTCTAACTACTGGCGTATGGTATATCACGCTATAAAAGTCTGTACCTATAGCTCAGAGCTAGAATCGCCAGCTGACGCCAATTAGGTTTCAATCCTGGGGAAAATCAATCGAATGTCTAACCGTACTGATGAGCTGGGATACATTGAAACAGATCGGTCTGTCGATGACTATATATATATATATATATATATATATATATAAATTTAAAAACTTCTAATAACAGTATCGATATAGCAAAATATGCTTAATTTTGACAGCAGCGCCACAAAATATACATTCAAGTATATAACATTGATATAAGATCGCTCATTATACCAACTGTTTTCTCAATCTGTGATATTCTCTCTTTCTTTTTTCATCACGTCTGAATAACGACATTAGAGTATTCTCGATTACATTCCACCACAAGTTGAGGAAGATTGTTGATAATGGATTTCATTTCCTGTGTTCTTGAGCACTGAATATATACATATATATATATATATATATATATATATATATATATATATATATATATATAACGTAGAATATTTAAGTCAGGTAAATTCCGATAGAGACGAACTCAAAGAATCCAATGTTAAGTTTATTTACTTAATTTAACAGAGTAATATAATCTAGAAGATTTTTTTACATATTCTACGATTTCTTGGCTAATACATATTTCGCAGCCAAATCTGCTGCTCGTCAGACTCAAATGATACAACAGTTAATATTCAAAATCATCTAGAAAATAATCACATACAGACACTCACGTGCCCATACGAGAATAGATATTTGTAACGGCAATCTACAAAAACATTTCCTCGCCCATTCAAATATAAAACCAACGAAAGAAAAAAAAAATATCAAAAAAATCAAACGGAAAAGAAGAAAAAAACATAACATGTAAATTTAAGATTAAATTTAGTTTTAAAGATAATGGGATGTATCTACAGTATAAAAATAAATTTGGGTCTGTCGAGCAGCAGGTCTTGGCTGCGAATATATATATATATATATATATATATATATATATATATATAATACCCTTGTTTTGGTTAGTTCAAGGTATATATATATATATATATATATATATATATATATATATATATATACATGCATAGATAGATAGATAGATAGATAGATAGATAGATAGATAGATAGATGAAACGTAACGTGATCTTTCTTATATATATATATTATGCTTGTTTTGGTTATTTCCAAGTATATATATATATATATATATATGTATGTATGTATGTATACACGCATAGATAGATAGATAGATAGATAGATAGATAGATAGATAGATAGATGAAACGTAACGTAATCGGCTGATCTTTCTTATATATATATATATATATATATATATATATATATATATATATTATGCTTGTTTTGGTTATTTCCAAGTATATATATATATATATATATATATATATATGTATGTAGGTATGTATGTATGTATACACGCATATATAGATAGATAGATAGATAGATAGATAGATAGATAGATGAAACGTAGCGTAGTCGGCTAAGCTTCCTTATATATATATATATATATATATATATATATATATATATATATATATGCATGTATTGCCAATCGGAAGATCAGTGTATTCGACATATTATGCTCTCGCTCGCCGATTTAGCATTGTGGAGAAATGGTATATTTTAAAAACAGTAGCTATTCATGTAGTAACGAATTTGAACACTTTCAGCTGCAGGAATGTATTTACATTGTGTATATAACACGTTAAAATTCGCCTGCCTCCACCGAGAGCCCATAGATGAGTGGTAGATTCGCCGAAACAAGACTATATATATATATATATATATATATATATATATATATATATATATATATCTGTAAATTCAGATAAAATTTAGAAGTGAATAGCAATTTTCAAAAGTTTAGATTAAGACATGCATTAACAATCCCGTTTAATCAAAGAGTGAGAAAAAATTCTAATACCGGAGTCAGAAGCTCGTAAAATAAGGGGTGGGGTATATATATATATATATATATATATATATATATATATATATATATATATTCGATATGAAATTATATTTATTTAATTTGGAGAATAGCTATTTCAACAGGATTTAAAAAAACCGTTTCCTCAGCTCGAAGTAATAGATATTAATATCCTGCTAAAATAGCTAGCTTACAAATGAAATAAATTGAATTTATATGTGATATAAATATTTGCTTTATGAGTTTTAATATTTAATTTAATATTACTAGGAATTATTTGGATTTACTTAATTAGACATTCCCTCTGATGCATTAACGCTATAGTGCAAATAATTTGCCAGATTAACTGAGCAGATTTATGCCGACTTCGAATTTTCGTGTGGACACCGATATGATGCCTTCAACCATCAGGGTTGGGTTACAAAACTTCGAGGTCGGTTAAAGTGAATTTTTTTTTTGTTCTAAAACTATCAACGCTCTATATCAACTCCGATATCGAGCACTTTTTATCAATAAAACTTGAAAAACCATCCACCTTAGCGCTAAATATTATCAAAGCTCAATACTATATATATATATATATATATATATATATATATATATTTGAATGAGTGAGGAATTGATTTTTGTAAATTACCATTACAAATGTCTATTCTAAATATGGACATGTGAGCGTCTGTGTATAATGTTTTTAGGAAATATTTTGAAGATTAACTCTTGTATCATTTGGGTCTGACGACCCGCAAGGTCATCAGCGGAGAAATACGCATTACCCGTGAAATCGTAGAATATCTAAAGTTTTTTCTAAATTATATTACTCTGTTAAATTAAATAAATGAATTTACCTGACCAATATACCAAGTGTTCTACGTTATATATTGATATATATAGAAGGAAGATCAACCGATTGCATTACTATGCTTTCAAAATTTCGGCGTATTTTTTTTTTTAATCATATCACCCCAAGTAAGGCGATAACGCCACTGATGCGCAGGGGGCTACGTAAGAGTAAAAAGATTGGAAAAGAGAAAGCCGGAAACCGCATCCTAAACAGGAAACAAGGGATGAGCCTCTTCACCTGTTCAATAGACTTGGGTGGAGTGTGAACCGGGCGATAGTTTAGTCCATCTACTCCAATTTGATTAATTCACTTTCTATTTGGACGGCAGAAGATTAGGACCTATATGCCAATCTAGTTGTACGATTATATTCATTTATTCGCTACACCAGGACAAAAAGTTCATCAGAGCTGTTACTATGTTACTTTTTAATCATTTCACCCCAAGCAAGACATTCCACTGCCACTATTGCGCATGGGGCTACATAGGGGAAGGTAAAGAGAAGGAGTGGTTAGACATAGGGAATGTCAGGAAGAATATGAAAGATGAGTAAGGATAGCGAGGATGAGGGTTGGGCAGATAGGAAGAGTGTTTGATAGAATGGGAGCAGGTTAGTGTGTTAGGAGGTGTCTATTGACCTTACATTTAAACTCCTGGAGATTGTAGCCGTCGGGGAAGCAATCGTGTGGAAGAGAATTCCACAGTCGGGAAGTGCGAGGAAAGAAACTGTTGGAATAGAAGTTACGGTTGCATTTTATCGGTTTCACTGTAAAAGGGTGGGATCTAGTTGCTAATCTTTTTTTCTATTTTATTTTATTTTTTTTTTAATCATTTCACCCCGAGCAAGGCAGAAACGCCAGTGATGTGCAGGGGGTTACATAAATGTAAAAAGATTAATTAGAAAAGAGTGAGGAGTACAAGCTAGTTAGAAAGGAACAATAGAAAGCAGGTGCGATGACAGATACATAGGCGGAGAGAAAGTGAAGGTTATACAGGGGAGGGGAGAGAGCTAGAGGCCAGTGGTTAGTAGATGAGTATTAACTTTGCATTTAAATTTCTGGGGGTTGTAGCCGTCAGGAAAGCAAGAATACGGGAGTGAGTTCCACAGGCGGGAAGTGCGAGAGAGGAAGCTGCAGGAGTAGAATTGTCGTCTGCATTTGGCTAGTAGAAAAGACTGAAGCTACGTCAAACCCGTTTGAAAATGACTGAAGTCGAGATGGTTGGGCAGGATCGATTACCTTACAGATCTTTTTTTTTTTTTTTTTTGTCAAGAATCTCGAGGTTTACAACAGGATCACTAGACGAGATGCGGCAAGAGTATTCAATGCACGGACGAATAGTAGATTTTCAAATGAGTGAGATGAATAGATAAGGAGAAAACTTAATCGCTCCCATAGTCGGTTTTATATATGTTGACGTGTTTTGATAATGTCAGTCGTTATTGAAATGTTCGTATCTTTTATTAAGCAATCTTGCCATTGTAATTTTTCCGTCTGTAGACTAACATCAAACTAACGAGGAAAAAGTGGAAAGGTTACTTTGTAAAAACCTTATCTTAATTTGAGCATTATTAAGATTTGATGTAGATCACATTTTATAATCGATATTTGGCACTAATATTTTTCTATCTTAGGCATTACCAAACACACGAAACAAGATGGCTTCCAACTAAGTGAAAATATTCAACAAGAACTGTTTATTTTCTTAATATTGTATAGAACTAAAAAAGACAGGATGTTGGAGAGAATCATGATCGTTCACGTTTTGATGGGACGCGGCAGATAAAATTATATGTAAAATTCTTTTACGCGTTTAAACTTATTCTTTCTGAAAATGTTAAATTCATTTACTTTCAACATTTTCATTCTTATCAGCTACAATTTTTCAATATGCCGGCTAGCGACTCAGCTCGTGTCAAGTGTGACAGTCAAAGTATTCGTTAAAAGTACCTAGACTGCTCATGAAACGAATTACGGATAGCTTGATCCTGATGAAACGATGGAACCAACTTCGAGTGGGTACACAGTCAATGAATTGCAGAACTTGTTAAAGAAGCAAGCAATGAGATTTTCAAGCTGGCCAACGGATCCAACTCTTCACACGTGAACACACTCCACACCGATATAGAACCAAAAACCTGCACGGTGACTAGGTGAAAAATTGAAGTCTAGAGCTTCAAAGTTTCTGCAGCATAAACTCCAGTATCATGACAAGTTCCGTGCGTGTACTATCCCCGAACATCTGACCAGGACTGGGTGAAGCGTAATTGGGTAACTCCAGTATCATGACAAGTTCCGTGCGTGTACTATTCCCGAACATCTGACCAGGACTGGGTGAAGCGTAATTGGGTGCTCTGAGTAGTCCTTTGTGACCATCAGTAACTTATCAACAATAGTTTTTTTTTCTACCTATATTTATATACATAAAAAAAATAAACTAAGCGCAGCTGAGTATTAAAAGATGAAAAAACCTCGCATCGGCATTGATCAGCTTATCGGACATCGATTCACGTTTCTTTTTTTCTCGGATTCATTTAACGACGTCATAAGCCAGGGTGATCGGCTGCGTTCAGTGCCATTGTGTTAATATGAACAACTCATGGAAGATAAAGAACGTTATAATGGACCTCTGGATATTAAACGGTTAATTAATTAATATCATTGAAATTGTCTTTGATTTGCTCAAGTGTCAGATGTGTCTATAAATTGGATGTGTCTAGTCACACTGATGAGCTGTGATACAGCAAAACAGGATTCTATGTAGATAACTAATATATATATATATATATATATATATATATATATATATATATGGTTAAATAAAATAAAGACAAGAGGAAAACTGTATTTTAAATCGCCTACGCGTTTCGTCCTGTGATGGACTTTATCAAGGGAAAAAGACGAAATGAGCTTTATTCTAAATTACGTATCTATAAACAAACAATGTTGGCAACCACAAAGATGCTCACAAATCATTTCAAAAGATAAACAGAATATTATTCTAGTTTTTAGAATTTCATCGTAGAAACAAGTAGAAATCTAAAAAAACCTATACATGAACACAAAAGCGACATCACTAATAATAATCTAACAAATGCATTAGAAATAAATTCAACCACAATTTCGATTTTAAAAATGCCACACTAATAAAAAGAGTAAACAATTTATTCAGAAGAAAAGTTCTCGAGAGCGCCGCCATCCAGTACTACCAAAACATCAATTTACGCCCCGGATTTTTCCCAATCTAACATTTATTTATGGAAATCATACTAAAACAGACTAACATACATGAAAAAATTTCAAAGAAAACGGTTGAATTCCCTTCATTTTAACATATCGTGACTTTGCACTACACATGTAGGAATTCTAAAACAGACTTACACACAAAATAAACAGTTTTCAAAGAAAACGGGCAAATTGCCTTCATTTTAATATCTCGTGACTTTGCACTACACATGAAGAAATTCTGAAAACTTCAAAGACTATGAATTGATTTGCGATAGTTAAGCGCATTTGGCAAAATTTGTAATTGATAAAATTCCCAATAATCAATAATAGTAATAAGAGGAAAAACAAGAGAATGCCATAAGAAGACTAAAAAAAAAACAAAAAAACAAGCACATATATACACTACCGGCCATAATCATTGGGCTACCCCAGGTTTTTTTAAATTATGTATTTCACACTATTTTTAGTATTTATTGCCAAGTGGATAATCTAAACTTATTTATAAATGAAACTTTGTCTGTGTGTATGTGTATGTCTCTGTGTGTGTGTGTGTGTGTGTGTGTGTGTTTGCGTCCGTTACCTATAGACTCCGAAACGGCTGAACCGATTTTCTTGAAAATTTACACAGTTGTACTATAAGCATCTGCGAGTGTTCTCAGCTCGATTTTGTGTCGAGGTACCCCCGATAAATATCGAAAATCGATAATCGAAAAGATCGGGTTGTAGAAGGAGTGATCCATAGGAGCATGGAGTGAGAGAAGCGACATTTTAGTGTGTTATATGTAAGCGGCGTATACACACGCCAGTCATCGGAAAAAACTCAATTCATAATTAAAAAAAAGTAACGCGTAAGTTGCAGAAATTTTAACTGTTTTTAAAATTTCTCTTCTAGAGAGCTCAAGCTTAATGAGAACATAATATATTAGTCATCCACATAGAAGCCTGTTTTGCTGTATCACACTTTATTGTAGTGAATATATATATGTATTAGAAATATTTGTTAAACAGTGAATTTTTCAATTAAGAAATTATTTCATACTATGATATCTATAGGCCTGTACAATAAAACATATTCATTTTTTCATTTTGTGGTGCAGTGGATATGGGCTCGGAACAAGAAATCAGAGAGACAAGTTTCTAATTCATGTTGAATTCGTTACATTCAGTTACGCGTAAATACCACTGAAAAAGGTATTAATACGTCTCTTCACTCAAGCTATGTGTCAAATAACAGGACAGATTGCTATCTATAGCCTTGGTTGGCAACACGTCTACCGCAAAAGTAATGACAAACTGCTGCTGGAAAACCTTTTGGGCAGTCAGTCAGTCATTTATCATTCGAGACTTAATCACCCAGGCGTGTATCATGTATGGCACATAACTGACTGATATATATATATATATATATATATATATATATATATATATATATATATATATATTAAAGGAAATGGAAAATACATTCCTTCAATGTGAGACAAAAATAGTTGAGAATCAACAAAATATTGATTTATTGTAGGGTAGCCAACATTATAATGTTTCGGTTGTTATAACCATCATCAGGACTTATATTTATTATTGTATAATCTGTTCAGAATAAATCTATATTTTGTTGTTTCTCAAATATTTTTATCTCACACACACACAAACACACAGACACACACAGACACACACACACACACGTATATATATATATATATATATATATACACATGACTGTTTAATTGTGTGTAATGCGTTATATATATATATATATATATATATATATATATATATATATAAGAAAAACTGCTAAAAAGTTGTAAGTTTAAAAATGTATTTTTTACAGTATTTATTTATTTCTATTATTATATTTGATATTTCAGACCGTCCCCTTCCTTTCATCAGAAACAAATGATTTTAAAATTTAAATTAGAAACGTTTTCGCGAGGAACGTTCGTCGAGAGATTGTTTACATCACGTGAAGCAGAAAGCGACAGATTATTTTTTTAATATTTGTAAACGTAAACCGATCTTTAATAATACTTATAAATGTTGTTTTAAAGAAAATATTTTAAGTGTATCTAAAAAATGTTTAACTATTGAAATATTTATAAAGATTCAAAACACCTAAGTCCGTATTTAACCATAGCCTGTATGTATTTAATTTTAAAACCCAGTAATTTTCTTTCTTTCTGCGTGAGTATGTAGAACTACAATCAGAATATATTAGTAAACATTTGCAGTTTTCTAATGTGTGTCCTTGTTGATTGAAATGTTCTGCTATGGGTGAATACGGGTTGTTTTGGCGTATGCTTAGTTTATGATTATTGAAACGGAATCTAAAGCTATTTCCAGATTCACCAATATATCCACTATTTGGACATATGGAACAGAAGAGAAAATATATTATATTTTTGCTGTCACACAGACACAGACACAGACACACACACACACACACACACACACACACACACACACATATATATATATATATATATATATGAAATTATTTGTTTGAACAATATTTTTGATCGATACTCGTATTTAAGTAGATATTCTGTTTTTTACTTAAACAGTGTTACATATTTATATCTACCCGCCTGATTATTTACGATAATTTTTTTATTACGAAAATGTGTGCTATTCGGCAGGATTCGAACCTGCGACCCCTATCCACATAGGGGAAGCTACCACGTGACCACGTCTTAGACCTCTCGACCACGAATGACCACCAGTCTAAACGAAGTTTTAATCAAGCCTATATAACGCAATTTTCGATTCATCGCAATAACCATATCTGATCTGAAATGCATCGTAATGACAACAAATGTAAACATGTTACGGAAATTAACGAAGAATAACGAAACTTGGTTATAAACAACCGACAATTTGAAATGATTTGTTTTGGACATTATTTATGATCAAACAAATCATTTCAAATTGTCGGTTGTTTATAACCAAGTTTCATTAATCTTCGTTAATTTCGTAATATATATATATATATGTGTGTGTGTGTGTGTGTGTGTGTGAGTGAGTGTGTGCCTGTGTAAATCATTGATTGTTAAATAATTTAGCAGAACTCCCGATAAATAATAAATATTAAAATAGTTTCTAAAAAAAAAAATTATGTAGCGACCAAAGATAATAGTGATTGCACCCTCTTGTCAGAAGATGACTATCACTTCATTAATCACCGCACGTGTAGCCTTCTTCGACCCAACCTCAGTCTTCTATGATCGTTTGGAGATTTGACACTTGACCTGTCCGGCTTTCAAGGTCATCGGCTTCTGGCATGTTGTAATGTCTGGTCGAAACAACAGATTAATTACATACCAAGTCACACAAATCACATCGGCCAAGACAGTCACAAGCAAGTCACGAGAAAGTTTTGCCATCTCGCCCTCTCTCTCTCCTCACACACACACACACACACACACACACACACAAACACACGCACACACGCACACTCATATGATCAAATCTTTTCACTCTTTTCATGCAACATTGGAAATATCAAATTTGTATATCAAATTTATATATATCTTAATACTTTATTATAGGTGTTTCACTGTCTGACGAGGTGCTAATAAGCTAGACTCGATGCACAATGGCTCTTGTGTTGAAATGACCTATGTTTTTATCATAAATACTTATATTAAATATATATTTTATATATAATCCTCGACTAAATATTGAACACTTTTCAAAAAGTAAATCACCACAAAAAGTAAATCACCACAAACACCACAAAATATTTTTGAAAGAAAATGTTTGTTACCATAAAACATTAAAAAACATCTGACAAAATCAACCTTCTCACAAAATCTGACAAAACCAACGTTCTTACTATAACTGAACATTAATAAAACATCTTAAAATCCCATCTTTTTGGCATTAAAAGACCCACAGAGGTTGATATGCCGTTAAACAAAACTCAAACTCAAACTCAAAAACTCAAACTCCTGGCTTCGTCACCCTTGATTATTATGTGAACTGAAGGCAAGAATTATGGCAGCATTCACCAACTTAGACTGTCCAGAAGAGTTTCCAGAAATTCAGAAATCCTCTAAAGACCGTCGTTGACTTGATTAAATAAATTTACTCTTTCGTATTTCTATATATTTTTGTGTTAATCTAGTAACTATCTCCGTTAAAATGAGATATCATAGTATGTTCATTTTTGTGTAAGTAGGCAAATTATCAGTCGCACAGTATATATATATATATATATGTATTGCTCATCCAAATATAAGTCTGTTTCACTGTATCACAGCTCATCAGTGTGGTTAGACACATTCACTTGCTTCTGACCGGGATGGAAACTCGACCGATGTGGTGTCAGACGGAGTCGCTACCCACTAAGCACTGTATACACACGCCAGTCATCTGAAAAACTCAATTCATTCCTGAAGAGTAATGCAGAAGTGGAAATTGTTTTTAAAATTTTCTTCTCTAGAAATCTCAATCGTAATGAGAGTATAATATATATATATATATATATATATATATATATATATATATATATATATATATAACTTTTCCGTTACATCTAATGGTGTGTAGGGCAGCGTTTTTGCTGTTTCCGTAACAAACTTGTTTTTTGGGGGCAGGGTTGTTAGCCCTGCGCCCACCCCGGAAACCTGTAGGAAGATGATTTTCTAAGCGTAGCTTAGACGTAACACACGGCCGGAAGTAAGAGGTATCCAGTGAGGATCGAACTCACTATATCAGCTATAATGCTTGCTAACCATTACACGACGCTATATATATATATATAGTTTAGTGCTTCCCATCGATCGTGCATCTGCTCGGTAAACTTGTCTACGAAATCATACCAATTGTCACGTATCTTTTAAGACATCATCTTTTTCCGTCTCGGCAATCTCATTTTGTCCATTACTCTTGTTTGATTGCGCTATTTTTTGTTATAAGTTGACAATAAAGGTCAATATTTCTACAAAAGAAGCCCCAAAAATACAACGAATAAACGAACATACAAAACAAAAATTTTCTCTTGAATCATATTGAATAAAAAAAAAAAACGCACACACACGCACACACTAGAACGAATTAAATAGAGGAAAAACTTGAAATTCTCTCCCACTCACTCCCAAGAAAAGAAAGAGTTCTTGTCGAATATTTACACTTCGTCGGAAGCCATCTGGGTTTGATTATTTGGTAAAGTCTAAGATAAAAAAAAAATCCCAGTGTGCCAAATATCGATTACAAATATGGTATAAGTGAAATCTGAATAATGCTACTATGAAAATAAGGTTTTTTTTTTTTTAATTTTTTGCAAAGCAACCTTTTCCATTCTTTTCTCGTTTGTTTACAGAGAGAAAAATTAGAAAGATTTTGTTTGTAAATAAATGATACAAATATTTCAATAACAACTGAATATGTCTACCCACATAATTATCTATCTATCTATCTATCTATCTATCTATCTATCTACACACACACACACACACACACACACACACACACACACACACACATGTATATATATATATATATGTAAATATAGAAGAATCCAAAGGAGTATACTGTACATAAAGTGGTAGGATAACTCTCTAGGAGAGCTCTAAACATATAGAGCAAGTATATGTTAAAATGAAGACAGACACATATATTCCATGGTTAAGCGGAAGTATGGACCTATTTCAGGCAAACCATAATCAGCTTCCATCTTTACTGTACAGAAGATTTTACGTGTAAAATCTTCAACCGCCATTTCTACTCCAACAATTTATTTTCTCGCACTTCCCACCTTTGGTAATCGCTTCCGTTTTCTTGTTTCCCTGATGAATGGAATCTTCAAAAATTCAAATTCAGCGTCAATTGTTACCTCTGCCTTCCTGAAAATTCTGTTAATCTATTGTTTTTCCTCAATCTTCCCTATGTGACACCTCGGCCCGGATGGCTCGCTGCCCCTGGTCCCGAAACTGCTGCGATGATGATGACCGGAACCGGAGTGGGTTGATGCTGTCGAAACGGCACCAATTATGACGACGCTTTCGAGCCGCTAATCGTGATGATCTCGTTACAGAAGCTGGTCCTGAAGACGTTTATTACAACGACAAAATCTCTGCCCACGCTGTGTTCTTTTGATCTCAGAAAGTGACGTTGAAAAGCCCGGTAGCCGTCTCTCTACCATATCAAACCAGACCGGACACTTGTATACAATTGAGTTGGAAAAAAATAAATACGGCACCAAAAAAAAAAAAAAATTGTTAAATAAGTTCGAAGACGCCTGGTACTTTCTTAAGAAAGAAAGCCTTCATATATATAAAAAAAATTAAAAGCCGAATGTACAATCGCCGAATTTCAAAGTTTACAACAAAGAGAAGGATTCGTTTATAAATAATCAGAGCTTCGAAATATTCCAAACAAAAATAAGTTCTTTCGAAATTTTGTTAAAAATAATCAGAGCTTTCAATTTTCAGAAATAACCGGAGCTGTCAATTTTTGAAATAAAAACACGTCTTTTCGGCTTTTATCAAACTATACAGAGGCATTGGCGAAGGCTGCGGTGGGGGTCGTTTGATGTTTGTGGCCTGACAGCTTCGAAAAATACACAAAATCTGATTTTTCTCACTGAGTTCCGACTTTTTATAGTTGTCCCCAATTCTCTCAGTGCGACTCAAAGATTTCACCAATGAGATTATTTTCTACCCACAACAAATGAAATATCAACACTTCACATCACGTAATGTCTTTTTGTCTTCTTTCTTTCAATTATATCATCTATTTTTCTGATTTTAGAATCTGTTCTCAAGAATAATTTTGAGGATTTAACCTTACCTGACCCCATGAAAGTTTATGACAAGCCTGAAACAATATTTCAGCCAAAGTTTACGTATTCGATTTTACTAGCGGGCAAATCTTCCGTTTTATATCACACAATGGCTGACGATATGATGACCCCATTTCATTTGTCGCTTGTTATATGCGAAAGTGTTTTCATTAATTCACTCTCTAGCGAGTTTTCCAGGCTTAAAAAAAAAGATTTTCGCAATATACATTTCATTCACAATTTCTTAGCTGCGTTCTTATTGCGATAGACGATAAATAATTTTATCATCTATTATTTTATTTTTATCCCCACTCATATTGTAATCTACAAAATTAACAATACCACTAGTAATAATTTCCCTCACTCCATTGTATTAAACTAAAAAAAACATATATCCAAGTGGAAATAGGATTACACATATTCCGTGAATGTGAAAGTCTTCTCTTTCACATTTACTCTGTGGGACTCTCACAACAAACCTCAAGTGGAATGACTATATAGAATCCATAACTAAATTCGCTGCTAAGAAAGTCGGTTCTCTGTTTAGGGCCAGAAGTTTTTTTTCCGCCTGAAACAATCCTGCACATATATAACTCTACCATCCGCCCGTGCATTGAATACTGCTGACATATCTGGTCGGGTGCTCCTGCTATCCACCTAGGTGTCCTTGACAAAATCCAACGTAGATTATGTAATGTGATAGATCCCGACTTGGCAGCTCGGCGCAATGTGGCTTCCCTGTGTCCCTTCTACAAATACTTTTACGGCTTTTGCTCCGATGAACTTAGCTCACTGGTGCCCCCTATATATATAAATTTACTCGAGCCACAAGATTAGCAACTATTCCCCCCCTTTTACTGTGAAACCAATAAACTGTAAACGCAAATTCTGCTCCCTCAGCTTCTTTTCTCGCACTTTTCGCTTGTGGAATTCCCTTCTATTTACTTGCTTTCCCGACAGCTATAATCTCTAAGAATTTAAATGTAAAGTCAATAGTCATCTCCTATCTCACTAACCTGCATCCTCTCTCTCTCTCTCTCTCTCTCTCTCTCTCTCTCTCTCTCTCTCTCATGCTCCTTTCTCCGTCCACTTCAATCTCAACAGTATTTTCATTCTTCTCTTACCAACTTCTATAACCTGCCACTCTTTCTCATAATTTTCCTCCTATGTAACCCCCTGTAAAACAGTGGCAATAAAATGCCTTGCTTGGGGATATGATTATATATTTTTTTTAATGTTGTAGCTACTACATCCGGAACAAAAGCGAAAAGCTTTATTGTCCTGAAACAATGTCATCTAACTGGCGTCTTAGCAGACAAAATGGAGTTAATCCCCGTAAGTTCAAACATTTATGGCAAGTGATGGAGAGGCTTGTTTACATAAAAGATCCTGTACCCTACAAATATTAAGGAATTGCGTACAACTTTCTTTACTTCGCCATCATAGGTGTTCCAAAATGACCTCACGTCGACTCAAAACATTTCGCAGAGTCTATCACAATACTTCTTTCTGACAGGTTGTTGGTAAATAAAAGCTGTCTGACTGGAGGCATGCCAGAATGCCTCCAGTCACTCAGTTTTCTGGCATGCCTCCAGTCATAATCAAGAGATTCCAACTATCAGTGAGAATCGGTTGAATATATCTCTTAGTCGAATCTCACTGTTGTCGTTTCGTCAGGGAAGTGATTTCTTGGGGGTTGTAGCGTAGAGAGCTGGTTAATGTTTCGTTGATTCGGCCTTGAGACTGACTTAACCAAACTCCCTACAGCTTACAAGTTTTATGCAGAATTAGCATCAGAAGGTTTTTCATCATCAGAAGATTAGTAGTCAGTTGGAATGTATCGATTAGTGTAGAAGAGTGGAATAACAAAATATATATTTTGAATGTTAAAATAGAAATTTATGAAAGGGAGGAATAAGATAAGATGTAGAAGTTAATGTTCAATTAGAAAAATTAATAAGAAGTTAAGGTTGGAGTTCGTAAAAAATGTTCTCGTAGTAATTGTTGAAAGGAGAAAGAGAAAGAGAAAAAGGACAATGTCCGGGTCGCTTGAAGTTACATTTTTGATGTGTGTCTCTCTTTCGCTGCTCCCTTTTTTGACTGACTGTGATTGGTTAGGGACCATCCTTAAATATTGAATCCAGTCACGTGGGGTGGCTCCCAGAACGATTTTTTCTTTAGCTGTGGAAAAAACCGTTTCTCTGACATATTTTGAATTTTGCGATTTGATGTCCAATCAGATCCAGAGTTCCGCTACAGTCATTTGTCTGGAGAAGTCGATCCCATCGTGCGTGACCTTTGAAAAGAGTTTCAAAACTATACAACGAGTTGACACTAAGCTTTGCGACTGAAATTTGGTAGACGGAACTATTTGGGATGGTTTTGCTAAAACGAAGTGATGAGCCATCGCGACCGTGTATTTGAGCATACTGGCCTTGTTCAGGCTGTTGGTCACGTCAAAACTGTAGAAACTGCCACGGCCCACTCAGCATCGTTTCAATATGTGTTGAACAAACGCAAACGTCCCTGGTCCCTAACAGAGAGGCATCCCATGATTTGTGTGTGTGCGTTTGTGTCTGTGCGCGTGTCAATTATTTGTGTGTGTCTATGTATAAATTAGGTAGCTTCACTATTTCGGCATAAATTTTCAATATCTAAGTTTAAAATGAAATTTTTAAAATGAAAAAATTCTTGAAGAGTTCAATTTAATGATTAAATTTATTATTTCCGTTATGTAAAAAATTCTGGTGTATTTCAGATAGAAATTATAAAGATGGGAATGTCACATTTAATTTCGATTTCTTAATTTTTTTTAAAAAGCGGCCATTTTCTTAATTTTAAGAAATTTGTAAAGAAAAATTCGTCGATTTTAAAAATATTTCAAAAGATTTGACACTTTATTTTAGTAAAATTAGAAAATTGGAAGTTAAATTAATCTGATTTTAAACAAATATTACTTACTCATAGCATAAAAAAGTAATTATTAACGATTGGTCGTGTTCATTTGATCAAACGTTTGACGTACTGATGAAGCGATGGCAGCTTCTATGCATGACCATAAATGACAATTTTCATAAAGCTAAGAGAAGGGACAAAACTTTTAAATTAGGTAACCTTTTTCTAATAATGGCAATTTTAGTGAAGTATACATGAAAATAAGGGACCTATTAATTTAATAAATATATGTTAAAAATAGATAGCACCACTATGCTTAATAATCTTGTAAATTTTGTTTCCAGTTAATATTTATATCCCATCCAAGGAAAAGCCTAATAGAGAATTTTACACGATTTTCAACTAATCTAAATTATTATAACTGAAATGTAAAAAAATTGAAAAAATTCTTGTAAAAATCCATTATTCATCAAAAATTTTTTATTTCTTCAGACAATAATGTCCTTAATATTACTTATTTACAAGCGCAATTAAAAGCTTTTCGAATTAAATAATGTCTTTGTTTTAACTGATTCATTATTTTTCAATTCAGAGCAGATTTTTATTTAGATAGCACTAATTAAAAAAAACGTAGTTTATTTACAGTCTTCAAAGATTCCTACTTTTAACAAAAAAACATTTTGAGGGAAAAGAAAGATTAGAACACAATTAAAAGTTTTACTCTCAATTCGGACATTCGTTTCTAAACTAATATACATGTGCACGTCAGTGCGCATGTACATTAGATATGTCGGAAAATCAATAGAAAACGGTTACCTCATGTTGCTGCTTACCTTCATTCCAAACCATAACAATATGATCATAATTTCAACAATATTCTTTAAAAAACATATTATCAGGCACTCGACAGGAATGATGAAGCCCGAACCCTTGCACTGGATATATCTAAGGCGTTCGACAGAGTCTGGCATGCTGGCCTTATATGCAAACTGGACATTTGTTTGAACTAATCCAGTCATTCCTCTCTAACCACACAATGAAGGTGGTATTAAACGGACATGCCTCCCAGAACTACCATACAAACGCAGGTGTCCCCCAAGGCTCCATCTTAGGTCCTACACTCTTTCTGATATACATTAATGATCTCCCTGATTCCATAAGATCCCAAGTAGGTTTGTACGCAGATGACACCACAGTTTACTCTCGCCTCGACGAAAAATCTGGTGCAGGCGTCAAAGCTAACCACGCAGCCGAGATTGAAAAAAGTCTCCAATCCATAGTAGACTGGGGTAAGAAATGGCTAGTAAATTTTAATGCTTCTAAAACGAAGCTACTCTCAATTAACCATCATAGACAATTGCACCTACCTCCCATTAGCATGGACTAGGCTTGCCTCCCAGAGAGTAAAACACTACGCCTCCTTGGTCTCACACTTTCAGCGGACCTCAAATGAAATGACTATATCGAATCCATTGCTAAATCCGCTGCTATGAAAGTCGGTTCTCTGTGTAGGGCCCGGAAGTTATTTCCGTCTAAATCTATCCTGCACATATATAAACCTACCATCCGCCCGTGCATTGAATACTGCTGCTATATCTGGTTGGGTGCCCCTGCTATTCTCCTCGGGCTTCTCGATAAGGTACAGAGGAGGGTCTGTAATGTGATAGATACCGACTTAGCAGACCGCCTGCAGTCTCTCTCCCACAGGCGCGACGTGGCTTCCCTGTGTCTCTTCTATAAATACTTTCACGGCTTCTGCTCCGATGAACTTAGATCACTGCTGCCCCCTTAGATACGAATTTGCAACCGTAACTTCTACTCCAACAGTTTCTTTCCTCGGACTTCCCGCCTGTGGAATTCCCTTCCACACTATTGCTTCCCCGACGGCTACAATCTCCAGGAGTTTAAATGTAAGGTCAATAGACACCTCCTAACACACTAACTTGCTCCCATTATATCAAACACTCTTCCCATCTGCCCAACCCTCATCCTCGATATCCTTACCCATCTATCACCTTCCTCCTGACAATCCCTATGTCTAACCACTCCTTCTCTTTACCTTCCCCTACGTAGCCCCATGCGCAATAGTGGCAGTGGAATGTCTTGCTTGGGGTGAAATGATTAAAAAAAAATTACTTGAAGATACTGTTACCAGGCTTTTATTTACGACACGTTGTGTCCTCCACATGTTTTGACTGATCACTCAACAGCCTGATGAGCATTCAAATTTGAAAAGCCTTAATAAACCAATGATAGCCTTGTTTTTGTATATAAATACTTGCAATAAATTTTCATATTGCCGTAATTAATTTTTCTCCCTTGTCGGCTAAGATTAGTTATTGTTCTCTTGTCTCTTTTTATTCATGTTGTTCTTTTAATGATACACTTTATCTGACAAAAATGTGCACCAGGTGTTTGAAAGAGCTTTTCAAAACATGTGGAGGATGCAAAGTGTCATAATTCAAGCCTGGTAGAAATTAAACGAATAGTCTTCAAGACATTTCTGTTCTTAATTAATAGTATTTAAATTGTTATTAGATTGTTATATGAGATGGGTTTATGCACTGTACATCTTCAAAAACATGAACATTCTCAAATTTAAAAGTCTTTATGAACAAATAATATCTTTCCTTTTGTATATATACACATATAAGAAAATAAACCTTACATTGGCTGGATAAAACAGGGACGAAATGCGTCAGCTACGAATAATTCCTCCTCTTATTTTTTTTATTAATATATATATATATATATATATATATATATGTTGATTGTTTAATACTTCGTTTTTAAACATAATAGTGTTAGACCAGTGCATATTTGTAATAAAAAGTGTTCAATACAATTATATTGTAGAACTTATAAATATTTTCCATTTTTAAACTAGTTATTAAGCAACTAGGTTTCTACCATGACTGGTGTCTTCAGTCGATTTTTAATAAATGGTTTTACCGTTTATATATATATATATATATATATATATATATATATATATATATATATATATATATAAACGGTAAAACTAGTTATTAAAAATACCCTGAAAATACCACTCCTGGTAGAAACCTAGCCTCGTAATATATATATATATATATATATATATATATGTATTTTAATCATATCACCCCAAGCAAGCCGAAAATGCCAGTGATGCGCAGGGGGCTACGTGAGAGTGAAAAGATTGGGAAAGAGAAAAACCGGAAACCACATCCTAAGCCGGAAACAAGGGATAAGCCTCTTCACCTGTTCAATAGACGTGGGTGGAGTGTGGACCGGGCGATAGTTTAGTCTATCTACTCCAATTGAAAAAAATAAAATAAAATTTTTAAAAAAGAGTGAAAAGATTGGAAATGAGAAAAACCGGAAACCACATCCTAACCAGGAAACAAGGGATGAGCCTCTTCACCTGTTCAATATATATATATATATATATATATATTCTTCATTTGTAAACGAGTTATTTCGTGACCTTAGTTTCAATCACAAGTCTACATTTTAAATAGAAAACTTAAAAACTGTACAAAATTGGTTAGCCACGTGTGGAAATTGAAATTAAAATAGGAAAAAGTCTGAGATATAACGAGGCGTATTCTGAAAACAGCCAATCCTTAAAACGGTGCCAAAATATGTAGACTGTGCCAGGGAGAAAAGTTAGCGATTATGTTATTCCCAGACAAAAATTAATTATTGAATGAAAGAACAGAAATTATGACTAAGTGTAACCATACTAAAAAATACCTATTACGTTCATACAACCATGGATAAAAACGTTATAATTTCTTATAATTTTAAAAATTGCGCTTTCAAAATGTCCCCGTCACGTGAGCGTTCAAAACAAATCACCGTTACGTGAGAGTTCTTAAAAAAAACAGGTAGACGGTCAAATCAGTTATTGCAAATTGCCAGAAGACACCACTTATGGTAGAAACCTTGGTCGCATATTAACTCGTTTACAAATTAAGAATATTCAAATGTTCTACAATATAATTGTATTGAACACTTTTAAATGTGTACTGGTCTAATTTTATTATGACCAAAACTAAGTAATTAAGCAATCAATCAATACATATATATATATATATATATATATATATATATATATATATATATATATATATATCATTAGGTTGTACAAGTTTGCCTTTTCATGGATAGTGAAGCTGCTAAAACGCGCTGGAAAGTTAATAATTATGGAACAATTTTAAATTCATTTTATATTCAACAAAAAGGAACCATGTAAGAATACTGGAAAAATTAAATCAAATCTTAATAAACTATTCCGTGTCGGGCACTTTTATTGGAAAATGTGTAAAAGAAAGATTGCTGCTCAAATATACAATAATTACATTGCACCAGGGGTTTTCAAACTGTGATCCGCGGACCACACGTGGTCCGCAAGGATAAGATAGGGGGTCCGTGGGTTAAGTCATCACGTGAAATTCAAAGTATAAATTTTCAATGTCTGGATATTTAGTTTTACTTATTAATGTTATCAAATGAAAGTTTTAATTTATCAATTTAAAGTAAGCTTAAAACTAGTTTTTACTACGTTACTGCAAAACTATAACCTATTTTTAGCAAAAATGTTTGTATAAATTTCATAAACGTTTATAGTGGGTCCCTAGACTAAAACTTGAAATATAAAGGGGTCCGTATGTCAAAAAAGGGGTCCGTAAGTCAAAATGTTTGAAAACCCCTGCATAACACAACACGGCAGCCAGCAAGGAACACAACAGCAGCACATTCTGGAAAAAAATCGTGGAACGACAACTGACAATAACTAAAGTAAAGATTCTGAATGTTAAACATGAAATTAAAAATAGACGGATATTCTACAAAATAAAATGAGTACAAGAGAATTAATAACTACTGAATGTCATCACAACCACCCCGTTAGAAATAAACCAAAAACAATAGAAAACCCCAAAATGGCAACTGCAGATCGTAGAAACAAAAGTAAAACAAGTAAAGAAATTTAAATATCTTGGAAGCGTTCTGACGGACATTGAAACCCGAATATGCATTGGTATGACTAAAGGTGCATTTCAAACGTTAACCAATGCACTGAGAGACAGAAAAATGTCATTGGAAACAAAGAAAAAGTGCTGGACTGCTATGTGATATCTATCTTTCTGTATGGCAGTGAATGTTAGACGATCTTCTTAAAAATGAAGAGGCTCGAGGAAGCAGAAATGTGATTCTACAGAAGGATGCTGAGGATAGCAAGGACCAAACACACGAGAGAGAATGAGGCGTTGGAGAGGATGCAAACGAAAAGAAGAGACAGCTGAGGTTTCTGGGACACGTAATAAAATAGGAGGGTCTGGAGAATCTAATATTCACAGGATAGAAAAAACAGGGGAAAGCAATGTGAGACATACTTCATGGGCTTGAGCTGTTGGATGCTGGAGCGAGATTTGGAGAGATACCAAGAGGAAAAATACTGAGAGCCACAAGAGATCAGGGTTAAGCGGAAGTCCATGATCGTTTACGTACTGAAAAAGAATATATATAATGATTTGGGTAAAGGCCAGCAAAGGTTTTCTTTATTTCAGATTATCATTTTAAACTTCTTTTCACTACTGTTCAGATCATTTTCTTGCTTTTCGAATAGAATTTTGGAAAACAATTCTACAGAATCTTTTGCCACTTTTATTCGTTTATTCACTACCCATTGTATTTCCGTACTAGCATTTTTTACGACGCAGTCTTTAACGTTCCTTCTTCATTTGTGCGTTGTGGTGCTATGGATACAAGCCTTTTGAAAAAAAATTAGCATGACATGATTATTCTTCAATGACTGTGTCAATGCGATGTCACAAATAGGTGAGTTTAGGAAAACCCTCAAATGGCGAAGAGATAGAATATATCACATTATTATATTAAGTATAATTAGTGGGGGATCAGTTTATTACTTTATAACAATAGAGAAACGATCCTCCACTTTTTGCCCAGTAGAAGTTTTAATTATGTTTCCAATTATTATATTCAGTCAGTCAGTTAAGTGCCATACGTGATACACGCTTGGGCGATCATGTCTCGAAAGAGACATGACTGACTGGGCAGAAGATTATCCCTTTCTCATACAATGAAACTCCAAAAATACACACCTTGAAGAGGTCAGTGAGTTTGTTGTCCGCACCCAGAGCCACTCGCACGGATCGGGCCAAAATTTCCGACGCCATTACTTTCTGCGGTAGACTGGTTGCCATCCAAGGCTATAGAATCCAATATGTACTGTTATTTAACCCATAAATGGAGGAAAGAGATGGATTATTACCTTTCCCAAGAGTATTTGTGCGTAAATGAATGCAAAGAATTCAACTGAAATTAGAACTCAGTTCCCCGATTTATCGTTTGGAGTCGATATCAACTGCACAACAACGCACTTATGACCCATTCTTAATGATTCAAAGTAAAATTATATACTCGTCATAGTGAATCTGGATACGCGTGGGTTTCAATCTTGGCTGTAATGCTTCTCAATCTGCTACCAACATTAACAGAGCATGGAATAACGTATCCCTTTTTGATTTGACAGTAATTTGTTGGTTTCTGTTGTTCTTCAATGGGGATACGAGTTTGGATGATCAAGGTGTTAGATGACGTCTACCAGTAATTGAAAATCAAATCAAATCAAATTGAAAACATCTGAAAACATTAAAACAAAACGCACGTCAAAGTCTCAGGGGAATGTCTCAGATACTGATTGTCAGCATTTCAACTATATCGGAATATTTCAAGAAAATGCACAAGGAAAAATGTCGTGGACTCGGTTATAAAGTCTAGCAAGAAATAATACAAACATCAAAATAGAAAATAAAAATATCTAAACTTATTTATAAATAGAACTTAGTCTGTGTGTGTGTGTGTGTGTGTGTGTGTGTGTGTGTCTGTGTGTCTGTGTGTGCCCGTTACCTATAGACTCCGAAAAAGCTGAACCGATTTTCTTGAAAATTTACACAATTGTACTATAAGCGGCTGCGAGTGTTCTTAGCTAGGTTTTGTGTCGAGGTACCCCCGATAAATATCGAAAATCGATAATCGAAAAAATCGGGATATAGAAGGAGTGGTCTGATTTTAATCAAATTTCATACAGTCATAGACAAAGACATAAGAAACGATATTCAGAAGTTTCAAAGTTGCAGTTCTTACAATAGTGCAGAAAATCGATAATATATATATATATATATAAGGCTAGGTATCTGTGTGTGTGTGTCTGTTTATCTGCCTGGATGTCTGTATTTTTTCTGCCCTTTTATTTTAGCCTTTGCTTCGGGTTTGGCTCTCAGCAGGCATAATTGTAGTTCTTAGTCTCAATCATGATACTATTTGCTCAGAGGACTTATTTAGCCTTCAAAATTCAGTTTACGGCGAAATAACCTTATTTGATATCGATACCAGGAAATCAAAATTTGACTTACATCCATTCATTTTTCTTTCAGTCTACGGTTTCGCTTTAACTGGAAACAACTATTCGTCTTTAGTCTTCCGTGCCAACGTCCAAAGAGTCTGTGCTCCAGGACCATGGATTAGTTTTAAAGCTTTCATTATACCCGAGCAACGCCGGGCTATACTGCTAGTATATATATATATATATATATATATATATGTGTGTGTGTGTGGTGTGTGTGTGTGTGTGTACGTGTGTGTGTGTGTCAGACTAAATAAATTGCAAACACTGTGTTTGGTTATTTTTAATAAAGTCTGTTTATACTCACGGATAATCTCTCCAGTATTGCAATCAAAAGATATCAGAAATTAGCTGTAACTTTGACAGATGTTATTTTCATTCATTTCTTAAGGTACTCAAGTACTTTCAACCTATTTACGACATCATATTCAGTGGTCTGAGTTATAGTAACAAATGTAACTGGAAAACTGTGTTGCTAAAAATTACTGTAATTTTTTAAAATTTAAATTATCAATGATATAGAAATAAATAGTTCAGTGTTTATTAACCAGAGCAAATGTATTGAGAAGAAATTATGTGTTGAGTTTTCTCAATGTATACACATATATACATCTATCAAAGTGTGTGTGTGTGTGTGTGTGTGTGTGTGTGTGTGTGTGTGTGTGTGTGTGTGTGTGTGTGTGGTTGGGGTGATTTTATGGATTTGTATTTGTTAGATGCATAGTCATCTAAGTAGAAACTAATCGTCGACTGAGTATTCAACACTTATTTTCTTGAAAAAAAATCATCGGTAAATTTTACGCCTTTCTCATACAATGAAACTCCAAAAATACACACCTTGAAGAGGTCAGTGAGTTTGTTGTCCGCACCCAGAGCCACTCGCACGGATCGGGCCAAAATTTCCGACGCCAACACCTACACCCCTAGCCACTCTCTGTCATCAGACACTCCGGAAATCAAAGCGTTACATTCTCGCAAACAACTTCCTCCGAACACCTGACCTCAGTCCAAGATCATTTACTTTGGTTCCGATGTCAAACAAGAAAATTCGATCAACTTTTTATGAAGACAAATTTAAAAGGTAGTCATTCGTTTGTTTCCGCCAATCAATACAGTATCAGTTTCGACCGTCAAATCAACGAAAAAACTGATTAACGAATTGAGAATTCGAAAAAAGAACTTATTTTTTCTACAAATATTTTAACCATGAATCAGTTTAGTTAATTTATTTTTCGGTTTGTTTGCCTTTTTCTAAGGTTGACGGAACAGCATGAACCTAGATGGGAGTTATTGTTCTATATTCCGTGTCTTTTCACGACGAAGGCGATCATGGCCTTCCACGTCTCCCTATCCCTGGTGACTCTTAGCACGATTTCTCCTGTTGCCCCACCCAAACCCCGTTCTGCTATCCAATTGCTCAGGCCCATCAAGTATGTTACACGCTACTTTTGGCTCTCTCTCCTTCCCTCTGTCTGACCTGTGACTATCAGATTCTCCAATCCCTCCTTCACCATTACGTATCCCTAGAATTTCAGCTGTCTTTTTCTGATGTTCAGTATTAGTTACGTTTTCGTTTCCATCCTTTCTAAACTTTATCATTGCTCACCTGCTGGGTCCATGGTATCCTCAGCATCCTTCTGTAGAACCACATTTCAATTGATTCTTTAATCTTCGATGATATTGTCCAGCATTCACTATCATATTGAAGAACAGACATCACATAGCAATCTAGTAATCTACTCTTTGTTTCTAGCGAAATGTTCCTCTCTCTGAAAACTCTACTTAGCTTCGGTAATGCTTCCTTGGTCATGCCAATCCACCTTCGGATCTCTGTGTCACACTTTTTTTTTCTTTTTTTTTTCTCCAGAAATTTCTTCTGTGTCTCAAGACTGAAATAATAGATATATGTCAAGGTTTCCAGTGAAAGACCGAATGTCAGATATGCAAACAGTCTGTAGCATATGAATCTCGAAAATGAAACAACGAACCTACCTTGTAGGTTGATAAATGTGCAGAAAGTAAAAAAGAGGGTCTTAATAAATGCCTGATGCTGAAATTGAGGTCGACAAATAAATTTTGGTAACGGCTAAAATTCAGCAATTTTCGAACAAATACCAATCCCATAACCGATGGTCTTCAGATGCTTTCATATTAATGACATCGAAAAATTCAATAAAAGGATAGTTTCATTTACTTTAAGATGTTTAATAATATCTACATTATTAATTGTGGATTTGTGTTGTAGTGCAGTGGATATCAGGAAGAGAAATCCATGAGCCGAGTTCGCAATCCAGTTGAATTCCTAGCATTCACTTACGCGCAAATACCCTTGGGAAAGGTACTAATCCTTTTCTTACCTCTAGTTATAGGTTAAATAATAGGACAGATTGGATTCATAACCTTGGATGGCAACCAGTCTACCGCAGAAAGTAATAGCAACCTACTGCAGGATAATCTTCTATCCAGTCATTCATGTCACTTTCGAAACAGAATCGTCCAAGCGTGTATCACGTATGGCAACTTGACTGACTCACTCACATTAATTATTACTTCATTTAACATTCTACATTTGAAAGAATAATTTGCAATTTTATTAGTCTTGATCTGGCACCATGCAGTTAAATGATGACATAACTTTTCTGTGTTTTTTCTATAAATAATTTCACGGTAAACGTTCGAATGAATTTTCCACTAATGTACCTGGAAATTATGAATATAAGCGCGGTACTAGATTGGCAACAAGTCATTTTGCAGTTGAAATGGCTATATGTAACCGTAAGTTCTATGCTAACAGTTTCTTCACTCGCACTTCACGCCTGTAGAACTCTTTTCCAGTTCATGACTTCTTAGTCAACTTAAAAAATTGAGATGTAATGTTTTTTTTAGTAATTTCACCCCAAGCAAGGCATTCCACTACCACTATTGCACATGGGGCTACATAGGGGAAGGTAAAGAGGAGGAGTGTTAGGTGTAGGAAATGTCAGAAGGAAGGTGATAGATGGGTAAGAATACCGAGGATGAGGGTTGGTCAGATGGGAAGAGTGTTTGAAAGAATGGGAGCGAGTTAGTGTGTTAGGAGGTGTCTATTGACCTTACATTTAAATTCCTGGAGATTGTAGCCGTCGGGGAAGCAATCATGTGGAAGGGAATTCCACAGTCGGGAAGTGCGAGAAAAGAAACTCAATTGTTATCTTTTCTCTTCTTATAAGTTGATCTTTTTATTATTATTTCTCACTAGCAGTATAGCCCGGCGTTGCTCGGGAGTAATGAAAGCTTTAAAACTAATCCATGATCCTGGACTTTTTGGACGTTAGCACGAAAGACTAAAAAGCAATAGTTGTTTCCAGTTAAAGCGAAACCGTAGACTGAAAGAAAAATGAATGGAAGTAAGTTAAATTTTGATTTCCTGGTATCGATATCAAATAAGTTTTTTTTTCGTCGTAAACTAAATTTAAGGCTAAATAAGTCCTCTGAGTAAATGATATCATGGCTGAGACTAAGAACTACAATTATACCTACTTAGAGCCAAACCCGAAGCAAAAACTAAAATAAAAGGGTTGAAAAAATATAGACATACAGGCAGATAAACAGACACACACACACAAACATCTTGACTTTTATATATATATATTATCGATTTTCTGCACTATTGTAAGAACTGCAACCTTGAAACTTCTGAATATCATTTCTTATGTCTTTGTCTATGAGTGTATCAAATTTGATTAAAATCGGACCACTCCTTTTGCAACCCGATTTTTTCGATTATCAATTTTCGATATTTATCGGGGGTACCTCGACACAAAACCTAGCTAAGAACATTCGCAGACGCTTATAATACAACTGTGTAAATTTTCAAGAAAATCGGTACAGCCGTTTAAGAGTCTATAGGTAACGAACTCACACACACAAACACACACACAGACAAAGTTCCATTTATAAATAAGTTTAGATAGATTAATAGCATTTTTCTCATTTTCTCTTACACTCAGCAACCGTGTGCATCCGTGTGGATGTATTGCCTTGTTTGAACTGAAATATTAAAAAAATGGTTGAAATTGGACTAAAATCGTTTCTGTGTCTTAATACTTTACCTAGCTTTTGGAAAACATTTTTAACTATTTTAATTCTTCTTTGGATTCTGATGTCGCATTTTCCGCCCTCTGTTAAAAGGTAACTCGATTTTCAAATTTTATTTTTGCTTTTATGCACCTTCGATTCGAAATTCACATGTTGGGCTCTTCCTTTTGCTGACAAACATACATCGTCCTCTTACAATCGATAGTTAGTCATTTATTCTCGCTTTCCTTTATTATCTTCTGTAGAAAATTTTGTTACTTTTTTCTGTGTTTGATAGCAACATTATGTCTTCTGTATATTTTATGTTGTTAAGATTCTGGCCGCCATAAATGAATCCTGACTGAACTTCTAATTCTTAGAATCTCCTCGCTGTAAAGATTAAATACTTCCAGTAATAGTCTTGTAATCCTTTCTACTTTTGCATCAATACTCATATAGACACTGATGTCAGACTGAAGGGAAGGTGTATTTGATTAGTCGATGAAAACGATGTCGTATTTTAAAAGTGAAATTTTTTTTTTAAATTTAAAAAAAATCATTTCACTCCAAGAAAGGCAGATCTACCACCCACGAATATATATATATATATATATATATATATATATATATATATATTGATTTTATAAGCGCCGCTTATATGTGGCCGAAAATATAAAGGGTACCCAGTGAGGATCAGACTCACTATTCATTTGTAATAGGTTCGAGCGAGAAAAGCTTGCTGATCATTAAACACATGGAAATCCCTATATATATATATATATATATATATATATATAGTCATCCGCAGACAGATCTGTTTCACTGTATCACAGCTCATCAGTCCGGTTAGACTCCGATTGCTTTTAACCCAGTATTGAAATCCGACCAAATTGGCGTCAGTCGGCGATTCTACGCTTGAGCTATGGGCGCTCGGTAGAAGGTGGCAGACTTTTAGCGTATGATGTATCATACGCTAGTGGCCAGAGTGCTCTAATTCATTACTGAGTGAGCGATGCGTAGATGCTAGAGTAGCTACTATTTTTTCAAAGTCTACAATGTTTCCAGAGTTCTTAATCAGGGTGTGAGAGCGTATATATATATATATATATGTGTGTGTGTGTGTGTGTGTGTGTGTGTGTGTGTGTGTGTGTGTGTTGATGGTTGGGCTAGCTCGAAGTTACAAATCATAGTGACCAAGGCTTCGGCTGTGTTCAGATTGTTGTTTATGCTCGATAACACGCTCTTTCCCAGAAACTGTAACTAAGGTCCGCTCATCATAGTTGCAGTATATACCACTAGTGAGCCTGAGCAAGCGTCTACGATAAGGATTATAACCGCCACGGTTGACGGGTATCCCTGAATACCAATGACCAGCCATTATATTTATTCATATATATATATAACGTAGAATATTTGGTATTTAAGTCAGGTAAATTATTTATTTGATTTAAATTTATTTATTTGATTTAACAGAGTAATATAATTTAGAAAAAAAATTTATATATTCTACAATTTCATCGGTAATACGTATTTCACTTTTGGGATTATTTTGAATATTTACTTTTGTATCATTTTGGTCTGACAAGCAGGTTTGTCCGCGAAATTCGTATTAACCATGAAATTGTAGCATATATAATTTTTTCTAATACATATATATATATATATATAAGTTTTTCAGTCGGATTTTTCACTTAAATATATTTACTGACACCAGCTCACCCTAAAATTCTTGGTACTGCTAATTAGTACGTTGATATTAGTTAATTTAATATTACACTATAGTAATTTAAAATTACACTATAGTAAGCGTCCAAATGTATTAGAATAATTCAGAACATGTAGTAATGCTGCAAGGATCGAACACCTTACACAGGTCGTGGCCTCTGACAGCTCTCTTTACATCGCTCTAAACAGGTGCATTTCAATTAGTTCATCTCTAGACGTAAGTCTATTCATAAGAACTTTATTTCTCCTACTTTCTAAACTTTGTTTTTGCCTTCCTCAGCACAGCGATAGAACCAAGCCGACCAATTTACAATCTGACTCCTTTTGAAAAAAAAACACTTTCTTTTTGCCATTCCAACAGAGACGACTCTGTCTTGCTAAACAAATCAACGAGAACAAAATACGAAATTTGGCCTCGGAGAGCATTTGGACAAAACACGAAAGAAAATAATTTAACACCGAAACGCGAGCCAAATTGATTGTGAACCGCAAAGAACGACAGGGTTTTGTTCAGATTACACGAAATGCGTTAACCACGGTATATCGCTTTTATCTGTTGCGTGTGCATCTCCGAAAATGCCGACGAAAAGAATTTGGAGACGTCAGGATGTTATTTCTACCATGGCGATCTTCTCAGTGATTATTGTCTTCAACAAATAAACAAAAAAAAAAAAATCAGCGCAAGTTTTACGTAATAATTTAAAAGTTTCCTTTCACTTGAAGTCTGCTTTATTATTGCCATGTACATTATACCGTTTCTGTTGTTACATAAGCATCAAATTCGGGTTAAATATAGCCTGCCTTTGGATTTATGGTCGGGCAATTAAGAAATTAGAAATATCAAAATCAAGCAAATATAGAGATTTAGAATGTTTTTTGTGGTGCAGTGAATATCGGCTCAGAAGGCGCAATTTTAGTTCACGTCTTTGTTGCTTTTACTAGCAGCCTTACATCCTGTTTTGTTATAATTCATGCTTAGTCTTTTATTCCAGATTTCTTTGACTTAATTCTGTAAGAATTCCTACAATTTCCTGTCTGCTATTGACATTGTTACATCATGTATATCTAGGATGAGCGTTGTAGTTCAGTGGGTATCGGCTCGGAACGCCAAATCGGGGAGCCGAGTTCGAATTTCAGTTGATATTCCTTGAATTCACTTACGCGCAATTATTCTTAAGAAAGGTATTAATCCGTCTCTTTCCTCCAAACCTGTATTACGTATGGTACTTAACTTACTGACTTAGTGAGATAAAGACATCGAAATACGAATGCGTACTAAAAGCTGTTCCATAAATATGGTTTTTGGCATTAAAAGAGTGCTGAATTGCTATGTGATGTCAGTTTTTCAATCTGGCAGTGAATGCTGGACAATATCATCGAAAATGAGGACAAAACTGGAAGCAACGAAAATGTGGTTTTACAGAAGGATGCTGCAGATATCGTGGACTGAGCATGCAAGTAACGATGAGGTGATGGAAAGAATGGCAACAAAAAGGAAGTTGATACTGAGCATCAGGAAGAGACAACTGAAGTTCCTGGGACACGCAATGAGGGAGGAGATCTTGGAGAACCTGATACTGAATAGCCAGATAGTAGGAAAGAGAGACAGAGGAAGGCAGCGGATAACATATTTGCAGGGTCTGATCAGGTGGATGACGGAACGGGGGTTGCCAAGAGTAACAGGAGCAAACATACTAAGAGCCACAAGGGATAGGGAGACGTGGAGAACCATGATCGCCTATGTCCTGAAGGGACAGGGCACATAGAAGAAGAAGAAGAAGAAGAAGAAGAAGAAGAAGAAGAAGAAGAAGAAGATTTTTTTTATATTTCAGTATCTGCATTGTGATAGTGTGAGCCGGTATATGGGGTGGCAGAATTATTGAACTATTTTTCGTTAATGAAAACCTTAATTCCGAAAAGTATTTTAACATGTTGCAAGAATACATTTTTCATTCCTACTAAATGAGGTTAGTAACTTCCAAGTTGATTTTCAGGAAAATGGAGCTCTATGACATTTTGGTATTCACGTACGCTTGTGGTTAGGTCACCAGCTTCCAGGTACTTGGATTGGTGCGCGTGGTTCTGTGCGGGTGACCTTCCAGATTCCCAGACTGTAACCGTTTTGATTTTATTTTTGGAGGCATTTGAAGACCAAGATGTCTCAGGAAAAGATACAAAACATGAATCATCTCAAGAAAAACCATTACAGGCATAAATTCAACAATCCTTAAATGTCTTCTTTAGCAATTTCAACAGAATAGTAATAATATAGAGCATCTAAACTAATTTATAAAGGGAACTTTGTCTCTGTGTGTGTGTGTGTGTGTGTGTGTGTGTGTGTGTGTGTGTGCGTGTGCGTGTGTGTCCGTTACCTATAGACTCCGAAACGGCTGAACAGATTTTCTTGAAAATTTACACAGTTGTACTATAAGCGTCTGCGAGTGTTCTTAGCCAGGTTTTGTGTCGAGGTATCCCCGATAAATATCGAAAATCGATAATCGAAAAAATCGGGTTATAGAAGAAGTTGTCCGATTTTAATCAAATTTGATATACTCATAGACAAAGACATAAAAAACGATATTCAGAAGTTTCAAGGTTGCAGTTCTTACAATAGTGCAGAAAAGCGATAATATATATAGATATAAAAGTCAATATGTGTGTGTGTGTGTGTGTGTGTGTGTGTGTTTATCTGTCTATATGTCCTTTATACAAATCCAGAATTTTTATCTGATTCTCACCAAATTTCATACAAATATTCTTTAGGCTGAGTCTGAGCTCCAGGACCATGGATTAGTTTTAAAGCTTTCCTTACACTCGAGCAACGCCGCGCTATACTGCTAGTAAAATATAGACAAATAGCTTTTTTTATGTAAGAGTCAAAAATGTAAATATAGGTCATTTTTATACTAGAAATAAAAGATAGACAAATACCTTTTACGTAAAAATCAAAAAGTTTAATGTAGGTCAGTTTTACACTAGAATATAAAAGATAGACAGAGCCCCTTTTTGCTTGATCCTTAATTGTTTCCTTATTCATAAATTCAACTATGCTTAAACGTCTTCTTTAGCAATTTCAACAGAATAGTAATAATATAGAGCATAATATATAAATAAAAATGGTTTTTCATATTAAAAGGTTTATTTTTCCTATGTGTGCGTTTTGGAGCTGTAGAAATTGGCTCGAAACGAAAAATTGGAGAGTCGATTTCGAATTCTAGTTGAATTCGTCGCTTTCACTTACGGACAAATACCCCTGGGAAAGGTATTAATCAGTTACTTCCCTCTATGGGTAAAATATCAGGACAAATTGAGATCTTTAGCCTTGGTTGTCAACCGTTCTACCGCAAAAAAATCGGTACCATACTGCGATAAAATCTTCTACCCAGTCATTCATGTCTCTTTCGAGATACGCTCTTAAATGACTAATAGAAACTTATGGAACTCTCTGTAGAATAACGAAAGATGCTTTTCAGAAGATAAACAAAGTATTAATGATAAACGGAAATACTTAATCCTATTAATGAAGCAAATATGCTTAGCAGCAAGAATTCCTCCAGTACTCCATTTTTCAGCCAATACACCTTAAAGAAGGTGGTAATGCCACCAAGACACAAAGTGCTACTGCGAGTGAAAAAGAATGTAAGGACTTTGGAAGGAACCGGAAATTCGATTCTAAACATTTGACAAGGAATAAATCTTTACTCTAGTTCAAAAACACATGTGAGGCTTGTGAACTTGACGTACGCGATAGGCGATACTATTTACACCTATTAATGAAACAAATATTTGCATCAACAGGAGTTAAACTACCATCCGGACTTTTTAATCAATTTACCTGAAGCAAAGAGATAAGGCCACTAAGACGCAAATAGCTACTGTGTGTGAAAGAGAATAAAAAAACTTTTGAAATTACCTGAAACTCAATTGTAAACAGGGGATAAGTTATAAACCTTCACTTTGGTTCATAAGACATATGAGGGGTGTGCATCCGATTTAGAAATCTATTTCTTTTGTTTAAAAAAAAGACATTAAATAAAATGTCAGAGTTCATACTGAAACATCAGAAGTATACAGTTGAAATTTATTTAAAAGTAACTAGTAACACAGTCTTAAACACGAAAAAATGGAAAAACGTCAACTCCAGTTCAAACGATCGTGAAAAGTGTAATGGTGAACCACAGCATAACCCAGGTGTTTTTTTGTTAAATCGATTCATCCAAGAAGATAGTTTATATAGTAATAAGCTCTGGGTTACATAATTGTCATGGTGGCATCACCCATTTCAACGGATTGAACTCTTCCTACAAATACATATTCTTCCCCTCACAAGAGGTGAGCAGATTAAGAGATCAGAGAGTGAGCGATCAGAAGATAAGCATAAGCAGATCATCGGAGAGCGATAGGCAGAGATGGCTAAGACTGCTACCGTACGACTATTGCGAGTCCCAGTTCTAGTATTACTTCCCAACCCGTATTTATCGTTCTACGAACAGAGTTCCAAATATTTGTATTTTGCAGTGTTAATATATATATCGTTATTTCCTATTTTGGTTGTTGTTATATTATTTTCTTGCTGGACTTCTTAACCGGGTCCGCGACATTAATGAAAACAGTTGGCTTGAATATTTAACAATGACGGTAATAGTGTAGAATCTCTTCTACATGCATGTACATATTTATATACATATCGCCATGTACGCACGTATACACACATATACGCACATACTTATACATTAGTACCTCAAGTAAAACCTCTTTTTCCCGCGCTTCATTCAGAAATATATAAGCTGATGTCCACACGTGTGAGACCAGTTGAAATCTCTCTTTCGGAGCTAACAGTCCGAATGCCGTTAATTCCTTTCCACATCACATACTGCGCTAATTGCGTTTAGCAATTAGTTACACCAAAAATAGTTCTCACTCTCTTACAAGCATACTTCACTACATATATAGTTATATTCAACTACTGATTAGTACGAACATCATATTTCCTTTTTTCAGGAACTCTTCCAGTATGAAGATTGATACATTTTCTTCAACATCCAAGAGAGAACTTTCTCCACTAAATCTTGCATGCACAAAATAATCAATCCTGTAACTATGTTTAATACATTGTTATTATTCTTGTTATATTGTTCTCTAAGTTATTTTTATTATTAATGTGGTGGATTGGACAACCAGTCTACTTTATAATGGTGACTCCACTTTTAAATTACTACCATTCAAGTCCAGTCCATCACAATAATAATAAATGGGAAACAACGAGTAAATTCCTTAATGAGTTTGGATGGAGAAACGTAAAGAGTTAAATGTTGTTTAGAGCTTACAAGGAAAGAACATTGTGAAGAGCCATGAACGCCCGAGTTTGAAAGGGAAACTAAAGCTGAAATAACAATGTAGACAGTGAACTATTCGGAAAAATATAAGAAGAACAGTTCAGGTTTTATCTGCATAAAAAGGTTCGTTGATGTTGTTATCAATTCTGAACTGTATTGTTCAAAGTAGGGAAGAAGCCAACTGAGAGGGTGCAGGAAACAAGGGGGTGTCATCTAAGGCGGTACAGAAAGCTGGGAAGAAGTAATCTAAGAGGGCCAAAAAGCAGGGAAGGAGTCATTTTAGAGGGCGAGAAAGCAAGGAACGAGTCATATGAGGGGACCAGAAAGCAACGAAGGAGTCATCTTAGGAAGTCAGAAAGCAGGGAAGGAGTCATTTTAGGGTCCAGAAAGCAGGAAAGAGTCAAAAAGTTATATATAGGTCAGTTTGACACTAGGATATATGAGATAGACAAATACCTTTTTTACGTAAGAGTCAAAAAGTTAGATATAGGTCGGTTTTACACTAGAATAAAAAAGATAAAATTCTTTTTTCTGTAAGAGTCAAAAAGTTAGATATAAGTCAGTGTTATACTATAATTTAAAAGATAGACAAAGACCTTTTTTACGTAAGAGTCAAACAGTTAAATATAGGTCAGTTTTACATTAGAATATTAAAGATAGACAAAGACCTTTTTTATGTAAGAGTCAAAATTTAGATATAGGTCAGTTTTACACTAGAATATAAAATATAGACAAATACTTTTTTTGCGTAAGAGTAAAAAAGTTAGATATAGGTCATTTTTATCTTAGAAATATAAGATAGACAAAGACCTTTTTACGTTAGAGTCAAAAAGTTAGATATTCGTCAGTTTTACACTAGAATGTAAAATATAGGCAAATACATTTTTTGTGTAAGAGTCAAAATGTTAGATATAGGTCATTTTTATACTAGAAATATAAGATAAAGACCTTTTTTACGTAAGAGTCAAAAAGTTAGATGTAGGTCAGTTTTGCACTAGAATATAAAATATAGGCAAATACACTTTTTTACGTAAGAGTCAAAAAGTTAGATATAGGTCATTTGTATACTAGAAATATACGATAGACAAACACCTTTTCACGTTAGAGTCAAAAAGTTAGATATAGGTCAGTATTAGACTAGAATATGAAAGATAGACAAAGACCTTTTTACGTAAGAGTCAAACAGTTAGATATTGGTCAGTTTTACACTAGAATATAAAATATAGGCAAATATCTTTTTTACGTAAGAGTCAAAAAGTTAGATGTATGTCAGTTTTACACGAAAATGTGAAAGATAGACAGAAACTCTTTTTTACATAAGAGTTATAAAGTTATATATAGGTCAATTTTACACTAGAATATAAAAGGCCGACAAAAGTTTCATTTACACAATTATCAAAAAGGTTTAACCGAGAAAAGAAAAGAGAAAACCTTTTTGATTTACGAAAGAGCTAAAAAGGCATATATAAATCCGTTTTGCATTGAAATAAAAGCAACATATAATGCACTGGTTTATGCAAATGTGAAAATATTAGACATAGACCTCATTTATTTTCGTGTTATCTTCTTTTTTAATACAGGCTACAACAAAGCATATGTTTTCGTTTAATCTCAAATAGTATTGATTATATTAACCGTTTTCTTATAAGGAAATATTAGGGATTCATTGACCGAGCTTAAAGGGTGACAAGAGCTATGCTTTTCTTTACTACAAGTTACATCAAAATGTAGTAGATTTTCTCTTCATCTTCATTGTTAATGATAATAATAATTGTTTCCTTATAAAGAAATATTCGGCACTAATTTATCGAGCAGCAAGTGTTGCGAGCCTTAAGCTTCTCTTTAATACAGGCTGAATTAAAATATAGTCTGCCTACTTTTCGTCTCTACGTGTAATTATAATATTAACCTTTTTTTTTATAAGGAAACTTTCGGTATTCATTGACCTAGAGGCCGGTGCTTCTTGAGTTATGTTTTTCTTTACTACAAGATTCGTCAAATAGTAGTTTTTATTTACCCTAGTCACCCACTGGAGCGATATGTGACACAAGGTCGGTTTTTAATGTTGGACAGGCGAAGGAACAAAAATCACCCAGTCCCCGCAACAACCGGTTGCATTAGTCCCGGTAACGAACACCTGGTCCACTTCTCTGGTACAGTTGGGTGGCGCAGCCTCGAGACACTTTTCCCCGGGACCGGGCATCTACAGAGTATAATGCATCTCTGTCCAAGGATAGAGCTACAACTGAGCCGCACTCTGTCTTCGGGGACAGAGACGAAACTGAGAAATGATTTTTCGTCCCTACTCGACACAAAAATTCCCAGGTAAGAATCTCTAATGATAATGTTAATAATAACCGATTCTTTATGAGAAATCTTTCGGCATTCATTGACCATGTAGATAGTGTCTTTCAGCTATTATTTAAAATATCTTTTTCTTAAAATATTTTTTTCAGGAAAATAAGTGTCTCATGTCCACACGCTGTTATCGCTGTATTTTTGGAAGATTCCTTCATAACATTTTACTTTAAGTAGTATGGAATACCGATATTTGTTTCTCATTATTTTCTCTTTGAGTTACTTGTGAGATCAATTTGAGCTCTTTTAAGATTGGGTCACTATGTCGATGCAGGATGTTTTTTCCACCTGAATCCATCTTGCATATATACAAGTCAACCATCCGTCCGTGTATGGAGTACTGCTGCCATTTATGGTCAGGTGCCCCTGTCGTTCTCCTCAGTGTTCTTGACAAGCTCCAAAGGAGAGTCTGTAATGTGATAGGTACTGATCTGGCGACTCGACTGCAGCCACTTCCCCATCGTCGAAATGTGGCCTCCCTCTGTCTCTTCTATAAATACTTTCATGGCTTCTGCTCGGATGAGCTTAAGTCACTGATGCCTCCTCAACAGGTGTTTACTCGTGCAACCAGACTGGCAACTGGGTCCCACCCATTCACAGTCAGATTAGCCAAATGCAGACGACAATTCTACTCCTGCAGCTTCCTCTCTCGCACTTCCCACCTGTGGAACTTACTCCCGTATTCTTGCTTTCCTGACGGCTACAACCTCCAGAAATTTAAATGCAAAGTCAATACTCATCTTCTAACCACTGGCCTCTAGCTCTCTCCCCTCCCCTGTATAACCTTCCCTTTCTCTCCACCTATGTATCTGTCATCGCACCTGCTTTCTCAGCTTGCTATTGTTCCTTTCTAACTAGTTTGTACTCCTCACTCTTTTCTAATTAATCTTTTTACATGTATGTAACCCCCTGCACATCAGTGGCGTTTCCGCCTTGCTCAGGTTGAAATGATTAAAAAAAATGTCCACGGGTGATGTAGTTTATGCGATCTGGTGCAGTTTTTTTGCGAATTTGTAGCACCAAAGCAGAGTGGTATTTGTCAAGCGTCACTTGCTCAAGGCCTTTGATAACGGTTGATCTTAGAAAAGGTTATATGCAGCTGAGAGTTTAGATATTTCTGACTATAGTTTGGTTCTATAAAATTCCAAATTGGTGGATGTCGTGTTTCTTCCTCATCATCAGTTGCTTATTTTTCTTTCAATACTTTTATTCGCAAAAAAAAAAAAAAATGAAAGGTTGCAAGCTGGCCGTTATTTTTATCGTTATTTCAATTGCAAGCTGTTCAGATAAGCTCCATTTTTAGTTCCATTGTCATCAAAGATGAAGGAAAACCTTGAAGTACTGAAATGTGGTTGTACAGAAGGATGCTGTGAATATCATGGATCGAGCATATGAGCAATGATGAGGTCTTAGAAATGATGGAGACAAAAAGGAAATTAATACTGAGCATCACGAAGAGACAGATGAAGTTCCTGGGACATGCAATGAGGAAGGAGGGCTTGGAGAAACTGATACTGACAGGCCAGATAGAGGGAAGAGACAGGGGAAAGCAGCGGATAATACATTTGAAAGACCTAATCAGATGAATGATGAAACGAGTGTTGCATGGTGTAACAGGAGAAGACGTGCTAAGAGCCACTAGAGATAGGTAGACGTGGAAAGCCATGATCGCCTACGTCCTGAAGAGACAAGGCACATAGAAGAAGAAGAAAATTTCATACATGTCCATCACGGTTGTGGACATGTGTTGTAGTGGAGTGGATATCGACTCAGAACGATAAATGTGAGAGCCGAGTTAGAATTCTAGTTGAATTTGTTGCATTCACTTACGAGCAAATACTCTTGGGACAAGTATTTATTCGTTACTTCTTCCTCCAGCTATGGGTTAAATAACAGCTCAGATTAAGTTCTGTATCATTGGTTGGCAATCACAAGCAGAAAATCCGTATTCCATTTTCGACTCAGATAACCGCGATTTCGCTGATAAAATTCCCATCTGTTTACGTCCACCGAATACTACTAAAATCCAGGGCAAATCACCATTCAACCTCATCAGTTTCACATCATACTATCTCCGCTTATGTTCAGATTACACACACATCATTCAGTAATAATCTGCTATGAGTGATAAAAATAGGTGTTATCAACCAAGAATTGTGAATGCTATATCACTCGGAAAAAAAAAATTCTGACAATCCAAAAATACTTTTCCGTTTTAAATAATCTAGGGTTGCTTAGCCGTAAAAGGTAAACAATCAATCAATAAAAAGCACTACATTGAGTGGCTTTCAAAATTTTTATCGTTTTAAAAATAAACTTGTTCTAATGATCTTTTGAAAGACTGAAGGCTACTGTTATGAACAGTGTTTATCTATGTTTGATCTCTGTAAACAGAACGCTCTAAAGGCATGTCATAATTTTGAACCCAGAAGAGCGTGATTAAATGTAAATATGAATAATTCATAATGATATAATCAGTTAACATATCCAGGCAGGGATAAAAACCACATTTGTTATCCAAGATCTTCAATCTTTACTGGGTATATATATATATATATATATATATATATATATATATATATATATTTATAAATGGAATTTTGTCTATGTGTGTGTCCGTTAACTATAGACTCCAAAACAGCTGAACCGATTTTCTTGAAAATTTACACAGTTGTACTATAAGCGTCTGCGAGTGTTCTTAGCTAGATTTTGTGTCGAGGTACCCCCGATAAATATCGAAAATCGATAATCGAAAAAATTGGGTTACACAAGGAGTCGTCCGATTTTAATCAAATTTGATACACTCATAGACAAAAACATAAGAAACGATATCAGCAGTTTCAAGGTTGCAGTTCTTACAATAGTGCTGAAAATCGATAATATATATATATATATATATATAAAATGCAAGATATTTATGTGTGTGTCTGTTTATCTGCGTGTATGTCTGTATTATTTCAACCCTTTTATTTTAGTTTTCTTTCGGGTTTGGCTCTAAGTATGTAAAATTGTAGTTCTTAGTCTCGGCCATGATACCATTAACTCAGAGGACTTATTTAGCCTTCAAACTTCAGTTTACGACGAAAAAAAATAATTTGACATCGATACCAGGAAATCAAATTTCGACATATATTCATTCATTTTTCTTTCAGTCTACGGTTTCGCTTTTTAGTCTTTCGTGCCAACGTTCAAAGAGGCTGAGCTCCAGGACCATGGATTAGTTTTAAAGCTTTCATTACATCCGAGCAACGCCGGGCTATACTGCCTATATATATATATATATATATATATATATATATATCCCTATACAAAAATTTTCATGATTCAGTTCTATATTTTGATGTTTTAAAATAAATGGTGAAAATAATTTATTTTAGAAAATATAAGATGGATTCATGGTTATTCGGAAGGTTAAAGAGAGGTGTTTGGAGAAAGTTAGACAATAATATAGTGAGTGTGTCAGTATTACTCAATCAATAGTGAGAATTAACTTTGACTATGGAGTTAAACATTTAGCTCGATATTGTTGCTTTATGTCATAACATGAAACTTTTTTTTTAATTGTCTGGGAAAGAAAATAGGAACATACATTATTCAAATGTGTAGACAATAGTTTTTGATAGTAGGTCAACTTTTTGGTTTTTAAATTAAATTTTATACTACTTTTTCTGTTAAAAGGCTGAATTGTTTCGGTTAAAATTAGATCTAAGTAATAATGGAGTTATGAAAGTATTGTGGGGGGGGGGGGGGTCATTAATTTTGATAAACTAATTTTTACGTAATATTAGAACATAAGTTATAAATGAACAATTATAATTAAATTTTAAAGAAAAATATATGCTTATACAATACACTGATTTTCGTAAAACATGATCGAGCGCGTATAACATTCTCATTTACTTGTGCACAATCCTAAGGCAGTTGATTCAGGGGGATCAGTCTATTGTAGAAGTATTAAGTTCTACCTCATTGCGAAGCACTGAAGAATATTTTTGTTCCCCGGTATGGGGGTCGCTGATTTTCCCAAAGCATATATATATAACCACAGAGAGAGGAAGAAAAAATGATACAATATTGTTACAAAATCCGCAAGAAGAAAGAAGAGCAAAATATACTAAGTAAATAAGGTGTGACAGCTTCTTTGCTAAGTATATATATATATATTCGTCATCCGCATACAAGCCTGTTTCGCTCTATCACAGCTCATCAGTGTAGCTAGACATCCACTTGCTTCTAGCAGAGATCGAAACTAAACCGATTCGGTGTTAGTCGGAATAGCTAACCCCTAAGCCATAAACTCACGGAATCAGAGAAGAAAAATTGTAGCATGTTATGTATAAGCGTTGTATACACACGCCAGTCACCGAAAGAACTCAATTCATTCTTAGAGAATTATGCATAAATCTCAGAAGTGGTGACTGTTTTTATTTAAATTTTCTTCTCTACAGATCTCGTAATGAGAGCATTATATATATATATATATATATATATATATATATATATATATATATAGATAGATAGATAGATAGATAGATAGATAGATGCTATTAAATATAAGAGACAATGAATGTCTATTATGTTTAATCATGAGCCGTTCTAAACGTCGTATTTTTGCTTTAATTTCAGTTGAAAATAAAGACAAAAATTCTCCAACATTTGGATAATTATTTATTGGTTTTCTTCTAAGCTTTCGGCTCACATGAGCCATCTTCAGAGAGGTAGTTTAAACTGAAATATTATAAAATCCACCATCACCGACGATTTTATTTTGTGTTGACATAAAACTCCGCTTGGCAACGGCAATAGTTACCAAAAATAATAAACGCAGTTCTTAAGTTTGCGATGCGGTTTTATGACGTCACACCGCGGGATAGCGCGAAATGACAACAAAACCATCTAGTCAAATGCAATGTAATATGTTATTTCCTGTTTTAAAGTTGATTTTATTGAGTGTTGGTTGTTTTGATTTGATGTACATGGCCTCCAATATCTGCAGGTTCCTCTTACTGTGTGTATGAGTAAGGATCACCGTATTGTTGACCAAAATCTGTCTGATATTACCTACATGTTTATGTTTTTCAGATAAATGTTGTTTAATAGTACTCTGATCAGAAAGATGACATGTAAGTCTACGGGAGAGCGTGGTTGTGGTAAAACCAATATATGTACTAGGTTTTTGATTAGTATCAGAGATGCAATCTCTGAATGGGCATGTAAATTGGTACACTACATTGGTTTTTTGTAAAGAATTTAGTTTAGTGCCTGTTGGGTTATTATAGACTATGAGGTCAATTGTTTTAAACTTTTTATAATATATAATGAGTTTAATTTGATTATTACTTTCGACTGGTTTAACATTTCTACGTATTATGTTTTTGAGAGTTTTTTCATCTTGTTTATAATTATTATGTATTTGGTTGCAATAGTATAAGTTAATAGTGTTATGTTTATTTTGATGTAAACCATTATTATTAATAATATTATCATTATTGTTAGAGCTATTGTTAAGTTTGTTGAGATACATTTTAATTTGTTGATCAATGACGGAGTTAGGAAATTCATTATTGACTAGTGTTTGCTTAATGTTGTGTAATTCTTTATAAAATATAGATTTGGAAGAAGATATCAATTGTGTGCGTTGAAGTAAGTTTTTTATAATAGCTAACTTATATCGTTGGGGGCATTCACTATTATAATTAAGAAGACACGAATTTATGCTAGTTGGTTTCCTATATATAGAAGTAGTAAATTTATGTGTGCTAGAATCAATGAATACATCAAGGAATGGGAGTTTGTTATTAATATTAAGTTCTAATGTAAATTTGAGGACGGAGTGACTTTCAAATTTGTTTTTAAGATATTTAATTTGATCGATATTCTTAGCTAAAACAAAGATGTCATCTATATATCTTACATACTGTAAAAATTCGTCCGTGGAGTTAATACTATATTTACCGGGAAGATAGGGAGTAATTAGTTTGTTAAGTGTTTTGGAAAGGTTATATATTGGTGTGGGTATTTGAGAAATGATAGGTCGGAGGGGGTGATCTTTTTTATGGATTTTTACATTTCCATAAAGCTAGCATCAATATATCTACGATATGTTGATGATATCCTACTATCAATTAAAAATACTGATGAAATCTTACAACTTCAAAAACATTTTCAAAATAACTCAGTTTTAAAATTTACTTATGAACTTAGCAAAGATAACAAAATTCCTTTTCTTGATATATTAATTAACACTGACAACAATAAATTTACTATCTCACCGTATCAAAAACCCACTAATAAAAATCCCTCCACACTCAATTATATTAGTGAATGCCCCCACTATTACAAAATAGCCATTATAAAAAATCTATTATACCGTGCAAAAGTCAATTCATCTACAAATCAGATCTTCTACAGTGAACTAAAAAACATAAAACAGACACTCATCAATAATAATTTTGCCAACTACATAGTTGATGAACAAATACATTACTTTCTTAAAAAGCTTAACATGGAAAAAACAACACATGATACTAACCCAACCAATCCTAAACATATCACTCTCTTATACCGTAGCCAGATGCACTCCAACTACCAACTAGATGAAAACATCCTAAAAAAACTCATAAATACTAATATTTCTCCGACAGACTCTAACAAAAGAATTAAGTTCATTATATATTACACTAAATCCACTACATCTAATTCATTTGTCCGCAACGACTCTTCCCCCACCGTTAGTGATTTGCAAAAAACCAATGTAGTATATAAATTCATAAGTCCATTTAGAGAATGTATCTCTAACAACCTCAATAATATCTACATCGGCCACACCACAAATTCGCTCTCACGGCGTCTGACGTTACACTTAAATAAAAATTCAAATATATTCCGTCATTTAGAACAACACGGTTATCAACGCACACTTCTGAGAAAAACGCTTGTTGATAACACGTACATACTCAAACAAGAAAATAATAAGCAGAAACTAAAAATCCTCGAAGCACTCTACATTAAACAATTTAAACCTGGTTTGAATACAATCAATTTCGATATTTCCAACAACGTACTCAAATGTCTGTAATCAGACCAGGGACCACAACACCACTATTTTGTCACTGTCTTCGGCCATCCGCCACGGTAGGGATGGACTTATATTTTCAATTCAATTATCTTTATTGTTAATAGCTTAAATGTTCTATGTTTACTGTGTGTTAATATTTACTCTTTGATAATGGCTTATGTGAGCCGAAAGCTTAGACCCGATAAAAAATTCAACAAATACTGTGATTTTTTGTTGTCTTTTAACGACATCACCATCAAGTATATCAGACGGTATGAACGGATCCTACACAAAATTAATAGATAAAACTTGTCTATATTATTCAATGAAACCTGCATTAATGAAAAAATGCTGCCAAAATACACACAATATATATATATATATATATATATATATATATATCTTGATAGATACAAATAGACAGAGATAGATGTAAATAGGCTGATATATATATATATATATATATATATATATATATATATATATATGCTGGAGTATGTATAAACCGCGTATAGATAACAAGTTAAAATCTCCTCCTCTCTCAGCCGTGCGCAGATAGGGATAGGCTCTCTGACTGATGCCAAATCGGTTAAGTTTCTATCCCGGCTGGAAGCAATCGAATGTCTAGTCACACTTATGAGCTGTGATACAGCGAAACAGGTTTGTATGTGGTTGACAGGGATAGATAGATAGATAGATAGATAGATAGATAGAAACGAATAGACTTTGATAGATAGATAGATAGATAGATAGATAGATAGATAGATAGATATTAATTAAATGAACTTAGATAGATAGATAGATAGATAGATAGATAGATAGATAGATAGATAGATAGATAGATAGTGAACAGAGAGGTATGTTGATAACCTGACAGACATGATTAACATAATATGAAATAGCAGAACCGGTTTCAATACAACTGTCCCTCTGTTCTTTGGGGTCGACTACCTTTCGCATTTAAAGCTGTTCGTTTTGTTTCGTAAAGGTCTAAATGCAATAACTGTGATGGGACGAAATCGATTCCCTCGTTTCCGTCTCAGCTCCCTCTCAAATCTCTTCTCCCGCCGCGTCCCTTCCTCTAAAGTGACCCCGACAGATTTTGCGATTGAGATGACCGCTGGCCTAAATTACCGCCATGTTTAATTCATTATTCCATCACCGGAAGCTTCGACGTGCTTCCAAATATTTCCGGTTGGCTGGCGATGTCGGAGCGTCGCCTTGTCATAGGGACAGCTGAGATGAACAGGACTAGACGATGAAAATAGACCGGCATATTGATTTATATTGATATCTATAATTGCTTCGATGAGAGTGACTTCGATCTCCCTGCAGTTCGCCATGGTTAATCTACCGGCGGAAATAACCTGGGCGCGCAGCCCCATTGGGACCAGGCTTCTGCGAGATAATAAATAAGAAATATCGTTAATTGTATATAGATTGTGATAAATATTTAACGCAATATTATGAATAGAGGAAAGCGACTCAATGAGAATAGCCTAAAGGTTTGAATGTGTACAGTTATGAAGAGCCAATAGTATGAAGTCTAACATGTCTTCAAGAGCCAATAATATCAAGTGTTGCAATTTTAAATAATCAATCTAATCAAGTGCAGGGAAAACACGATAATATTATTGAGAGTTATATAGGCAGTTATAATGATTTCAATATCCAACAAGATAGGTTGATATTTCCTTCTCTATCTAGGAAGAAGTTCACCTTGTAAAGTAGAGAGTCACAGCCTTACCAAGCAAGTTGTTAGCTTTGTGGTCCCCGTGGTGATAAAGTTGCCATCACCAATCCCAAGCGGTTTGGTATTTAGAATTTTCCTACACTGAAGACCGTTGCCAACCAAGGCTAGTTAGCTGGTTGGTTGGTTTAGTTTAACCTCATATCAAATCTCTGCGTATTATTATATGCCGAAATCTAAATATTTTCTACACAGTTTTATAGCTTCAACTACAAATAAAATGGTTTACTGAGAGTGTAAAAAACTAGGCAAACGTTATTGTAAAGAGAGAACAATAAAAAGAATAGGATTCAAGGAGACAAAATATAATTGATATAAGATTTAAATTTTTAATGTTCTTTGTTGACTGGAAAGTAAGAAGCTTAAAGAGAGTTCCGCAAGCAACGACGGCACGAGTAGAACCTAACAGAATCGAACTTATTGTTATATTTATCAATTTACATTGTAAAATCATTGGAGCTAACTGCCAATCTGGTCTTCATCTTTTTCAGGACGTAAGCAATCATGTCTTACCACGTCTCTTTATCCCTGGTAGATCTTAGCACGCTTTCTCATGTTACACCACTCAACCCTCGTTCTGTCATCCTCCTTATCAGGACCTTTAAATATGTTATCCGCTGCTTTTCTCTGTCTCTTTTTCCTCTATCTGACCTGTTAGTATCAGGTTCTCCAAGCCCTCCTTCCTCATTGCATATCCCAGGAACTTTAGTTGTCTCTTCTTGATGCTCAGTATTCATTTTCTTTTCATTTTCATCCTTTCCAAAACTTCGTCATTGTTCACATGCTCAGTGAATCCGTAGCATACTTCTATAGAACCATATTTCAATTGTTTCAAATTTTTCCTTCATTTTTTTATGTTATTGCCCAGCATTCACTGCCATATTAAAGAACTAACATCACATATCAATCCTGTACTTTTTTCTTTGTTTCTAGCGAAATTTTTCTGTCTCTTAATACTCTACTCAGCTTCTGGAATGCATCCTTGTGCTTTTGGATCTCAAGAATATAAATGTATAGAAACTGCTGTGACCACAAAGTGAGGGGTCAGTTTATATATTGATTGTAATATGGAATTGATCCCCCACTTTATATCCAGTATGCTTCTGTAGAACCACATTTCAGTTGCTTCAAGTTTTTTTCCTTCATCTTTGATGATATTGTCCAGCATTCACTGCCATATTGAAGAACTGACATCACATAGCAATCCAGTCATTCCTCTCTAACCGCACAATGAAAGTGGTATTAAACGGACATGCCTCTCAGAACTACCATACAAACGCAGGTGTCCCCCAAGGCTCCATCTTAGGTCCTACACTCTTCCTGATATATATTAATGATCTCCCTGACTGCATAAGAACCCAAATAGGTTTGTACGCCGATGACACCACAGTTTACTCTCGCCTCCAACAAAAATCTGGTGTAGGTGTCAAAGCTAAACTCGCAGCCGAGATTGAAAAAGACCTCCAATCCATATTGGACTGGGGTAAGAAATGGCTAGTAAATTTTAATGCTTCTAAAACGAAGCTACTGTCAATTAACCATCATCGACAATCTCACCTACCTCCCATTAGCATGGACCAGGCTTGCCTCCCAGAGAGTAAAACACTACGCCTCCTTGGTCTCACACTTTCAGCGGACCTCAAATGGAATGACTATATCGAATCCATTGCTAAATCCGCTGCTATGAAAGTCGGTTCTCTGTGTAGGGCCCGGAAGTTTTTTCCGTCTAAATCTATCCTGCACATTTACAAATCTACCATCCGCCCGTGCATTGAATACTGCTGCCATATCTGGTCGGGTGCCCCTGCTGTTCTCCTTGGGCTTCTCGATAAGGTTCAGAGGAGGGTCTGTAATGTGATAGATACCGACTTGGCAGACCGCCTGCAGTCTCTCTCCCACCGGCGAGACGTGGCTTCCCTGTGTCTCTTCTATAAATACTTTCACGGCTTCTGCTCCGATGAACTTAGATCACTGGTGCCCCCTAAATACGAATTTGCACGAGATACTAGATTAGCAACTAGATCCCACCCTTTTACAGTGAAACCGATAAAATGCAGCCGCAACTTCTACTCCAACAGTTTCTTTCCTCGCACTTCCCGACTGTGGAATTCTCTTCCAAACGATTGCTTCCCCGACGGCTACAATCTCCAGGATTTTAAATGTAAGGTCAATAGACACCTCCTAACACACTAACCTGCTCCCATTCTATCAAGCACTCTTCCCATCTGCCCGACCCTCATCCTCGCTATCCTTACTCATCTGTCACCTTTCTCCTGACATTCCCTATGTCTATCCACTCCTTCTCTTTACCTTCCCCTATGTAGCCCCATGCGCAATAGTGGCAGTGGAATGCCTTGCTTGGGGTGAGATGATTAAAAAAAAAAAAAATCTTTTCTTTGTTTTTAGCGAATTTTTTCTGTTTCTTAATACTCTACTCAACTTCTGGAACGCGTCTTCGACATGCCAATTCGCCTTTGGCGACTGCGCTTAACAGTTCTTAGTTGAATGCTAAGAGCGTGAGGAGGGTTCCGTAAGTAATGCCCAACAAAAGCAGAAAATACAGAATCGAAATTATGGTCATATCTAGCAGTTTCAACTGTAACTCTAATCAGAGTCAGTTAATTACCGTACATGAGAAACCCTTGGGCGATGATATCTCTTTCGATTCATGACTGACTAGGCATACTTTCCCGCAGTAGGTTGGCATTTCTTCCTTTGGTAGACTAACCGAGGCTATGAAACTCAATCTGTATTGATGCCCATGGATAAAGAAGAGGTGGATTAATATTTTCCCAAGGGTGATTGCCCGTAAGTGAATGCAATAAAATCAAATGGAATTCGAATTCGGCTCTCCGATTTCTCATTTCGAGTCAGTATCCATTGTACTTCAACGTACAATCAGTCAGCTAAGGGCCATACGTGATACCCGCTTTAGGCGATCAAGTCTCGAAAGCGACATGACTGACTGGGCAGAAGATTATCCCGCAGTAGGTTTCCATCCAAGGCTATAGAACCCAATTTGTCCTGCCATTTAACTCATAGCTGTAGAGAGAAGACATAGATTATATTACATTACTATATTAAGTATATTTAGTGGAGAATCAGTTTATAACTTCATAACAATAGAAAATCGATCCCCCACTTTATGCCCAGTAAAAGTTTTAATTATGTTTTCAACTATTATATTCAGTCATTCAGTTAAGTGCCATACGTGATACACGCTTTGGGCGATCAGGTCTCGAAAGAGACATGACTGACTGGACAGAAAATTATCCCGCAGTATGTTGCCATTGATTTCTGTGGTGGACTGGTTTCCAGCCGAGGCTATAGAACCCAATCTGTCCTGTTATTTAACATATAACTGGAGGGAAGAGACGGATTAATACCTTTCCCAAGGTTATTTGTGCGTAAATTAATGTAGGGAATTCAACTATTTTTAGAACTTATTGCCAAGCGGATAATTCGAAATGAAAATAGAATGGTTCTTTTGTTATTATCACTTTGCAAAATTTTACAAGGTAGCTAGGAAGCCTTTGCTTTGGCCAGCCAATAAGAAGAAAAGACTAGCATGTGGAAGAGAGCACAAAAACTGGAGACCAGAACAGTTCATTGGATGCGCATATTATTGTGCAGTATTAACAAAAAAAACCATTCTATTTACATTTAGAATTATCCATTTCGCAATAAATACTAAAAATAGTAAGAAATACATCATTTCTTTTAAAAAACTGGGGTGGCCTAAAAATTATGGCCGGTAGTTTACATCTAATATTGCGCTTAAATTCATGCAATCAGCTTCTTAAAGCGAAAAGACCATAAAAAAATTGACATAAATAGAACTCGGAATAGAAGTCATGGTTGCATCTAGCAATTTCAACGGTAAAATCGTGAGACCTATCTACCAATCTAGTACTGCGCTTAAATTCATGAAATCAAGTTCTCAAAGAGAAAGCATCATGAAATCATTTGCCATAAATAGAAGTTAGAATAGAACTTAGGGTTACATCCAGCAATTGTAACTGTAAAATTTTGAGACCTAGCTGCCAATCTAGTACTGCGCTTAAATTCATTAAATCGGGTTTTCAAAGAAAAAACTATCAAAACAATTGTCACGAATAGAACCTAGAACTCATGATTACCTCTAGCAATCTCAACTGTAAAATGGTGAGACCTAGATGCGAATCTAGTACTGTGCGTAAAATTCATGAAATCAGGTTATCAAGAAGAAAAGATCATCAAAACAACTGACATGAATAGAACTTTGAATAGAAATCATGGTTACATCTAGCAAGTCTCACATCTGAAAATTTGATTCAATGATTTGGTTGGTAGGTTGGCTGTTTCTTGTTTTTTAACGATATATTAACACTTCTATGCAATAAATAATGCCTAAATCCATATATTCTTAACGCATTTTGATTTTTTTTTTTGAGAGATAATTATCATGCAATGCTAGAGAGAATAGTCTACCGTGTTATTTAACCTTTAACCGGCTATCGAAGAGATGCATTTAAATTTTTCCTAGAAGTATTTAGGCGAGAGTCAACGCAAAGTGATTGTCTGAAATTTGAAGTCGACTCTCTGATTCAAGTTGACGCACTCATGACCGGTACATCACTTGAACATTTAGTTATTTTTACTAAACCTAAGAGCCACTCAAGATAGTGAGTTACTGAATAATGTGTGTGATATGAACGTAAGAGAGGGAAGTAAGAAGGAGGAAGTCAGTTGTGAAAACGATTATGAGGGACATATAACGATTCTATTTAGAACTGAAGAGGTTAGAATTGTGATGCTCAAGAAAGCCACCACTAGGGAGTCTGTTCCACAAAGAAGCAGTCCGCGTGGGAGTGGAAGGTGTCGAACTAGAACATTCTCCTCTCAAATGGAATTGCGAAAGTCACCTTCCTGTCAAGAATCTCTAGATAGGTACCGGACGTGCCGTATCTGATTGGGCCAACAATATAAAATGAACGGTAGAATAGTAGATATATTGAATGTGTACGATGGATTCTGTTAACAAAAACTGATGGCTCGATAAAATGAAATAACTCACTCTTGCCGTAAAACGAGCTTTTGATTCAATATAACCGTTCCAAATTAATGTCAGTGAAAACCGTTAGACCGAAAAGGGACTATCGGTTACTCTCCTAGAAATAGTATATGTCCTGCTGATAAAAGGCAAAAAAGAACGACATCTACAACAGAGGTAATATACCAGAAGACCTAAGCAGATCGATTTTCATAGAATACTGTTGGCATATTTCGTCGGGTGCCCCTAATGTTCGTCTCAATGTTCTCGACAGGCTCCAAAAGAGAATCCTTAATGTGATCGGTCTAGAATGGCAGCTCGACTCCAGCCCCTTTCTTGCTGGCGGGATGTAGCTTCCCCTCTGTCTCTTCTAGAAATATTTTCATGGCTTCTGCTCCGACGAACTTAGGTAACTGGTGCCCCCACGAGCAACCAGACTGGCCACAAGCTTTTAAAGTTAAATCTACCAAATGCAGCCAACAATTCTACTCCAGTAGCTTCTTTTCTCGCACTTTCTCGCCTATGGAACTTCCTTCTGTATACTTGCTTTCCTGACAGCTACAACGTCCAGGAATTTAAATATGATTTCAATTCCTATCTGTTATTCACTTGACTTCAGTACTTCCCTCGTCCTTTCTACATCATCCTGTGTATCTTGTTCCTTTCCTTTCTCTCTACCTTCGCAACTGTCTTCATATCTGTGTTCCCATCCTTCTCTTGCGCTTTTTTTGACACTCCCTGTAACTGGTTCGTCTTTATCTTCACTCTCCTCCTGCCTAAACTTTTACTCTCTTATGTAAACCCCTTCACATCAGTGGCGGTACCGCCTTGCTTGGGGGTGAAATGAATGTGAATTCCACCTAGCAATCAGCCTAATCGGCAACATAGTAAAACTCATCATCGCAATTCTGATGGATAGAGCGCGCCTGAATCAGGCCAGTGATAGGACAAGAATAGTGCGGTCTTGTGAAAGACACCAGAACAAGGAACGCGATATTCGTGCTCAGAATGGCATCAGAAGAGTCAATACAAATGTAGAAGGAAGTGATCTTTTGTTTTTTATACTATGCAAATGTGTTTGACAAACTACGTCACAAATATCAGTTACAGGTGCTCAGTAACCTTGACATATTCAGGAAAGACATTAGAATAATCAAGAAGCTATACTGGCAGCGAACCGCCTGCATACGGACAGATAACGAATTCAGCAGATATACAAACATTCAAAAAGACGTTTTTAGACCAGGATGTGTTTTCACACCGGCTCTATTCAACCTATGCAGTAAGGTAGTTGTAAGAGAATTAGAATTTCTACAATGATTCATCATATGCGGTCATAAAATTGACAGTATAGGGCACAGATGACACAGTGATGATAGCAGAAATTAAAAGGAAACTACAAAACCTCCTACAGATGGTAGCAAAGAAAAGCTAAAAGGAAAGACTACTTATAAAATATAAGAAGAGAGAATGCATGGTCGTCAGCAAAAATTGCAAATTACAAGCCAGGAATACTAAAATCAAGCAGCTACAGAAATTTAAATACTGGGAAATGTTCTGACAGAGGATAGAATGTGCGATACTGAGATCCAACGATGGCCAAAGATGCATTCCAGAATCTAAGCAGAGTATTTAGAGACAGAAAAGTTTCGTTGGAAACAAAGAAAAGAATTATTACGTGATATTTGTCTTCATGTACAGCAGCAAATGCTGGACAATATCAAAGATAAAGTAGAAGCAACAGAAATGTGCTTCTACAGAAAGATGCTGGCTGAATACGTGAACAACAACGGAGTGTTGGAGAGAATGGTGAAACTTACACATAACATCAAGAAAATACAGCTGAATTTTCCCGGGCAAGTAATGAGAAACCAGGGCTTGAAAAATTTGTGATGTGGTGCCCTCCTACGAGGAATGTACTCTTCCTCTTGTTATGTATAATTGCCTGTCTGACTTCCGGTAGGCAGTTGAGTACGACGGTTAGTACGCAGTTAAAGTCAGCTACGATTCAGGTAATAATCAGCGTAACTGTACCGTTCGGACTTATTTCTATATTACTTAGTTACTAACACTTACGTGGTACATATGTTCTTGTTATACTAATACACTGTTTTGAATCTACCTCCTGTGTTCCGTGTCTTGCTTCCGGCGCAAACCGGTCACTACAATTTTGCGGGGAAGTTTCGCCACAACAACTTCACCGCAAATTGGCGAGGAAGATTTGCGTTACGATTTGCCACAACAAATTGGCGACGAAGATCCACAAAAATCTGTTACTCACGGGATGGATTGAGAGAAAGATCGACAGAGGAAAGCAGTGTGTAATATACTAGATCAATTTGAGCAGTTGGATGGCAAAACATGTCTTTGGAGAAATAACAAAAGGGTAAAGTTTATGAAGAACCACAAGAGACAGTACATGATCGCCTACTGTTAGATATTCTTCATTATACGATACTTTTGAGAAATATGAAATTTTTGACAAAGAATATTTTTCGCTTGGTAACATATTTTGAGATTTGAGTAAAATGTATTTTGTTGAAAAAAGTCAACCAGATGAGCAGAAAAGAAAACATTTCTCAATTGAATTGTTATTTTGTCAATCGAGGTCAAAATATGTCCCACATTTGGGTTTGTACCGGAAGATAGCTGTCAATGGCACGGAAGTGACGTCAAACTGACAGAAAATCTTTAATAGAAATTTCTATTTTGATTTTGAGGAGTCTGGACACAGCCGTTGAAGTGGACTGTTGAGTAAAATCGGAACTCCCTGATAGGAGGTGCTGACAACTCTCACCAGAAAAACTCCTAAACTATGGCATATCATCGAAGATGTCTTTGTATGAAAAAAAAAAATTACTAGCAGTATAGCTCGGCCTTGCTTGAGTGTAACGAAGGCTTTAAAACTAATCCCTGGTCCTGGAACTCAGACTCTTTGGACGATGCCACGAAAGACTAAAAAGCAATAGTTGTTTCCAGTTAAAGCGAAATTGTAGACTAAAAGAAAAATGAATGGATGTCAATCAAATTTTGATTTCATGGTATCGTTATCGTTATTTCATGGTATCGTTTCTTTCGTTGTAAATTGAATTTTAAAGGCTAAATAGCCCTCTGAGTAAATGGTATCAAGGTTGAGACTAAGAACAACAATTATACCTTCTTAGAACCAAACGCGAAACATAAACTAAAATAAAAGGGCTGAAAAAAATACAGACATACAGGCAGATAAACAAACACACAAACATCTTGCCTTTTATATATATATATTATCGATTTTCTGCACTATTGTAAGAACTACGTCTGTTATATATCGACAAACAACAAACACGCATATATATAAAAATATAAAGTTATATTTTTATTAATGACGGTGGACCGTGTAGAATAGGGAACAGAGAATTGAGAGAGCGCGCTTCTAATGGGTTGACGGGAGTGTAGTCTTATCTGTTGTGTCTCTCTTCACCGGCCGATCTCTGTTGCTCCTCTACTGGCGAATCCGTGTGCCGAGGTCTTTTTATAATCTTCCAGAACCGGGACTTTTTCTTCCGGTTTTGCCTCGCCCACGCACGCCCACGTAATTCTCAGAGACACCTGTTCTGTTTGCCTCTGTAGTTATTTCCGTTGCTGCCGGAAATAAGGTCAAACGACATCCGTTCCTTTCAACGACCGGAAACACCCTCGCTTGCATCAGCCTTCCTCGGGTGGGGCCAGATTGTTATATTACATTCCTCGCCCTCCCATTTTCCAAAATGTTCACCTAAGAACATTTTAAGCGCAACACCCTCACACTCCTCCCCACGCCACACAAGCCCGACAATTGTATAAAACATGTGCATGCCAAAACAACAAAACATGTGCATGCCGAAACAAAAAAAAACAACAAAAAAATATATAGGGGAGCCTACATCGGCAACCCAACAATGTTCGTGTCCATCGTGAAAATTGTTCTACCAGCTCGATGTTTCATTGTTTTTTTTTTGTTTTTTTTTGTTTTTTTTAATATCCATTTTCACAAAATTGGGCAAAGTTCTTAAAAATGTTCATTTTCTTTCTCGACTCTGTCCATACGCGTAGACGCCTCGATGCACGACCACATGATCATAGGCGGTAACCGCGCCCCAGTTTCTAAACTGACATCGAGTAAATGACTTTTGACCAACACCATGCGTGTTTCCTCTCGAGTTTATTGTTACACATGTAACTTCATTTAATTTAATTTAATTTCAAACATACTATGTTTGAACACAGAAAAATGGCCATTATCTGCAGTACATATCATTCATAGCCTGACCGAGAAATGTTCAATAGAAAATGAATAAAATTACCCTGATTCCAACGTTAATCCGCATGCAATTTACTTGTGGAGGATTAGAGGTTTCATCTATATTAATTTAGTCTAAAAAAAACGACCCGTGACTCGTAGTTCCTTAGTTTGTACAATGTTTTCTATTCCTTGAACTACCTCCTCTGGATTCGAATCCAAGCATATCTGATTTGTTGACATCTCTCTGTTTAACGCAGAGACATTTGAGTGTTGAACACCCGTTGACCCCGGAGTACTATTCACAACGGATAACTCCCTTTCCTTTCCCGAAGCACTGTTGCTTCTTTCACACTTAAAAATCCGCTTCCTAGCTATTATTCCAAGGATTATCATAACGCCGACTATGCCAGCAATGACTCCTATCGTCAACTTCTTTGGGAGTTCTTCATATCCTTCACTAAATCTTTCCATATCTATCTGTTCCAAGGTATTTACTAGTTTGCGGATAGGAATCTCCTCCATATCGCGCAATTCTACCGGCATGGTGTCCACTGAAAAATTGGGAAATTTCTGCGTAATTGGGGACCAAACCACTGAACCAGAGACGTATAATTTACTTTATGCTTTAGATACTATTAATAATTTTCCACGTTTGTATCTTCCTAACTATTTCACTTAAACTATCGTTAATCCTCCCACTGCTTCTTTCCCAATCCTATAGCATATCAGCCAATAAGTCTACAAGACTTTTCAGTTGTTCTTTCTTTTTGTTCCGATCAACTGTGGAATCTGCAGGTCTATCCGTGTCAATATAAAGTTTTCAGAAATTAATATATCTTCAAAAGATATTTCCCAAGTCACATAAATGAAAATTCACAGAGGATGTTGAATTGATGGGAACCTGCACAAAAGCATAATTCACAAACATAGAGATGTAAATCATTTTGTAGTGTACAGTCATTGAAAAGAAATCCAAAAAAAAAGAAAACCTAACACTGCACAAACCAAAGGAAACATTGTTATCAACAAGTTAATCCAATTATCCACTTTAAAGAGTAGAAGAAACTTCCTTTACATGAGTTTACATTTCACTCACTCAATAAAAGTAAGATTAATTAAGCAACATACCAGTAAACTCACTTCACATATATGGTAAAATATTAACAAAAAAAATAAATCATTAACTCAGATGTTTTATACTTACAGATAGGTAAATATCTCAACTTTATTCCTCCCGTCAACCCCAACCTATGCGCTCTCCGCTAGGCGTACTACTCTCTGCATGTAGTCCTGCACCCCCTCCGTTCTACCCTTAATGTGTTCGACACCGAACAATCCACATTTCTCAATTATAGGGTCAGATCGGCAAAAGTATGCTGTTCCATTTTTTTTTCTAACTAGACTTATTATAAAAAAGAACAGAGAACACACACACTATCAAATCAAAGAGTCACCTACCTTGGCTGATGTCTATAGTCGTGCGGCTGCTTCTATTTTCGTCTTCTTTTTTCTTTCTATCTGGTAGTTTTAAGTCCGTTGAATTTCAATCGTCGCCGTGGCAACCAGCTCGCATCTAACTGTTTTGTTGTCTCAAAACAGCGAGTCACTAGGCACCAATTATGCGTCTGTTATATATCGACAAACAACAAACACGCATATATATAAAAATATAAAGTTATATTTTTATTAATGACGATGAACCGTGTAGCATAGGGAACAGAGAATTGAGAGAGCGCGCTTCTAATGGGTTGACGGGAGTGTAGTCTTATCTGTTGTGTCTCTCTTCACCGGCCGATCTCTGTTGCTTCTCTACTGGCGAATCCGTGTGCCGAGGTCTTTTTATAATCTTCCAGAACCGGGACTTTTTCTTCCGGTTTTGCCTCGCCCACGCACGCCCACGTAATTCTCAGAGACACCTGTTCTGTTTGCCTCTGTAGTTATTTCCGCTGCTGCCGGAAATAAGGTCAAACGACATCCGTTCCTTTCAACGACCGGAAACACCCTCGCTTGCATCAGCCTTCCTCGGGTGGGGCCAGATTGTTATATTACACAACCTTGAAACTTTTGAATATCGTTTCTTATGTTTTTGTCTATGAGTGTATCAAATTTGATTAAAATCGGACCACTCCTTCTATAACCCGACTTTTTCGATTGTCGAATTTCGATATTTATCGGGGGTACGTCGACACAAAACCTAGCTAAGAACATTCGCAGATGCTTATAGTACAACTGTTTAAATTCTCAAGAAAATCGGTTCAGCCGTTTCAGAGTCTATAGGTAATGGATACACACACACAGACACACACACACACACAGACGACGAATGGACAAAGAAGATGAAGAAGATTACGAAATGATTATGTGAAACTGATTTTTGCAAAGAAGTCGGGTTGAATGATCTCGACAAAAGCTTGAAAGGTTTAATCGTTGCTCTGAATTTGTTGGGGATTTTTAAGTTTAATAGTCGCCCAAGAAGTTTGAGAATAATCGCCGTAGCGGTTGCAGTGACAGCTGCTGTGTATATGAAGTTTAATGTTCGTCGCCGTTCCAACATCGTTGGGCAGCATTCGTCGTTCGTTTGTACCAGCACCTTTGACCACATGAATCTACTAGTGCTACCGTCAAAATAGTCAAATGTAACCGCCACTTCTACTCCAACAGGTTCGTTTCTGGCACCTGCTGCCCATGGGACTCCCTTACGTATACTTGCATCTCTGATAGCTACAATCTCTGTTAAATATTCGTTAGACGATATTTTTCAGAATCATGAAATTTTTGACAATGAAAATTTGCTCTTGGTGACAGATATTTTGAGATTTGAGTGAAATGTGTTTTTTTAAAAAAAAGGTCAGCCAAGTGCGCAAAAAGGGAAAAACATTTCGTATTTGGATTTGTCTAGTCAGAGGTCAGATGTTCATGTTTCACACTTTTACCGGAAGATACCTGTCAATGGCGCGGAAGCGACGTCAAGCTGACAGTTAGAAAGTCTTTAGTAGTAATATTGATTTAGATTTTAAGGGTCTAGACATAACCATAGAAAGCGTATGGTTGAGTAAAACGGGGGTGCTGAAAACTCTGAGCAAACCACCTCCTAACCCATGGCATGTCACCGATAATGTTTTTGTATGTAAAAGGAAAATAAAATATGATTATATTTTATTTACATTTGGGTCTGGCCGTATTGATTTAGATGGAGGTGTTTATTGCAGATTGTATTTGTTGTTGCTGACGGTGAATACGAATAAAGATGAAGAAGAAGATTATAAAATAATTATATGAAACTGATTTTTTTGAAAAAGTAGTGTTGAGTGGTCCCCGACAAAGTGATTTATGATTTGAAAAGTTTAATCGTCGTCCCGAATTTGTTGCTTATTTTGAACAGTTTAATCGTCGCCAAAGAAGTTTAGGAATAGTCGCCGTAGCTGTAGCACTGAAGGCCACTGAATTTATGAAGCTCAGTTTTTGTCAAAACCCCAGAATTATCGTCCCCGTCGTGTAATATTCGTAGTCCGTTTTACCAACAACATTGAGTAAGCATCGTTGATTTGTAGGAATAAGAAATTAAGAACTAAAAACATTTTGGGAAAAAAAGCAAAGTAAAAGTAGATTCAAACGACTATTCACAAGTCAGTGCGAAAAGCAAATCCTGATTGGATTAAAAACAGAAAATTCATAATGACGTCACTTCACATCTAAAAGCGAAAAATGCTCGATGGAGCCGGTCACATGACCAGATTTAATTACTTAAGGACATTCTGTGACCAGTCAAGAGAGTCAGATGGAATCCGCGAAACGAAACAACTAAAATGTAACTTCAACTTCAAATCGACCCGGAGATAATGTCAGGTCGCACCTTGTTCTTTTTCTCCTTATATCTTTCAACAATTAATACTACGAACATTTTCGACATTTCTTGATATCCATATTTTTATCATTGAACACGAACTCTACCCTTTACATCTTAATAATGTTTCTAATTGCACATTGATTCCTACAACTTGTGAATTCTTTCTTTTAATAAATTTTTGTTTTAAAATGAAAAATGTATATTTTATTTACACTATTCAAACCTGCCGACAACCAACCTGCTGATGAAAACCTTCTGATGATTCTGATGATGATAATTCTGGATAAAACTTTTAAGCTGTAGGGAGTTCGGTTATGTCTGACACAAGGTCGAATCAAAGAAACATTAACCATCCCCATACGCTACAGATTCAGCACCTTGCATCCAGAATTGTAATCTTTTATGTTCCAGAATTGAATTGTAGAATTATCATCATCGCCATCGCAGTGAGAGAGCCTGAACTAACAACAATATTGTTACAGAAGAAATATATACCCGAGAAAGTGGTATATTACACTACATCATGATGCAACACGCCACATAAAAGAAGAATACGATTAAGGGATATCAGTTTGGTTTTAAGGCTGTAAAAGTAACAAGTCATTTCTTGCCTCGGTGCGCAACAGATTGATGGTCACCTTCGCAATTAGTTTTTAATTTCAGCTTGTTGAAATTATCTGGGTTTACTTTTCAGATTTGCATAACATATTACCTTAAATGGAGAGGTAACTGAGAGGTTTATTCGGCCGTTGGTGCAGTCAATAATGGTCAAGGGTTCTTGTCAGATGTATCCGTCAGTAGATGATGTCAAAGTGCAACGAAATAATCAACAACCGACCTGTAAAGTAATTGACAGCCGGGTGTAATTGATAGGTATAACTGGAAGAAATAGACGGATTAATATCTTTCCCAAGAGTATTTGCGCGTAAGTGAATGCAATGAATTCAGCTGGAATTCGAACTCGGCTCTTCGATTTCTCGTTCCGAGCCGTCTAATTTATTACTAAACTTAAATGGTGGTGTGTACCAAATTATTTTTATATTTCTATTATGTTTGTTTTGCCTTCAAAATTCAGTTTGCGACGGAAAACTTTTTTGACATCAACAACGGAAATTAAAATTTGACTTACATCCATTCATCTTTCTTTCAGTCTACGGTTTCGCTTTAACTGGAAACAACTATTGCTTTTTAGTCTTTCGTGCCAACGTCCAAATTGCCTGAGATCCAGGACCATGGATTAGTTTTAAAGCTTTCATTACACACGAGCAACGCCGGGCAATACTGCTAGTATTATATAAATAAAAATGGTTTTTCATATTAAAAGGTTTTTCTTGAAAATTTACACAGTTATACTATAAGCGTCTGCAAGTGTTCTTAGCTAGTTTTTTGTCGAGGTACCCCCGATAAATATCGGAAATTGATAATCGAAAAAATCAGGTTATAGAAGGAGTGGTTCGATTTAAATCAAATTTGATACACTCATAGACAAAAATATAAGAAACGATATTCAGATGTTTTAAGGTTGCAGTTCTTAAAACAGTGCAGAAAATCAATAATATATATATATAAGGTAAGATGTTTGTGTATGTGTCTATTTATCTGCCTGTATGTCTGTATTTTTTCAGCCGTTTTATTTTAGTTTATGTTTCGGGTTTGGCTCTAAGTAGGTATAATTGTTGTTCTTAGGCTCAGCCATGATACCAGAAGACTTATTTACTCAGAGGAATTTATTTAGCCTTCAAAATTCAGTTTACGACTAAAAAACTTATTTACTTAAATTTGACTTACATCCATTCATTTTTCTTTCAGTCTACGGTTTCGCTTTAACTGGAGACAACTATTGCTTTTTAGTCTTTCATGCCAACGTCCAAAGAGTCTGAGCTCCAAGACAATAGATTAGTTTTAAAGCTTTCATTACACCCGAGCAACGCCTGACTATACTGCTAGTACTTTATATATATATACGTTATTCCTTGTTGTTTGTCCAGATCCAGCGGTACTATATAACATTTACAACTGCAATAAAGATACATAAAGGAAATGCAAGGAAAAAATGTAATACTTCAGACAAGAAGATTTTATTAAAAGCTTTGAAACGCTGGGAAATTTCCGGGGTTCTGAATAGATTTGCTCTTCCTAATCTAGAAAATCGATTAGTTATTTCTCTGAGGAAAACTTAGCGATTGAAAATATCTTATTTATTTATTTTAGCCAAACGTCCTTGTTTCATTTTCGAATCCATTAATGGGCAATTAAAAGGGAAATATCGCGTGATACGGTAATTAATGGATGTCAAGACAAAAGTCAAGGCTTTCGACACACGAAACGTCAGAGAGGCTGAAAAACAAAGACAGATAAACAACACACACACAGAGAGAAACACAATCATATAAACACACACTAAGGAAAGTCTTATAATTACAGCTGTAAACACTAAGTACGACCGTATACGCTCAAAATAACACAACCGCATCAAAGTTATCATGGGAATTATCCAAAACAGAATTTTCTTTTATATTGTAATGTCATGGTCATGTTATGGTCATGCATGTGTTAAAGCATGAAAAAACTGTTTTTTCTATAAACATTTTAGAACATTACTACAGTATTCATAACGGATTCTCTTAACTGACGGCTTAAGTTTTTTTAATGAATATTGCCTTGCGGACCTGCAGTATGCTTCTTGGCATAGGATAGTTGTGTTATCGATCATTATTTTTTATATTGTGAATGTAGACAAATGTTGCTGCAGATGACTGGAAATAGACGAATGATTAATATGTGTAATGTAAGACCTCTTGTTAATATAATTGTTGTAAATCCAAAATATATATTTGGTTTTTTGTCACAAGGCACATTTGAATTGATATATAATTTTGATTTTACGTAACACATCATTTGGTGTGGGGAAGATCTTACGGATAATTAAATTAGTAGTATTATATCTTTTATAACACAATAAATTAATTTTTAGTAACACAGTATTGCGGTTACTTTTTGTTACCACAACTTACACTCCTGAAGATGATCTCCGAAGGAGAATAAAAGTATTTGGGAATATCGATAAATGAATAATAAAATCAACTGTCAATGTTACAGCGCATTTCTTACATCTTTCAATTATAATACGCGGAAGATTATCCGCGAGTATGAACGGATTTAATTAAAAATAAGCAGACACAATGCAATTTATTTAATCTGCCATATATATATATATATAAATTCAAATATGTCGTGTAATGCCAGTTACGGAATTATACATAACTGGCATTACATAACTGGCATTACACGACATATTTGAATTTTTATTAGTTTAACAGTATTATTATTTTTCATGGATACTTGTATTTGAGCATATAATATTGCGGAAAGTATATATATATATTGTCATCCACAGACAGATCTGTTTCGCCGTATCACAGCTCATCAGTACGGTTAGACTCCGATTGCTTTTTTACCCAGGATTGAAACCCGACCGAAATGGCCTCAGTCTTCGACTCTACCCCTGGGCTATAGGCGTTCGGGATAGATAGATAGATAGATAGATAGATAGATAGATAGATAGATAGATAGATAGATAGATAGATAGATAGATAGATAGATAGATAGATAGATTGTTTCAGCAAATCTAACACGTAACAAAAAGAAAACTAATTAGGCAATATAAACAAAAGTTGTATAAGCAGAGACACGACAGGTAATTTAGCAACAGTTAGAGTTACAAACTACATTACATAAGTAATCTCCGCTGGCGGCAACGACCATCTCAAGGCGGGCGCTAAATGAGTCACACGCTTTGGCGACCATATCCTTGTCCATAGAGGCAAACGCCTTCACGGTGACAGCTTTCAGAAAGTTGACTGTGTTGTGGGCATGCTTGTTGGTCTTGGCCTCAATCACGCCTCAGAAGAAATAGTCAAGGTTATTTAGTCGGGTAACGAGGGCGGCCACAATCTGGAGACCAGTGGTGAGGAACATTGTTGAGCAGCCAGACTAGGGTCGTGGTGGCCATGTGTGCAGGAGAGGGGACCTGCGGGAAGACGTAGTGGCGTCCAGTGGTGATCTCGTCTATCCAGAGCTTTACCACGCTCTTCAGCACTTCTTTGTTGATCTTAGCAGTGACTCAGATCCTAGTGAAAAAAGAACGAAGGCATGACGTCCCCCTCGCTTCTCGACGGGAACCTCCTCGATGTCTTTGCAGATCTACCTGTCGTTCTACCTGTTACTCGTCTGGTCCTGGATGAAATTCTTTTCATCAGAGAAGAAATTCAGCATTCTTTCAAAAGGTCCTGAGAGTCAACTAGGGGATTTCCAGGGATTTTTTCAATGTGCTGTTTTTTCTTTTTTAATTTTTATCATTGCACCTACTATCACTGGTTTTAATTATACTTTCAATTTCCATATCTTTTTCTATATCAATTTCCAAGTCTTTATACTTCGACAGTTTTTTCAAATTCCGTGGTTGCTATATTACAATCCGCTAGACAAGTCATATCAATTAGTCGGCAAGTTTTTTTTTTTTTTTAATCATATCACCCCAAGCAAGGCAATAACGCCATTGATGCGCAGGGGGCTACGTAAGGGTAAAAAGAATGGAAAAGAGAAAGCCGGAAACCACATCCTAAACAGGGAACAAGGGATGAGCCTCTTCACCTGTTCAATAGACGTGGGTGGAGTGTGAACCAGGCGATAGTTTAGTCTATCTACTCCAACTGAAAAAAATAAAGAGAGAAAAGAGTGGAGAGATTAGAAAAGAGAAAACCGGAAACCGCATCCTAAGCAGGAAACAAGGGATGAGCCTCTTCATCTGTTCAATGGATGTGGGTGGAGTGTGAACCGGGCAATAGTTTAGTCTATCTACTCCAATTGAAAAAAAAAAGAAAAAAAGAAGAGTGAAAAGATTGGAAAAGAGAAAACCGGAAACCGCATCCAAAACAGGAAACAAGGGATGAGCCTCTTCACCTCATCAATAGATGTGGGTGGTTTTTAACTTTAATATCCGGCCTATTTGCTTCAATTTTTCTGTCTGTGTAGATCGTTTAATTCCATAGAATTGTGACATCTATTTCTGTAACCGGTGCTGGGTGATGTTCATACCAGTGTTTGTTTACATATTTTCCATAGTGTTTGCACATTAACCAGTGTAAATATTGCCCCCACTCTATCATGACGATTTTTATACTCATTTGGGGAAAGTATAGAACATCCTGAGATTAGATGATCTATTGTTTTTTGGTATTTTTGAAGAATCTGCATTTTGGATCCATATTATTATGTATAATATATTTCCCTGAAAGTTCCTAGTGAAAAACTCTCGTTTGCGCCTTCAGTTTCAGACTATATTCCAGATGCTCGTAACCATTGATGAGTATTAGCTTTACTAACATTTGGTTTATTAGCACGTTCTGGATATTATCCATGTAGAAGTTTGTCTTACCAGTGTTGTTTCATCTGTTCAAGAGCTTTATCCTTGGCTTTCTTTTTTATATTTTTGGCCGCAATAGTTGATTCTCAGCTTCTGTTTTGCTTTTCTATAGAATCTGCTAAATGTAAATCTTTTTTTAATTACTACCGTCTTTCATTCTTGGATATTTTTTCTGTTTCCATGTTGTTTGACTAATTGTATCATCCAGCTCTTTGTTGTTTCTATATATTTTGTGAGCCAATAGTTGTTGTTTTGTGTGACAATTCTAGCTGAATAAGACCTCTTCATCCTTCTTTACGGGGCATGTATAGGTGGTCTACATCAGCCTTTGGATGATCATCTTATGCTTAGAAAGAAGCTTTCTTGTTTTAGAATCCATTCGCCTGACGTCATTTAGAGTTCAGTTCAAGATGTTGAAACTATATTGGACCACTGGGACGGCAAGACTATTAATTGCCATAATTCTGTTCTGAGAATTCAATTCAGTTTTTAATATCAGTCGTAGCCTTCTATAGTACTCTTTACGCACTATTTCTTTCATTTTTTATGGTGAATTTTTTCACTCTCATTTACACCTAGGTATTTATAAGTTTCTTTTGACCTTAAATCTTTTATTGTTACAGCAGGTTCTAAGCTAACTGAGGTTGTTTGCTGCAGCGATCCCCGTAAACTGTAGCTTTAGCACATTTATTCAAATTGAATTTCATTCCAATGTCTTCACTGAAGCATTTTACGGTTGGAAGATGACCTTCCAGCTCACTGTCATTCCTAGCCTACAACGTTAAATAACCCATATAAAATAGATGGCTTGCTTTCTTTTGAGCTATTTTGTAACCAGATCCAGTTCCGTTAAGTTGGCTGGTTAATGCTATTAGTTATGTACAAAATAGTAAGAGTGAGTGATCTTGAAACATTCCCATTATGATGTTTATTTCACCAGACTTATATACCCCTTTTCATGTTTATTGATGAAGTCTTGTTGGTTCCATTTATATGATTGAGGTAAAGTATTGTTTTTCAAATCGACATACATGTTTTGATTCCGTGTACATATTTAAAAACTTTAAGATTCAGAAACGTTGTACACTACCGAATGCCTTACGATAATCTATCTAGTCAATACTAAGATTTTTCATTGCATTGACGCAGTGTTCCAAGATCATCCTATTAATAAGGTGATTTTTAAGCGTAGCTTAGGTGCGGAACAACGCCGAAAGTATGGGACACCCAGTGAGAATCGAACTCACTATTTGATTGTAATAGTTCTAACGAGACAAACTTGCTAAATATTTCAACACCTCGAGGCACCCTTCATCATCCTATTAATATGTAATTGGTTTTTACATTTGTAACAGCTACGTTAGCACCCATTTTGTTCAAGCAGTAGTATGTCATTTCTTTCCAAGGAGAAATATATCTGTTTTTTTGTTTTTTTAAATAGATGTCAATAGTTTTTATTTTGTGGAAAGACATGTAATTGGTCTGTAGTTTTTCGGGATATTTGTGTCATAGTTTTGGGTAGAAGAAACGGATTCCCTGTTTATCTAGTGGATTTTTTGTTTCTATTTTTAATTCTCATATTATTCCCACGCATGACATACGGGTCCAAAATTTCACCTAAAGTTGGTAACGGTCTCTTACAAACAAGGCACCGAAGCCTGTAGAGGATCGTTCACAACCTCAGAACGCAGTAGCAATTCATTCCTCGGCACGATTAACACCTTGAGTTGTGGGTTGTTGTTCGGCGTTTTCCTTCTCCTAAATGGGTTGCCAAGCGACAGTAGGCAGAGACGCGATTGGAATTCAAAGAGAAAGATGCTGGTAAAATGTTTAAAAAATTAAATTAAACAACAAACAAAAAAAAACAAAAACGGAAGAAACCGCCGCTCAATAAAACGAAACATCACTAGAGTATTATAAAAATATATATCGCTCATTCAGCAATGAATTAGAGCACTCTGGCTATTGGGCGTGTATAATGATAATATACACGCTACAAGGTCTGCATTCTTCTACCGAGCGCCCATAACTCAGAGGTAGAACCGCCGACTGACGCCAATTCGCTCGGGTTTCAACCCTGGGTAAAAATTAATCGGATGTCTAACCGTACTGATGAGTTGTGATACAGCGAAACAAATCTGTGTGCGGATGACTCTCTCTCTCTCTCTCTCTCTCTGTGTGTGTGTGTGTGTGTGTGTATATATATATATAGAGAGAGAGAGAGACAGACAGACAGAGAGAATCTTTTTCTTCTCTCTTTTTACGCTTGATCAGATGAGTTTTTAATTAATTACAAAATGTTGTTGCCACCATCAAGTGTCATAATTGTTAAAGCGTAAAATTAATAAGAACGAAAAAGTTAACATTCGTTTAAGTTTATTACTGCTGTGAAATTTAAAAATAATAATTTGGTCGCCCATCTTTATATTCAGTTATTTTTTCATTATAATAGTCGAAAATAGCATCAAAATAAAAAAAACCGTATAAAGATATTGTAAAATTTTTATCGTATTGTTTCTTTCCTGTCATATTGTTTTAAAAAACATTTATGTAGTTGAAAAAAAAAAAAAAACAATTGTGTAGTTTAAAAAAATTAAAAAAAACATTTATGTAGTTTTAAAAAATTAAAAAAACATTTATGTAGTTTTAAAAAAATTTTTAAATCATTTATGTACTTTTAAAAAAATTAAAAAAAACATTTATGTAGTTTTAAAAAATTTTAAAAAAACATTTATGTATTTTTACAAAATTAAAAAAAAACATTTATGTAGTTTAAAAAGTTAAAAAAACATTTATGTAGTTTAAAAAAATTAGAAAAAACATTTATGTAGTTTAAAAACATTAAAAAAACATTTATGTAGTTTAAAAAAATTCTTTCAAAATATCGAAAAATAAGTGCTATATAAATAAAGAGAAAACTCCTTGATTAATCGATCAGGATTATGTAGAGAAGAAACAAACAAATTAAATATTTAATAATACGAAGGAAAATTCTTGTTTACGTTAAAATAGTAAAAATATCAAAATTTCATAGGGGAGAAAAATCGTTACGTTTTCAGGAGCTTCAGTAAATACGTCCTTTTTGTTGTAATTCCATCAACGTCTTCCATAATAATGATATTATTAGCCTATAACGTTTCCTTCTTTTTCTTCTTCATTTCTACTTTTTTTTCCTATTCATCATTATCTTCTTTTTACCATTATTATTATTATTATTATTATTATTATTATTATTATTATTATTATTATTATTATTATTATTATGTCATTTTTCATCATATTTCGTTTTATGCTTTGGTCTCACTACCAACCAAGTCTGCGGGGAGACCTAAGGCAGGTCGTGGCGTGTTGTTATGGCCACATTTCATGTTTTTCTATCTTCCCTATCATCCCTAGCATTACATAGATAAAGTTTTCCTTAGTGTGTGGGCTGTACTTAAGCTGGGGTTTCCAGGGATTCTTTCAATGTGTTGTTTTGTCCCATTTTTTATCATTCCAAGTGCACCTACTATCACTGGCACAACTCTTGTTTTCAATTTCCACATTTTTTCTATTTCAATTTCCAGGTCTTTATATTTTGACAGTTTTTTCAAATTCCTTGATTGCTATGTTACAATCCGCTGGACAAGCCATATCAATTAATAGACAAGTTTTCTCCTGGTTTTTAACAATAATGTCTGGCCTGTTTGCTTCAATTTTTCTGTCTGTGTAGATGGTGTAATCCCATAGAATGGTTACATCTTCTATTTCTGTAACCGGTGCTGGGTGATGTTCCTACCAGTGTTTGTTTACAGATTTTCCATAATGTTTGCACATTGTCCAATGTAAATATTGCCCAACTCTATCGTGGCGATTTATATATTCATTTGGAGCAAGCACAGAACAGCCTGAGATTCTTCTTCTTCTTCTTCTTCTTCTTCTTCTTTGTGCCCTTTCCCTTCAGGACGTAGGCGATCAAGGCTCTCCACGTCTCCCTATCCCTTGTGGCTCTTAGTATGTTTGCTCCTGTTGCTTCTGGCAACCCCCGTTCCGTCATCCACCTGATCAGGCCCTGCAAAATGTTATCCGCTGCCTTCCTCTGTCTCTCCTTCCTTCTATCTGTCCAGTCAGTATCAGGTTCTTCAGGCTCTCCTTCTATCATTGCATGTCCCAGGAACTTCAGTTGTCTCTTCCTGATGCTCAGCATCAATTTCCATTTTGTTGCCATTCTTTCTAACACCTTGTCGTTGCTTGTATGCTCAGTCCACGATATCCGTAGCATCCTTCTGTAGAACCACATTTCGGCCGCTTCCAGTTTTGTCCTCATTTTCGATGATATTGTCCAGCTTTCACAGCCGTATTGAAGAACTGACATCACGTAGCAGTCTAGCACTCTTTTCTTCGTTTCTATTGAGATTTTCCTGTGTGTTAGTATTTTGCTCATCTTCTGGAACGCGTCCTTTACCATGCCAATTCGCCTTCGGATCTCCGTGTTGCACTTTCCATCTCCTGTTAGAACACTTCCTAGATACTTAAATTCTTGTACTTGTTTGATTCTGTTATCCTCCACCTGTATTTGGCATTTTCGGTTGTAACTTTTGCTGATGACCATGCACTCAGTTTTCTTAAAGTTTATTGTAGTCCCTTCTTGTCACTCTCCACTGCTACTTTCTGTATGAGGTCTTGTAGTTTCCTTTCCGTGTCCGCAATCAGCACAGTATCGTCCGCATATCTTATGTTGTTCAGGTTGTGGCCTCCAATAACAAATCCTGGTGTGTCATCTAGGGTCCTCAAAATATTCTCGCTGTATAGGTTGAACAAATCCGGTGAAAAGACACATCCTTGTCTTACGCCTTTTTCTATCTTTGTGTATCTACTGAGGTCGTTACCTGTCCGTATGCAGGCCGTTTGCTGCCAGTACAGATTCTTGATTATTCTTATGTCTTTGCCGAAAATTTCGAGGTTGCCCAGCATCTCCATCAATTCTTTGTGTCGTATTTTGTCGAATGCCTTCGCGTAATCAATGAAGCACAGGTACAAATCTTTCTTCATTTGTAATGCCCTTTCAGAGAGCATCCTAATCATGAATATGGCGTTCCTTGTTCCAGTGTCCTTGACGAACCCGCACTGTTCCTGCCCTATCTCTGACCTGATTCTGCTTCTTGCTCTATTCATCAGGATTCTGACAATCAGTTTTGTAACGTGACTCATTAAGCTGATAGTTCTGTGTAGTTCGCACTCGTTTGCAGCAGGTTTCTTCGGCAGCGCTATAAATATCGATTTGCATAGGTCGTCTGGTATTATTCCGCTGCTATAAATTTCGTTTATTATGTCGGTAATTTTTTCTATGCCATATTCTTCTAAGGCTGTCAGCAGCTCTATCACTATGCCATCTGGACCAGGTGCTTTGTTTCTGTTCATTTTGGCCATTGCAGCTTCCACTTCGGATTTTATTATTTCCGGTCCATCCATCTCCTTGTGTATTCTTGGTTGTTCGCTCTTGTCGCAAAATAGATCCTTTGTGTATTCTTCCCATCGCTGGAGTATTTCCTCTTTCTCTAATATGATTGTCCCTTCCTTGGATTTTATGCATCCTGTTGAGGAGCAGGTTTTTTGTCCTGTCAGTTCTCTTATCTCTTTATGCATCTCTGCTTTGTTGTTCCTGCTCAGTCTCTCTACTTCTGCATATTTGTTGTTGAGCCATTCCTCTTTGGCTTGTCTGCATTTGTTCCATATCTCCTTGTGAAGTTTTTGTACTCTGCTCCGTGTCTTGGCGTTATTTTTTGTCTCCTTTGCATCATGTGGAGGATCTCTTCGGTCATCCACTCGTTTTTTCTTCTGCGTCTGATTTCCTTTGGGACTATGTTTTTCGCTGAGGTCACCATCGCTTCTTTTAGTGAATCCCATTTTGAGTATCCTTTTCTAATTTGTTCTTCATATTTCTCCCTCACGCTGTTATTATATTCTTTCTGCAGGGTGAGATCGTCCTCTAGTGTTTCGTATTGCAGCCTTGGTGATATGCTGGGCTTCTTCAGTCTACGGAGTTTCACGTTTAGTTTGCAGATGACTGGGACGTGGTCACTTCCGCAGTCAGCACCTGGGTATGTTTTGCATTGGACTACTGCGTTCCTGAAACTCTTGTTTATAGTTATATAATCTATTTGGTTCTTCGTGTCACCTCATGGACTTCTCCATGTCCATAAACGTCGTGGATGTTCTTGGAACCAGGTGTTAGTAATGACCTGGTCATTGGCTGAGCAACATTGGATCCATTTTTCTCCTCTTTCGTTGCGCTCTTCTAGTCCGAAGTTGCCGTTCGTGTCTCCTTCTCTATCTTTACCTACCTTTGCATTTAAGTCCCCCATTATTCTCCTAACTTCTTGGCTTTTGCACTGAGCCTTAGCACTGTCCAGTATTGAATAGAAAGATTCTATTTCGTCCTCCATGCTTTGAGTTATGGCGCATAAACTACTATAATAGCTATATTGAGGGGCCTTCCCCGCAGTTTAACGAAGAGGAATCTCTCTGACAGTTGCCAGTAGCCAAGTACACATCTCTTCACTTGTTTGTTTAGCATTAAGGCGACCCCTTTTTCGTGTTTTTTACCTCCTGCATATCTTATCCTGTGGGTGTCGCTACTGAAATCTCCGTTATTAGGCCATCTTGTTTCACATATGCCTAGGATGCTGATATTCAGTCTGTTCATCTCCTGTTTGACATTCTCTAGTTGTCCACAGTTCAGTGTCTTGACGTTCCATGTTCCTATAGTGAGTTTGTCTTTGATACGCACAGTTGCAGGGTAACGGTCCAGAGACACCAGTTGCTCATGTCGTTCTTTCCCGGGCGAGGGACAAATTTTGGAGTAAAATGTCCCCTTTACGCCGTTGGTGCTAACAGTCGCCGGATGACGGTCAGGTGGCACCTGTTGCCCATGCCGGTCCTTACCGATCGAGGAGTTGCTTCCTTGGGAAGCAACCCCCTTCTGAGATTAGGTGGTCTATTGTTTCTTGGTGTTTATCACAAAACCTGCATTTTGGATCCATATTATTATGCATAATATTTGCCTGAAAGTTTCTAGTGAAAAGACTTTGGTCTTGTGCTGCAAGAATAAAGCCTTCAGTTTATTATTATTATTATTATTATGTCATTTTTCATCATATTTCGATTTCTGCTTTGGTCTCACTACCAACCAAGTCTGCGGGGAGACCTAAGGCAGGTAGGGGCGTGTTGTTATGGCTCCATTTCATGTTTTTCTATCTTCCTTATCATCTCCAGCATTACATAAATAAAGTTTTCCTTAGTGTGTGGGCTGTAATTAATAAGACAATTTTTTGTATATCTCTCAAGCTGGGGTTTCCAGGGATTCTTTCAATGTGTTGTTTTGTTCCATTTTTTATCATTCCAAGTGCACCTACTATCACTGGCACAACTCTTGTTTTCAATTTCCACATTTTTTCTATTTCAATTTCCAGGTCTTTATATTTTGACAGTTTTTCAAATTCCTTGATTGCTATGTTACAATCCGCTGGACAAGCCATATCAATTAATAGACAAGTTTTCTCCTTCTGGTTTTTAACAATAATGTCTGGCCTGTTTGCTTCAATTTTTCTGTCTGTGTAGATGGTGTAATCCCATAGAATGGTTACATCTTCTATTTCTGTAACCGGTGTTGGGTGATGTTCATACCAGTGTTTGCCTACAGCTTTTCCATAATGTTTGCATATTGCCCAATGTAAATATTGCCCAACTCTATCGTGGCGATTTTTATATTCATTTGGAGCAAGCACAGAACAGCCTGAGATTAGGTGGTCTATTGTTTCTTGGAGTTTATCACAAAACCTGCATTTTGGATCCATATTATTATGCATAATATTTGCCTGAAAGTTTCTCGTGAAAAGACTTTGGTCTTGTGCTGCAAGAATAAAGCCTTCAGTTTCGGACTTTAATCCAGATGCACGTAACCATCGATGAGTATTAACTTTGTCAACATTGGATTTATTGGCACGTACTGGATATTGGCCATGCAGAGGTTTGTTATTATTAGTATTATTATTATTATTATTATTATTATTATTATTATTCATCCCGGCCTTTTTCTTCCTCTTTAACTTCATCTTCTTCCTTTTTTTCTTCTTTATCATATTCACTGTCATCTTCATACTCCATAATTGTCATCATCATCATCATCATCATCATCATCATCATCATCTTTTCATTTTTGCTATGGTCACACTAACTACCAAGTCTGCGGGAAGACCTACAGCAGATAGTAGTGTGTTGTTATGGCTACATTTCATGATTTGGTTTTCTAATTCCCATAAAATCACCTGTGTTACATGAACAAAGTTCATCTTAGTGGGTGGGCTGTACTTAGCATGTAATATATTTGTATTTCTATTAAGCTGGGATTTCCATGGAATTTTTTAATGAGTTTTGTTCCTTCATTTATTATGCTAAGCGACTCTGCTATGACTGGTTTCTTTCTTGCTTTCAATCTTCATATTTTCTTACTATTTCCGTTTCTTTATATTTCGAAAGATTTTTAAAAATTTCTTAGTTGTCATATTATAATCCGCTCGGCAATTTTCATGTTTTGTTTCTATTTTTGTTTCTGGATATTTCGACAGTTTTTTTTTTCAGATTTCTTAGTTGCTATATACTAATTCGCTCGGCAATTTTCATATTTTATTCCAATTTCCCTTTTTTTTATAATTCGACAGTTTTTTTTTTATCAAATTTCTTAGTTGCTATATTATAATCCGCTCGGCAATTTTCATATTTTTTTTTTCTTTTTCCGTTTCTTTTTATTTCGGCAGTTTTTGTTTGTTTTTTTTTAACTTTTTAGTTGCTATATTCTAATCCTCCCGGTAAACTATATCAATAGTAAGCAATTTTTGGTCGTTTTTTATAGTTATGTCCGGTTTATTTGCATCAATCTTCCTTTCTGTAAAGATGAGGTTATCCAATTGAATTGTGGTGACTTCTGTTTCTATATCCGATGCTTGCAACTTGCGGCTATTAATGACTTTTTCAAAGTATTTCCACTGCCCAGTGTATATATTGTCCAACTCTAATATGACGAATTTTTTAATTCGTTTTGCAGAACCTTCTGGGGTTATATGGGCTATAGTTTCGTGATATTTGTTAAGGAACCTCCATTTTGTATCAACACTCTTATTTACGCTAATTACCTGAAAGATCCGAGTGAAAGGGCTCTGGTCTTCTGCTGCATGAAGAAAACCTTCCGTTTTAGTCTTTAATCAAGATTCTCGTAATCATCGATGAGTATTAACTTTAACAACATCGGCTATATTAGCACACACTGGATATTGGCTATTATTGGACATACAGAATTATGACATTTTCATTTAAGTGCCAAAAAGTTGATTGGCAAAATAAATTAAATGAAAATTAATTAAATGATAGTTAATTAAATCATGATAATAATTATTTTATTAAACCACTATAAAAATAAGTTCATTCTGGATATCCAACATTTTTAAGGACCAAGTGTAGTAAACCGAAGTCATTAAGTATAAAGATATCTAGACCTAAGTGGAAAAGGCTGACTTATAAACTGTCACTAAAACAAAACACTCTGCAGGTGTGACGACCTGTCAAAAAATTATTCAATTTCAAAATATAAACATATTTTGAGCCTGGCAAACATGGTGTCACTTCACCCGGGATTGAGCGCAAGTATGGCACAAGGTAATAAATCATTGATCAACCAACCACAGGGCCTGCTTCTTGTTAGCCCACCCCGATGACTGCGATTATCTCAACCAATCAGATGCAACCCAGGAGGGTTGTTACGACGATAGCCATTGGCCGGTAATCCCTATTGGCTGACCAATCAAGAGCTAATTATTCGGGATTCGGGCCCATAAATAGAGAACACCCCAAGAAAAAAATCGAGTCGGTTCATTCTTCGGTACCCAGAACCGAATCCGTTGCCACTGCATACTCTATCATTGACACTGCCTAATTACAGTTAAGATCTCTTCGAGTTAAGGAAACTTTTTCTGCCAGCACTTTGCGGTGTTTGTTTTACCTTGATAAAAATTATTGTATACCTAGTAAATAAACGTTCGTTATTGTTTATGGCAAACGCTTTTCGTTATTTCTTCGATGGTGTCGCAACTATTCTTCTTCTTCTCCGACGCCAAATTCAACACTCCATCGACTGAATTGTATCCATCCTCCCTTTCGCGGATCTTAAGAAGCAACGTGAGCTCGGAAGGAATCAGAGAACAACCAGTCTGGAACATGTGGTAATCATGAAACCATCGGCCAACCCAGTATCGTGAAAATATAGTACCACAGTATTGTGTCTTGATAGTTTTGTATCATTTGTTCAAGAGCTTTAACCTTCCATTTCTTTTATTATTTTTACTGTTGCAGAAGTTTGTTCTTGAGTTCTGTTTTTGTTTTCTACAGAAACATGATTGAAAGATTTTTCCTTCTGTTTTCATGTGATTTGATTAATTGTAATATTCAGTCCTATATTGTCACTGTTTACGTTAGTAAGTAAACAGATTTATTGTATGAGAATTCTCGCTGAATAAGACATCTGCCACCTTTTTTACGGGGTATCTATAGAAGATCTGAATCAGTCACTGAATGATTCATGTTTTGCTTAGAAAGAAGCTTTCTTGTCTTATAATCTATTCGTCTAATTTATTTTCCAGTTCAAGATGTTGAAACCACTGAACCAGCGTAATGACCATAATAAATTATTGGGCTTTACATTTGTGAGAGCCACGTTTGCAGACGTTTTGTCCAAGCAGTACTATGTCATTTTTTCCAATAAAACTTCGTATGTTTTGTCATAATAAATGCCAAAACTGTATATTGTGTAATTGGTTTGTAGCTTTTGGGACATCTGTGTCACCATTATAGGGTAAGAGGAAGTAAATTCCTGTGGTTATCCATGACCGAACTTTAGTAGAATTATTATTATTATTATTATTATTATTATTATTATTATTATTATTATTGTTGTTGTTGTTGTTGTTGTTGTTGTTGTTGCTGTTGTTTAACTCTGATTTCTAAATCTTCTTTATCTTTTCTTATTTATTTTCTATTTCTATATGGTATTTAATATCACCTTCATCCTATTTCTTTTTTTTTAATCATCTCACCCCAAGCAAGGCATTCAACTGCCACTATTGCGCATGGGGCTACATAGGGGAATGTAAAGAGAAGGAGTGGTTAAACATAGGTAATGTCAGGAGGAAAATAACAGATGAGTAGATGGATACCGAGGATGAGGGTTGGGCAGATGGGAAGAGTGGTTGATAGAATGGGAGCAGGCTAGTGTGTTAGGAGGTGTCTATTGACCTTACATTTAAACTCCTGGAGATTGTAGCCGTCGAGGAAGCAATCGTGTGGAAGGGAATTCCACAGTCGGGAAGTGCGAGGAAAGAAACTGTTGGAGTAGAAGTTGCGGTTGCATTTTATCGGTTTCACTGTAAAAGGGTGGGATCTAGTTGCTAATCTAGTATCTCGTGCAAATTCGTATTTAGGGGGCACCAGCGATCTATGTTCATCGGAGCAGAAGCCGTGAAAGTATTTATAGAAGAGACACAGGGAAGCCATGTCGCGTCGGTGGGAGAGAGACTGCAGGCGGTCTGCCAAGTCGGTATCTATCACATTACAAACCCTCCTCTGAACCTTATCAAGAAGCCCGAGAAAAATAGCAAGAGCACCCGACCAGATATGGCAGCAGTATTCAATGCACGGGCAGATGGTAGATTTATATATGTGCAGGATAGATTTACACGGAAAAAACTTCCGGGCCCTACACAGAGAACCGACTTTCATAGCAGCGGATTTAGCAATGGATTCGATATAGTCATTCCATTTGAAGTCCGCTGAAAGTGTGAGACTAAGGAGGCGTAGTGTTTTACTCTCTGAGAGGCAAGCCTGGTCCATGCTAATGGGAGGTAGGTGAGATTGTCGATGATGGTTAATTGAGAGTAGCTTCGTTTTAGAAGCATTAAAATTTACTAGCCATTTCTTACCCCAGTCCAATATGGATTGGAGGTCTTTTTCAATTTCGGCTGCAAGGTTAGCTTTGACGCCTACACCAGATTTTTGTAGGAGGTGAGAGTAAATTGTGGTGTCATCGGCGTACAAACCTACTTGGGCTCTTATGGAATCAGGGAAATCATTAATGTATATCAGGAAGAGTGTAGGACCTAAGATGGAGCCTTGGGGGACACCTGCGTTTGTATGGTAGTTCTGGGAGGCATGTCCGTTTAATACCACCTTCATTGTGCGGTTAGAGAGGAATGACTGGATTAGTTCAAACAAATGTCCAGTTATACCATTGCAGGGTCAGAGGGTCAGAGGGTTCTCCAGTGTTTTTAAATATAGGAACTACAGAGGAAGATTTCCAACAGGCAGGAAAGCAGGAAGCAGATAGGCAGAGGTTGTAGAGCTTAGAAAGGACAGAGGAGAGTTCAGGGGCACATTTCTTTAAGACTATGGTTGGGATTCCGTCACCACCGCTCGCTTTGTGAGGGTCAAGTTTTAAGATTATCTTAGAGACAAGCGAAGGGGTAATGTGGACATCATTCAGTTGTGCCTCGGTTCTAGGTGAGAAGTCGGGTGTAAAACTCCAGATGAGTCCAGACTCGAATTGTTAGAGAATCTGCGGGCAAAGCATTCAGCCTTATCTGTTGGGGAGGTGAGAACCTCAAATTTGTTGATTAGCGGGGGTATTGTGGACTTGCTCTTGTTAAGTACTCTTTTACAGAGTCGCCAGTAGTCTTTAGCCCCGAATTTAGAGCATGCTATGCGTTGCTTCATTCTGGCAGCAAACAATATCTTAGCTTCGTTAAGTATCCATTTACACTTATTACGAGATATTATTATTATTATTATTATTATTATTATTATTATTATTATACTCTACCTTTTCCTTCTTCTTTATCCTCATCTTCTCCATTTTTTATCTCTCCATCCTATTCACCATCCTCTTCTTCTTCTTCTCATTACTATTATTATTATTAGCCTCTGCCTTTTCCTTCTTCTCTATCCTCATCTTCTTCATTTTCTACTTCTCCATCCTATTCACCATCCTCTTCTTCTTCTTCTCATTGCTATTATTATTATTAGCCTCTGCCTTTTCCTTCTTCTTTATCCTCATCTTCTTCATTTTCTACTTCTCCATCCTATTCACCATCCTCTTCTTCTTCTTCTCATTACTATTATTATTATTAGCCTCTGCCTTTTCCTTCTTCTTTATCCTCATCTTCTTCATTTTCTACTTCTCCATCCTATTCAGCATCCTTTTCTTCTTTTTCTCATTACTATTATTATTATTATTATTATTATTAACCTCTGCCTTTTCCTTCTTCTTTATACTCATATTCTTCATTTTCTACTTCTTCATCCTATTCACCATTCCTTTTCTTCTTCTTCTTCTTCTTCTTCTTCTTCTTCTCATTACTATTATTATTATTAGCCTCTGCCTTTTCCTTCTTCTTTCTCCTCATCTTCTTCATTTTCTACTTCTCCATCCTATTCACCAACCTCTTCTTCTTCTCATTATTATTATTAGCCTCTGCCTTTTCCTTCTTCTTTATCCTCATCTTCTTCATTTTCTACTTCTTCATCCTTTACATCTTCATCGTCTTCCTTCCATTATTATTATAATTTTTATTTGAATCTGGTTTCATTGCACTTGTTTTATCATTCGCCTGTCTTCTTTCCTTTGGTTCTTTTTCATTCAATTTTGAAGAGATAACAATAATTAATAACATTTTTTGTCTATAAATCTACTCAACAATTCCGTTCCTATTATTACCTACAAATACGTATACGCTCTTTTAATTAAATTCCAAGAAATGACATTTTAGAAAAGAAATTATTTTTCTCGAAAATTTTAAGTTGTTTTGAGGGAAAAAAAGAAAATTACATCGTAAAATAAAAGTCACATTAATAAAAACAGAAATAGAAAACTTTTCAACATTGGATGTATTCACTAATGAATGTTGTCCATCGTTTTGTAGCGTATAATGCAGACGACACTCACCGCAGCTGTGCCATTGTTTTCCAAATCTGATCGTATTTAATGTTTTTTTAAAAAATTAAGCTAACATGTGATTTTTAATTGAATTGATAGAAGAAAGTGCAATATAACAATCATCTCTTATTTCAGGTCTTTGTATTATGATCAATAAAACATCCTCTTTACGAACCACAATTATATCGATTATAATTATACAATTATATATTTTAAAAAGAGAAGCTAAAATACAATTTTTTAAAAATATGTATTAAATTCTAATATAGCAGATTATATAGGGTGTTCTAATAACTTAAACCGATTTTAAATGTAAAGTAAGTTGAAGCGCCTAATGTGTTTTTCAATTTCTTTCAGATTAAACAACTTCAATCTTTGGCAATTTCAACCATGGAAAGATTAACAATCGAACAACGTGTTAAAGTTATCGATGTCTATTACGAAAATGGACGTTTAAACAGAAATACATTTCGCTTTATTGAGTGAGAAGTTCCCAGGTCGCATCATCTCTCGAAACAGTGATGTCAACTGAAAAGCAACTGAGAAACTGAATAACTCCAAAAGAAAAAAACAATAACTAAACAACTCTCTGAATAACTATTTTTTTGGCCGTGTCCGGACTTTTATAACCATTTTCAATCCTCTCTGGGGATCTGGCTGGCTTGAAGTCTTTGGCCAATGAAATCGTTTTCCGCCCACTCGATTTACGGAAGGGGTTTAGCACGACGAATGAGATATCGCCAGCTCACATTGTATTCCGATTTTTCCAATTTCCCACAGATTTCAGTTCCCAGAAAAATCTGTTGAGGGACTTTAACCCCGTCTGACCCCATCAAATAATTCTGACACTTGTTTTGGCTAAAAAAAATTTTTTAAATTTTTACCGAAAAATATCCGCATCAAACACGAAAGAAAAAATTATATTTTTTTACCTTTTCTTTCCCAGAAAATAGCTAAATTTTATATTCCCCGGATTTCAGAAGTTCATGAGAGTATTAAAATAGTTAATTTTTCTAGTCTCCATATTTGGAAGTATTTAATAGTATTAAAATAGTTTTTACCTAAACTCACATCGCGTATTACTATAAAGCATAACTAACAATATTGCTAATATCAATTTCTCTCTCTCTTCGCTGTATTAAACCAAATAAGGGAAAGCATCCCCGCGGGAGAAGATAAGTATCCCCGCAGGAGATAGTGTCACAATAAGTCATATTGGTGAAATCGAGGAGCAACTATGCACAGACGTCATCAAAATATTTTGACCATCAATCAACATTTAACAAATTACACCACAAAGACTTCTTCAAGATGCTCGGCAACCTCAACATTTTCGGAAAAAACATTAGGATAATCAAGAACCTATACTGACATCAAATCACTTGCATACGGACAGGAAATGAATTTAGACGGTATACAAAATTAGAAAGGGGTATAAGACCAGATTTCTCACTGGATATATTCAACCTGTACAGCGAAACAATTCTGACAGAGATAAAGCCCTTGACATGATTCGTCATTGGCGGCCTTAATCTCAACAATATAACATACGCGATGACATAGTGCTGATAGTAGACACAAAAAAAAATACAGAACCTTCTACAAAAAAGTAGCAAGAGAAAGTGAGAAGAAATGACTGAACATATACTTAAAAAAAAACACTGAATGCATAATCATCAGCAAAAAGAAAACCCCAAAATGCCAAACTACAGGCCAGGCACACTAACATAAAACAAACAAGGAAATACCTGGGAAGCGTTCTGTCAGAGGCTGGAAAGTGTGACACTGAGATCTGAGGCCGCTTTGGAATCACCGAGGACGCATTTCAAAAGCTAACCAGAGTACTGAGATATGGAAAATCTGTGTACTGAGAGACAGGGAAAAGCAGTGCTAGATATATTTGATAGGATTAAGCAAATGGATGGAGAAGCGGGGTTTGAGAGGGATACAAAGAGAAAAATATTAGGAGCGACAAGAGAAAGGGGTAAATGTAAGTCCATGATCGCCTACGTCGTCAAGTAACACAGCATGAAGATGGAGGTAGGATGAAAAAATTAACTAATGCTGTATAGTGCTGAAAACCTTCTTGCTTTTGAAACTAACAGAATAATCTGAGAGGAGGGCCGCTGATAATCTTAATTTCGACGTATACAGTTTTGAACTGGTTATTTTATTCTTTTTTTATTTTCTCCTTTTCTTGACTTTTTAGCAATGGGAGTGAATTCTTTTCCTAACAATGTCGATGGGACGATTATTTCTTTTCTTTTTGTTATGGTGAGGTGAGGGATCAAAATCAGCAGAAGAAAATTGTTTAACATTTTAAAGTTTATCATTTTTTTTGCTTTACTAATGTTCACCCAATTCAAGGCTCAAATGCCACTCAAGTTAGACGGGTTAAAGTATGGGGTTGTATTAACATAAGAAAGGGCAAGATAACAGAAGAGGCAGACAGATAATACGGGACTTGAAGGGGTCAAGATTTAATTAGCAAATATCATTTCAAAGTTCAGGCGGAGACATTAGAAATATAGAGTCGAAGTAGGGACTGGAAACCTAATTCTAAAGTAGGCACAACAGTGGAGATACTACAGGCAAACAAAATAGGCCTTATTTATTGAATGACCCTCGTAGAAGTTCTTATACCGAAAAATTCACCTTATTTATTGAATGACCCTCGTAGAAGTTCTTATACCGAAAAATTCACCTTATTTATTGAATGACCCTCGTAGAAGTTCTTATACCAAAAAATTCATCTTATTTATTGAATGACCCTCGTAGAAGTTCTTATACCGAAAATTTCACCTTATTTATTGAATGACACTCGTAGAAGCCCTTATACACAAAAATCCACCTTAGTTATTGAATGACCCTCGTAGAAGTCTTTATACTGAAAAATTCACCTTATTTATTGAATGAAACTCGTAGAAGTCCTTACAGCAAAAAATTCACCTTATTTATTGAATTACCCTCGTAGAAGTCCTTATAACGAAAAATTCGCCGTATTTATTGAATGATCTTCGTAGAAGTCCTTATACCGAAAATTCACCTTATTTATTGAATGACCCTCGTAGAAGTCCTAATACCGAAAATTTCACCTTATTTATTGAATGATCCCCGTAGAAATCCTTATACGAAAAAAATCACCTTGTTTATTGAATGACCCTCGTAGAAGTCCTTATACCGAAAATTCACCTTATTTATTGAATGACCCTCGTAGAAGTCCTAATACCGAAAATTTCACCTTATTTATTGAATGATCCTCGTAGAAATCCTTATACGAAAAAATCACCTTGTTTATTGAATGACCCTCGTAGAGGTCCTTATACCGAAAATTTCACCTTATTTATTGAATGACCCTCGTAGAAATTCTTATACCGAAAAATTCACCTTATTTATTGAATGACCCTCGCAGAAGTCCTTATAACGAAAAATTCGCCGTATTTATTGAATGATCTTCGTAGAAGTCCTAATACCGAAAATTCACCTTATTTATTGAATGATCCTCGTAGAAATCCTTATACCAAAAAATTCACTTTATTTATTGAATGACCCTCGTAGAAGAACTTATACCGAAAAATTCACCTTATTTATTGAATGACCCTCGTAGAATCCCTTATACACAAAAATCCACCTTAGTTATTGAATGACCCTCGTAGAAGTCTTTATACTGAAAAAAATTCACCTTGTTTATTGAATGGTCCTCGTAGAAATCCTTATACCGAAAAATTCACCTTATTTATTGGATGGCCTTCTTATAAAGCACGATTACAAGTCTTTCTGTATTTGCATTGATTTTCTAATAGAATTCTGAGTATGATTATTGCGCTTCTTTTTCTGCTATCTTTACCGAACCCGGACTGTTTTTGTCCTATCTCTGGCCCGATTCTTCTTCACGTCCTGTTCATTCGAATCCGGATGACGAGTTTCTTATGCGACGCATTAAGCTGATTGTTCTACTGAGTTCCCATTCATTTGCATCCGGCTTCCTTGGTAGTGCTATAACAAATTGATCTGCTTAGATCCTTCGGTAAATCGCTATTGTTGTTGATTTCGTCTATTTCTGTTCTCCTGTCTACACTAAGAGCATCTAAGGCTGTCAGCATCTCTATTTCAATACCGTCTGGTCCTGCTGCTTTGTGTCTATCCATATACCGTTGAGATCTACTCAGGTGCATCATATTTAAATTTGGAAATTGTACACATTAAAGATCTGACCATTTTTTCTCCGAATCTTTTCTGTTAATTCAGCGCAAATAATGTAAATATCGGAAACATTAATTCACCCTAATAATTATAGATTAATGTTTGTATGTTTTTTATTAAATTTTTGACATCCTCTTGAAATTATAAATTTTTCATAAAAATTTGTCTTGTCTCACAACAACAATTCATTTGTGAGAAAGAAAATTCATCAAAATGAGATTTTTACATTTCGGAAGCACTGATTATGATGGAGGTAGTTGCAGTGAATATTTTAAAATTTAAAAAAAAAAAGGAAAAGATTTTTTAGATTTGCTCATCATGGTGAAGGTGACTGCAGACCCCTTAACTGGTAGATATTGGTGGGAATTTTAGTAAATGTAAATTCATTTTTGCGAGGCGGGGGGGATTTAATATTTTGGAGTGAATTAGGATGAATTAATATTTTCCAGTGAATTAATATTTGGAGTGAATAAATATTTTTAGGGTGAGGAGGGAATTAATACAAAAATTTGAAGGTGCACTGGGGATAGACTAATAATCATTTCAAAAGGAAAATAGATGCCTAAGAAATAAAAAGAGATTTCGAAACAGAGAATAAGTTTACTGAACGTTATATCAGTCTCCCTATATGACATTGCAAGTAGAACTGAAGCTATAAGGAGATGGTTAATGTTTATTAATTCGACCTTGTGTCATACATGACCAAACTCCCTACAGCTTTCAGATTTATTCGTGGTTTTCATCAGAAGAAGATTATCATCAGAAGGTTGGAATGAGTAGATTAGTGTGGAATAGTGTGTGAATAAAAATATACATTTTGCATGTTAAAATAGAAATGTATTGATAAAAAAGAATAACATAAGTTGTTTTGTTTTATTTTTTATAGTGGTGTCACCCCAAGCAAGGCATTTTATTCCCACTGTTGAGCAGGGGGTTACATAAGAGGTAAGAGTGACAGGTTACAGGCGGTTCAGGAAGAGGGTAGGAGTAGGATGATAATACTGATGACAGAGAGAGAGAGAGAGAGAGAAAAAGAGAGAGAAGGGATGAAAGTTAGCTAGATAAGAGATGACTACTGACTTTACATTTGAATTCTTGAAGATTGTAGCCTTCGGGAAAGCAAGTAAATTCTAGTGAATTTGCGTTTACAATTTATTGGTTTTACAGTAAATGGGTGGAATCTAGTTGCTAATCTTGTGGCTCGAGCAAATTCATGTATGGGGGATACCAGTGAGCTAAACTCATCTGAGAAGAAGCCATGAAAGTATTTGTTGAAGACACAGGGAAATCACATTGCGCCGGTGAAGTATTGTCTGTATCTGAACTGCCAAGTCGAGATCGATCACATTACAGATTCACCGTTGGATTTTGTCAAGAACCCTTAGGTGGATAACAGGAACACCCGAAAATATTACTTGACGAACATAATGTGAGCACCTAATTTATATAATTTTTTTATCTACCTAATAATAAGTTGTAGATGTTAATGTTCAATGAGAAAGTTAAGGGTATCAAGAGTTGTAGAAATGTTCGTAGTAGAATTTGTTGAAAAGAGTTTATGCGTACGTATGTAAGTATGTATGAGCGTTTGTTCGCAAGGAGTGTTTTTGAAGCATAAGAAAAAGTAAAAGGAATCAGCACACAAGAAAGAAGGAGAAGAAGAACAATGTGCGACGTAACCTTACGTCCGTGTCGGCTTGATGTTTTTTCCCTTTACATTTTAGTTGTGTCTTTCTCTCGCTGCTCCCATCTGACTGTCTGACTGACGACGACCGAATCGTTTTATAGTCATTTAGACTTTTTGCACTGGATCGCTAATTCTTTTCAAGTCCTGCAAATTGTTTCCATTGGTCAGAAAATCAGTTTAACATCTACTTGTGAAATCAGGTTTCTATTTTTTTTTTTCTAAAGCACATAGTCAATTCTTTTTGTATTTGGCAAAACCAGAGTTTCACACGTCGTTGTGAATTTTTGTAAAAGTGAAGATGAAGGTTGCTTTTAATTTTTAATTTTCTATCCACCACAAAACAATCATGTCATAGAATAAAGAAGAAACTTGAAGAAAGAGAAATGTTCTACAGAAGGATGGTGAGGATAACATGGACCGAACATCTGAGCAAAGACGAAGTTTTAAAGAAAATGCAAACAAAAATGACACTTATAATTCGAATGAAAAAAAAACAGTTAAAATGTCTACATAATCTAATGTGGAAAGAAGGCTTGGAAATGTGATGCTCGCAGAACTGATTGAAGACAAGAGGCGCAAAGGAAAAGGACGCATAACATACATAATGATTTTGTTGTCATTTTTACAACCTTTCGGTCGTTGTACGCTCCGGCTTTCTTCAGATGCTAGAATGTTCAAACCAAACCCTTTATTACGATCACTCATATCAGAAGTATAAACAAATACTGGAGATTTAAGATAGATAACTTCTTCTTCTTCTTCTTCTTCTTCTTCTTCTTCTTCTTCTTCTTCTTCTTCTTCTATGTGCCCTGTCCCTTCAGGACGTAGGCGATCATGGTTCTCCACGTGTCCCTATCTCTTGTGGCTTTTAGTGTGTTTGCCCCTGTTGCACCTCGCAATCCCCGTTCCGTCATCCACCTGATCAGGCCCTGCAAATATGTAGGATAGATAACAAAAAAACAAAATTTATTATGAAAAACAAAAGACAGGAAATTGCTTACACCCTGAAGGGACAGTGTATATCGAAGATATGTACAAATAACGTAATATTTTTTGAAATTCATTTAAAAATCCAGCGATTTTTCCCCATCTCGTTATGAATATTTTATCCTCCTGGTCCAATGTTTTTGAGGATAAAAAAATGCTCCCTTTATGTAGTTGAATCACGGTATATGTGTTCTTAAGCAAGAGCGTTTGAAGCAAAGAAGTATAAGAAAAGAGAATTTGACAAGATATTCCATAACTAGTAGAATTCTTTGAAATTTTATGGTATTGCTGATTTCAGTTTCTAAAAATTAATCATAATTTTCAAATTAATGTTTGAATAAAGTTGCAAGTTCCATGACCATAAAATACCAGTGGAAATTCCCTTACTACACCGTTAAAATGAGGGTTCAAAATTTTAATAAAATAATGCAATGCGTTCATAAATATGAACGCGTTTTAAGAAGTAAGAACGTACAATGAAACCTTGAACGTGTGCAAATATTATAGAATTCTCTTTCTTTTCTTTTCTCGTTTTATTTTTTCTTGTTTTTTTGTTGATTCTTCTTCCACCTGCTTCTGAAAATGTATGCATTTGAGTACGTTGTTGGAAATATCAAAATTGATTGTATTCAAACCAGGTTTAAATTGTTTAATGTAGATTGCTTCGAGGATTTTTAGTTTCTGTTTATTATTTTCTTGTTTAAGTATGTACGTGTTATCAACAAGCGTTTTTCTCAGAAGTGTGCGTTGATAACCGTGTTTGTTCTAAATGACGGAATATATTTGAATTTTTATTTAAGTGCAACGTCAGACGCCGTGAGAGAGAATTTGTGGTGTGGACAATGTAGATATTATTGAGGTTGTTAGAGATACATTCTCTAAATGGACATGTAATCAGACCAGGGACCACAACGCCACTATTTTGTCACTGTCTTCGGCCATCCGCCACGGTAGTGATGGACTTATATTTTCAATTCATTTCTCTTTATTGTTAATAACTTAAATGTTCTATGTTTACTGTGTGTTAATATTTACTCTTTGATAATGGCTTATGTGAGCCGAAAGCTTAGACCTGATAAAAACATCAACAATTACTGTGATTTTTTGTTGTCTTTCAACGACATCACCATCAAGTATATCAGACGGTATGAACAGATCCTACACAAAATTAATAGACAAAACTTGTCTATATTATTCAATGAAACCTGCATTAATGAAAAAATGCTGCCAAAATACACACAATTTAAATTACATGATCCAGCAGCCCAACACACCATCACCACCTTGAAATATAAATGGAGCCTTGTGAAAAGGCAAATTGAAATAGCGAAAGAAAATCTAGACACATTATACAAGAACAAACATGTCCTCTACAATAAACTGAAAGATATAACTACCTCAAACCAACTTGAAGAAATAATACTCAGACTATCCAAAATCACTGCAAAATCTGAAGTTGAACACCGTGCTAAAATTGTCAAAAAACTTAATTCACTATACAATGGCACGATCACTCTTCCAAAAAAATTAGATAAATTCATAAATCTTTCCAACCACGAACTAACTAAGCACCAAAAAGAATTACTCAACCTTGGACCTAACTGCCATATATACCGTAAGTATAACCAGCTTACTAAAAAAATTGAAATAGAAACGCTCTATCAAAGCATCACTAAACTACAAGATGAAAAACTTATAACCGTTAAACCCGAACTGAAAGACCTACTTAAGGCTGAGGCAATCAAAGATCGCCATGATAAAAGCAAAAGCTCCTCAAAAATTCTATCGAAACAACTAAAAAGTGCCGCGCACGAACTACGCAACCACCCTCACATAATTGTAAAAAAAAGCTGACAAGGCTAACATCTTTGTTGTACTTAACAAATCAGATTACAACACAAAACTCAACCACATACTTCATGACCACACAAAATTTAAAAAAATTAACAAAAACCCGACACACCAACTAAAATCTAAACTTAATAAACTCATTAGTGCCAACAACGCTGATCAGAATTCCTTAAAACTCCCTAAAATTATTGGTGACTATAAACCTGGTTACATATACGGAACCATAAAAACTCATAAACCTAGCTATCCTCTCCGCCCTATCATATCCCAAATTCCGTCATTTAGAACAACACGGTTATCAACGCACACTTCTGAGAAAAACGCTTGTTGATAACACGTAAACAAGAAAATAATAAACAGAAACTAAAAATCCACGAAGCAATCTACATTAAACAATTTAAACCTGGTTTGAATACAATCAATTTTGATATTTCCAACAACGTACTCAAATGTCTGTAATCAGACCAGGGACCACAACACCATTATTTTGTCACTGTCTTCGGCCATCCGCCACGGTAGGGATGGACTTATATTTTCAATTCAATTCTCTTTATTGTTAATAACTTAAATGTTCTATGTTTACTGTATGTTAATATTTACTCTTTGATAATGGCTTATGTGAGCCGAAAGCTTAGACCCGATAAAAAAATCAACAATTACTGAGATTTTTGTTGTCTTTCAACGACATTACCATCAAGTATATCAGACGGTATGAACGGATCCTACACAAAATTAATAGACAAAACTTGTCTATATTATTCAATGAAACCTGCATTAATGAAAAAATGCTGCCAAAATACACACAATATATATATATATATATATATATATATATATATACTACTGGCCCTAATTATTAAGCCACCCCAGTTTTGAAAATAAATCATGCATTTCATACTATTTTTAGTATTTATTGCTAAGTGGATAATTCTAAATGAAAATAGAATGTTTTTTTTGTTTTTTTTGTTATTATTACTTTGCAAAATTTGAAAAGGCAGCCAGAAAGCCTTTGTTTCGGCCAGCCAATAAGAAGAAGAGACTAGCATAGGGAAGAGATCACAAAAACTGGACACCAGACCTGTTGCACATGTTATTGTGAAGTATTAATAAAAGAAATTTTCTTTTTTCATTTAGAATTATCCACTTGGTAATAAATACGAAAAATCGTATGAAATACATTACTTTTTTTAAACTGGGGTGGCCTAATAATTATGGCTGGTAGTGTGTGAATATATATATACATGCTATATATGTGTGTGCGCATGTGTGTGTGTGTGTGTGTGTGTCGATGTGTAAAATTTCTGATTGAACGCAATTGTAAAAAGTCAATATAAACAAATCAAGGCAAATACTTTGAAAACGTCCCTCAGAGGACTAAACACGTCAGCTAAGATAAGTTTTCCTTTTAGTTTGTTTGATTTGTTTTGTTTCGTGGTATATCAGGCTCAATAGGTTAATTAATGCCGACAAGATTTTTTACAAAGAAAGAACGAAAACCTTTTTGTTTATTTTTGATTTGACTTAAAGCGTATTTTGGTATGATTAAACTATTTTTATTGCAGTTTAGAGTGCATGTTTTTATCAATTTTTCATAACTTTTCTTAACTTGTATGAATTTTAAAATTTATATTATCATTGTTATTATATCATAATACAAAACAAATTACCGGATATATGTAAATTAATCGGTATTCTTTTATGAAGTATCTTTAACCGTATTCTAAGGTGAACACTTTGCAATGTTTACGTATGACATTTTATTTTATTATATTTATTTAAAAGGTTTTTATTCTTAAGAATTTTAATATTATGTAGCTTTTCATATAGACACAAGTGGCATGGGTTGTTTAAAAAATTATGCACTCTAGCTGCTTTAACATTTTTTATTTTATTGTGGGAGTTTTATTGGGTTCATTTACATGCCCAAATTTTTTCGATAGGACGTTCTATTTCGATACTTATTGTGTTGATAAAATCTTTTTCTCAGTAAATTCTTAGTACTACCACAATAAATTTTATATTACTAGGGTTTTAAGTAGAAGAAATAGTATATTGATAAACAACAGATTCTTTTCCAAATAACACACGATAGGGTTTCTACAATTACTTATATTATTGTCTAAATTATTGATTTCCGTTTTTTGATTAATCTTATTTTCAATTAGGTTTGAATTTTTATTTAAAATACTATTATCATGATTTTTTATAATATTTTCTAGATTATTCGTACAATTATAACTAATCTTTATTGAATTCTTGCTCATTGAGATTGTCATTCGGAAAAGCGAAGTATTTTCCCTATTTACTGCTAAATTAGGCGAAATACAATGTAATGTGTTGTGGCTAGTTTTAAATGCAATTTGATTGGGTATGGCTTCCTTTGTTATAATTTAGATGGCCTCCTATATCTGAAGGTTCTTTTTACTGCGTGTATATGTAAGTTTTATTGTGTTATTGACTAAAATCTGCCTAATATCATGAAAAGATGTGGGTTGTATAGCAGCGTATATTAGCTCGGAACAACAAATCGGGGGAGGGGGTGAGTTTGATTGAATTTTTTGCATTCACTTACGCACAAATACTCTCAGGAAAGGTATTAATCCGTCTCTTCTTTCCAGTTATGGGTTAAATAATAAGACACATTAGGTTCTATAGCCTTGGTTGGCAACTAGTCTACCGCAGAAAGCAATGGCAACCTATTGCGGGATAATTTGTCCAGTCAGTCATGTCTCTTTCGAGACATGATCGCTAAAAGCGTGTATCACCTAAGGCCCTTAACTGACTGATTACGTACATGGCTATGTTTTTCCCAAAAATGTTGTTTAACAGAACTATGATCAGAAAGAATTTTTAAAAATATTAAAATATACATAATATTAAGCACTCAAACCCATACATATTGGTACCTTAAAACTATATATATATATATATATATATATCATACAAGTTAAAGTTTTTTTTTTAACTTAGCTGGTTAATATCACTTTCAGCATTCCGAGTCCAGATTTTCGTAGATGGATCAATCGAGAATCTCTCTCTTCACTCGCCAAATATTATTAGCAATATATATATATATATATATATATATATATATATATATATATATAAAGAGACTTTTAAGACCAGGTGGTTTAATCTACATCTAAAATAGAAAAATTAAAAAGCAATACAAAATTGGCTAACCACGTTGAAAATTGAAATCAAAAAAGTGAAAAGACCCAGACATAACATGGGGCATTGTAAAAACAACCAAGTCTTACAACGGTGGACAAATATGTAGACTGTGCCAAGAAAAAAAATTAGAAATTATGATATTTCCAAATAAAGACGAATTGTTAAATGAAAGAACGTAAATTATGACTAAATGCATCCACACTAAAAAATACATCTTAGATTTATACAACCATGGATGAAAACACCATAATCCGTTTTAATTTAAAAACTGCGCGTTCATAAATTTCCTTCCACGTGAACGTTCAAATAAAAAACCGTTACTAGAGCGTTCTTAAAAAGAAAAACGATAAACGGTAAAATCTGTTATTAAAAATCCCATGAAGACACCACTCATGGTAAAAAACTGGGTAGCGAAATAACTCGTTTAAAAATGGAAAATATTCAAAAGTTCTACAATATAATTTATCAAACACTTTTTAATACAAATGTGTACTTATTATGACCAAAAACTAAGTATTAAACTATCAACATATATATATATATATATATATATATATATATATATATATATACACACACAGTCATCGGCAGACAAATCTGTTTCGCTGCATCACAGCTCATCGGTACGTTTAGACATCCGGTTGCTTCTAGCCAACATTGAACCCCGACCGAATTGACATCGGTGGGCGATTCTAACTGTGAACTATGAGCACTCGGTAGAGGAAGGCGAGTTTTAGCGTGTTATATACAATGTAAACACATGCCTGTAGCCGTGAGTGTTAAAAATCATTACTGATCCAGGTAAAGAGGACCCAAGCTTTTACAATTTTGAATTCCATGGCATTTATTTTTCTATAAACAGTGCTCAATACAATAAATATTGTAGAGCTTAATATAGTCATATAATTATGAATGACATTACAACACAGAAATTTCTATATTTCGAGATATAATATCGTCATCAGACAATGTTGGATATAGGTAATGTTGGTTGTAAAAATGATTAACATATATATATATATTGTCGATGTGCTGTTTCTGTTGATTTTCTTGCATTCACTTACGTACAAATACCCTTGGGAAAGGCATTAATCTGTCTCTTCCCTCCAATTATGTTTTAAATAATAGACCAGATTGGGTTCTATAGATTTTGCTGGCAACTTGCATGCCGCAGAAAGCAATGGCAACCTATTGCAGGATAATATTTGGCCCACACAGTCATTTCCCTTTTCAGACATGATCGCACAAAGGCCTGTATCACGTATGGCACTCAACTGACTGATATATATATATATATATATATATATATATATATATATATATATATGGAGGAGCGGTAACCCGTCTTTCATGTAAGTTTCGTTAAAAAAAATGACAGTCAAGTTTTTACATCAGTTTTCATGTGATCTTATTATTTTTAACTAACTATATCGATTGTTTTATGTATGTATCTACAATTATAGGATTATTTTATTTTCTAAACACGATTATCGCAGTTAGATCTAAAATTAAATTCATCCATGTTTATGACTAAAGGTATAGCCAAAACCGCTAGGATAAAGAAAACATTGGGACAAAAGAAAATATTATAGACAGAAACGTTTCTGTTTTTTAACGAAACTTGCATATCTATCTATCTATCTATATATATATATATATATATATATATATATATTGTGTGTATTTTGGCAGCATTTTTTCATTAATGCAGGTTTCATTGAATAGTATAGACAAGTTTTGTCTATTAATTTTGTGTAGGATCCGTTCATACCGTCTGATATACTTGATGGTGATGTCGTTGAAAGACAACAAAAAATCACAGTATTTGTTGAATTTTTTATCCGGGTCTAAGCTTTCGGCTCACATAAGCCATTATCAAAGAGTAAATATTAACACACAGTAAACATAGAACATTTAAGCTATTAACAATAAAGATAATTGAATTGAAAATATAAGTCCATCCCTACCGTGGCGGATGGCCGAAGACAGTGACAAAATAGTGGTGTTATGGTCCCTGGTCTGATTACAGACATTTGAGTACGTTGTTGGAAATATCGAAATTGATTGTATTCAAACCAGGTTTAAATTGTTTAATGTAGAGTGCTTCGAGGATTTTTAGTTTCTGCTTATTATTTTCTTGTTTGAGTATGTACGTGTTATCAACAAGCGTTTTTCTCAGAAGTGTGCGTTGATAAGCGTGTTGTTCTAAATGACGGAATATATTTGAATATATATATGCATTTTTGGTTGAATATTATGTATAAAAATGTTTTATATGTTTCTAAACTCCGTTTTTCTGTCGCCCATAGTATTTTTCAAATAAGTGTGTAGTTTTCATTGGTTCGAGTGCGTTGGACTTTTTCTTTAGCCATATTAATTTTTTAAAAATTTTCGTGGTAATACATATGGGAATGAAAGTGGGTATATGTGTTTAATTATAAAGTGTTCCCATATCATGTGTTACTTAGACATTATATGTATTTATATAGTCATCCACCGACAGATCTGGTTCGCTGCATCACAGCTCATCAGTACGTTTAGACATCCGATTGCTTCTAGCCAAAATTGAAACCCGACCAAATTGACATCAGTGGGCGATTCTACTTGTAGACTATGGGCGCTCGGTAGAGAATGGCGGACTTTAGCGTGTTATATAATGTAAAGACACGCCAGTAACCGAGAGTGTTCAAGTGCATTACTGAATGAAATATATATCCATATAAATAAATCCAGATAAAGAGGACCCAAGGTTTTACGATTTTGGCATTTATTTTGTTATAAACAGTGCTCAATACAAGAGATATTGTAGAGCATAATATAATCATATAATTATGAATTAAAAGTAAATTGCGACACGGAAATTTCTATGTTACGAGATAGAATCTTGTCATCAGGCAAAGTTGGATGTTGGTTGTGAAAATGGTCTACATTTAGATCATTTTCACAACATCCAACATCCAACTTTGCCTGATGACGAGATTCTATCTCGAAACATAGAAATTTCCGTGTCGCAATATACTTTAAATTCATAATGATATGATTATACACACACACACACACACACACACACACACACACACACACACACACACACATATATATATATATATATATATATATATAGATTAAAGTATTCTCTAAATATTTTGTTAGTTTGTTTACAGATTGTTTATATTTACCCTGAACTCCCTCTTTTCATTTTTCTTTTTCTCAGTGTCCTTTCATCTTAAAATCGGCCTTTTCGGTTTATGCACGTTTTGCAATCAGCCTTTCTCTTTTCTCTCTGTACACAACGTCTCTCGGGGGTCCTTGTTGGCTTCAGTCTTGGACAACGTGATAAAACCAACGGCCTGACCTTTGCAATACCTGATTTTCAAAAGTCTGCCCCCTACTCCTACGCCAAAGCTTGACAGATACACAATTACGCAGTCTAAAACTGGACGACTAATGGTTTTAATTTCCTTCGGATGACGTCTGAAAACTTAGTGGTTAAAATAAAAGGCGTCAGAATTCGTGAGTGTTCAATTACGGACAGCAAGCTATTCGCTGAGACTGCCTGAAGAATATCGGAACTTCACTAAGAGGTACACAATTCTGACTCCGTGCCAAATCAAATGTAAAGCTGAAACTATATATATATATATTTTAGTCATCCACATGCAAGCCTGTATCAGTGTATCACATCACATCATGGCTAGACATTCACTTGATTCGGTGTCAGTCGGAGTCGCGGACCCCTAAGCCATAGTTGCATGGATTCAGAGAAAAGAAAATTTAGCGTGTTATATATAAGCAGTGTATACATACGCCAGTCACTGAAGAGTAATGCTTATATCGCAGAAGTGGAAAATGTTTTTAAAATTCTCCTCTCTAGAGAGCTTAATCGTAATAAGAGCATAATATATATGTAGTGCAAAGTCACTAGATATTAAAATGAAGGGTATTTGACCGTTTTCTTTGAAAACTTTGCACTACACATGAAGAAATTCTAAAAACTAAAATATTTTGTTAATCTTTTGAAATGATTTGTGAGCGTCTTTGTGGTTGCCAACACTGTTTGTTTATAGATACATAATTTAGAATAAAGCTCATTTCGTCTTTTTGCCTTGATAAAGTCCATCACAGGACGAAACGCGTAAGCGATTTAAAATACGGTTTTCCTCTTATCTTTATTTAATTTAACCATTCTGTCCTTAATCTCAGATTATAACTGAGTATATTTTTACATATATATAATTTCATAATTGATGTTTTAAAAATTTGTGACTTAACTAAGCAGTGTTATTTAATGCCGACTTTAAAGTTTCGTGAATGCATTATAGTAATGTTTTATCCCTTCAGAGTCATTTGTTTTTTTTTTTTTTGTTTTTTGTTTTTTTTTTTCCTTTTCTGCTTGAAATTACTCTGAATAGGGGAGACATTCCAATAATTTTTCGTAATAAATAATGAATCTAAGCAATTTGTTAAAGTCTTATTCCATCCTTCTTATCTGTGGAACTCTCTTCCGGTTTCTTGCTTTACTGCTAACTAAGAGATTCAAAATTTTAGATGAAACATCAGTTCCCGTCTTATGACTGTTTTAAACCTATTCTAGTATTTTTATCGTCAATAATCTCTTCGCTTATTCTTTCTCACTCAGTAAACCATTCATTCTGTATAGAGAATTTAACCCTCACAGGGGGACATACTGAAAGCATAAAACAAAACAAATCGAAACAATATTATTCTACTTAATTTTTGCGTGAATAGATGAAAAAATAATAAAAAATATAAATGAATGGTAACGGGTTAAATGTTTCTTGGAGAAACCAATGATAGAAAACTCATGATCACCCATATTATTAAAATCTAGATTGTAACAGATCTGCGGATGAAACTGTCGGAAGTAAACTTACTCCTTACCAATAGAATATGAAAGTAATAGCTTTGTTCTTTTATATAACCTAGTTTTCGAACTTAACGATCGTCTTGGACTCAACGCCGGTGACAGTAGGGTGGACTAATGCGCAGCCGGAGAGATCACGCACCCGCAGGAGTTTAACCAGCGGGAGTTCTCTCTCTCTCTCTCTCTCTCTCTCTCTCTCTCTCTCTCTCTCTCTCTCTCTCTCTGTTTGTTTCCTTCTCTTCTTTTGTTTTCGGTTAGAAACGCTAGACTTATATGACCCTAAATTCTTACGAATTTTTGCTTTTACGAGTTGACGCATGATGAATGTCATCTACGGCCAGATAGATCTGTCAATCATCTTCGCTGGCTATCCTCTTTCAAACTGATTTTTGCCTGTGTTCTCTGCCCTTGATGTCAATCATATCTTTGTCGAATGTCCCCTTTTATGCCGATTGTCGCCTTGTATTCCACCTTTGATGTCAGTCATATATTTGTCGAATATCGCCTTACAAGCTTTTGTTGTCGTTGGTGTTTTCTTCTTTTGAGGTCAATCATATCTTTGTCGGCTATTGCTTGTGTTTCCAACTTTAATGTTGCGCACTGTTTCCACAATCCACGGCCGGAATATATTTTTGTCAATCGTATTATTGCCGGTCAAGGTAGTATATTAAAGTTCCCTTTGTATTTAATTAAGGATTAATTACCACTCAGACTGAACTGTTGCAATGTGGAAAAGACTCCCAACCTTGATCATTATAATCTTAGCCTTTTCAGATTTAGGATCAATCGTTATTTATCTTACATATCCACGTAATATGTAACACGTGTAAATTTCCAATACAATCTTACAAAATTATAATTGAGTAAACCTCTATCGTTGCACTGGATAGACATAAAGACAAAAAAAATTAAATAGGGTAAATACGAGATTAAATCAAATCGTAGCTTCACTTTCGACTTAACATATCTTTAGACAAGAGTGCGGTTATTATTTAAATTCCCTTCTTGTAATATAAATTTATATAAAGATTGTTGCATTTAAAAGCAAGATTATAACCTGAATTTATTTCTGGATTTCCAGTTTAGTTCATAATCTAATCTAATCTGAGTTTTCCGATATTTTCGATGTGTTGTTAACAAACTAATCTTCTGTTTCAAATGAATTATTTAGAAACTTTATTGACATTTTCTTGGCCTGTGCTCTACTTTTCTGTCCTCATTCGCTCAATTTGTATTTGGCACTGAAGAGCTACAGCCGCGGGGGACCCGATTACAACAGCCGTCATTAAACGTACGAATCGATTGTTTTGGAGCCATCAGCCAGCAGCCAGGAACTCTTCAATTAAAGAAGGTGAACAGAGTCGCTGCGCTCTCACAAGTAAGTTTATGTGATTTCCTTAGTTATGGAATTGTGAATAGAAGCAATGACCACCATCATTTCTTTTGTCACTGTTTACTGTTCTCTTTATATTTACTTTTCCTTTCGATTTTTAAAAAAAATCTTACGATATAATTTAATATTGAGATAGAACAATAATACTGTCAGTCTTTATATACAAAATTAGTAAATACTAATATCGATGAGGTCTTCCTCATCAAAAGTTTTTTCATAGGCATCTTTGTTCATTGTTTCACCTTCTGATAATAGCGGCAATTATTTTATTATTATTATTATTATTATTATTATTATTATTACGTTGTCATTTTACATCATATTTCGATTTTTGCTATGGTCACACTACTTACCAAGTCTGTGAGAAGACGTAAGGCCGATCGTGGTGTGTTGTTATGGCTCCAGATCATGATTTTTCTTTCTCCCCTAACATCCCTAGCGTTACATAGACAAGGTTCTCCTTAGTGTGTGGGCTGTAATTAAAAAGACAATTGTTTTGTATATCTCTTAAGCCGGGGTTTCCAGGAATTCTTTCAATGTTTTGTTTTGTTCCATTTTTTATCATTCCAAGTGCACCTACTATCACTGACACGATTTTTGTTTTCAATTTCAACATTTTTTCTATTTCAATTTCCAGATTTTTATATTTTAACAGTTTTTCGAATTCCTTGGTTATGTTGCAATCCGCAGTACAAGCCATATCAATTAATAGGCAATTTTTTCTTTCAGGTTTTTAACAATAATGTCTGGCCTATTTGCTTTAATTTTTCTGTCTGTGTAGATTGTCTAATCCCATAGAAAGGTGACGTCTTCTGTTTCTGTAACCGGTGCTAGGTGATGTTCATACCAGTGTTTGTTTACATATTTTCCATAGCGTTTGCACGTCGTCCAGTGTAAATATTACCTCACTTTATCATGACGATGTTTATATTCATTTGGGGCAAGTACAGAACATCCTGAGATTAGATGGTCTATTGTTTCTTGGTATTTATCACAGAACCTACATTTTATATCCACATTATTATGTATAATATATGCCTGAAGGTTTTTAGTGAAAATACTTTGGTCTTGTGCTGCAAGAATACAGTCTTCAGTCTCAGACTTTAATCCAGATGCTCGTAACCATTGATGAGTATTAACTTTATCAACATTAGATTTATTAGCACGTTCTGAATATTGGCCATGCAGAGGTTTTTCTTGTCAGCGTTGTTTCATCTGTTCCAGAGCTTTATCCTTGGCTTTCATTTTCATATTTGTTGCCGCAATAGTTGGTTTTTAGCTTTTGTTTTGCTTTTCGACAGAATCTACTAAATGTAAATCTTGTTTGCATTTGCTGGCTTCTTTTATTATTGAATATTTTTCTTTCTTTCTTCATGTTGCCTTACTAATTGTATCATCCAATCCTTTGTTGTTTCTATGTATGTTAGTAAGCCAATAGTTGTTGTCTTGTATGAGAATTCCAGTTGAATAAAACCTCTTTCACCTTCTTTACGGGGTATGTATAGACGGTCTACATCAGCATTTGGATGATACATCTTATGCTTTCTTGTTTTAGAATCCATTCGCCTGATATCGTTTAGAGTCCAGTTTAAGATGTTGAAACTATATTGGACACCTGGGATTGCAAGGTTATTAATGGCCATAATTCTGTTCTGAGAATTTAATTCAGTTTTTAATATAATTCGTAGCCTTCTATAGTACTCTTTACGCACTATTTCTTTCATTTTCTTATGGTGAATGTTTTCACTCTCATTTACACCTAGGTATTTATAAGCTTCTTCTGCTTTCAATTCTTTTATAGTTACAGCAGGGTCTAAGCTAATTGAGGATGTTTCTTGTATTGATCCACGTAAAACTGTAGCTTTAGCACATTTATTCAAATTGAATTTCATTCCAACATGTTCGCTGAAGCATTTTACAGTTTGCAGAAGACCTTCCAGCTCATTATCATTCTTAGCATATAACTTTAAGTCATCCATTTAAAATAGATGGCTTATTTTCTTTTGGCCTATTTTATAACCACATTCTGTCTTATTAAGTTGACTGGTTAGTACTATTAATGATATGCAAATAGTAAGGGAGACAAAGAATCACCTTGAAATATACCTCTTTTGATGTTTATTTCATCAGACTTATAGGTTCCATTTATATGATTGAGGTAAAGGGTTGTTTTCAATATAAACATGCACTGTTTGATGAAATGGATGATGACGGGTGATATCTTGTATATATTTAAAGTCTTTAAAATCCAGGAATGTGACACACTATCGAATGCCTTACGATAATCTATCCAGGCAGTACTAAGATTTTTCTTTGTACTGTAGCAGTTTTCCAGGATCATTTTGTTAATAAGCAATTGGTCTTTACATCCATAACAGCCACGTTTGCACCCTTTTTGTTCAAGCGGTAACATGTTATTTCTTTCTAAGAATAAATATGTCTGTTTTGTTAAAATAGATGTTAATAGTTTATATGTTGTTGGAAGGCATGTAATTGATCTGTAGTTTTTCGGGTTGTTTGTGTCACCATTCTTGGGTAGAAGAAATGTAATTCCTTTGGTCATCCATGCAGGAATTTTAGTGAGATTGTCAACCATTTCTTGAAGATTTTTGGCTAGTTTTTTATATGCTGTATTTAAATAATATCGCCAAAAGTTAGGAATTTTATCTATACCTGGGAATTTCCAATTGTGTGCTTTTTTAGTGCAGATTTAACATCCTCTTCTGTAATTCCAGCCCATGTCTGTTCTGGTTTATTTTTGATTCGTTCTATCTCTTGTGCAATCCAATCTACTTCTTTGTTATGTTCTTTAGGGCAAGCCCATATCTTTTCCCAGAACTTCTTCCATTCTTGGGGTGGGGGACTGTCACTTCAATTCTTTTTTTACCTATTGCCCTGTAAAATTTCTTTGCATCGGTTTGAAAAATTTTGTTTTTATTATTATTATTATTATTATTATTATTATTATTATTATTATTATTATTATTATTTCATTTTCATCATAATCCGCTTTCTGCTATGGTCACACTACCTACAAAGTGTGCGGAAAGACCTAAGCCAGGTCGTTTTTTGTTGCTATGACTCCATTTCGGTTATTTCCTATTTCTCGTAACATCACTAAAATTACATAGACAAAATTATCTTTCGTGTGTGAACTGTGTACTTAATAAGACAATTTTTTTGTATAACTTTTTAGCTGAATTTTCCAGGATTTCTTTCTATATGTTGCTTTGCTCCTTTTTTTTATCATTCCAAGTGAACCTACCATCACTTTTACTATTCTTGTTTTCAATTTCCACCTTTTTTCTATTCTAATTTATACGCTTTTATATTTTGATAGTTTTTCAAATTCCTTGGTTGCTATGTTACAATCCGATGGACAAGCCATATCAATTAATAGGCAAGTTTTTTCCTTTTACTTTTTGACAATAATGTCTGGCGTATTTGCTTCAATTTTTCTGTCTGTTTAGATGGTGTAATTCATAAAATGGTGAAATGTATTTCTGTAAATGGTGCTCGGTGAATTTCATACCAGTGTTTGTTTATATAATTTAAAAAGTGTTTGCACGTTGTCCTGTGTAAATATTACCCCACTTTATCATGACGATTTTTATATTTATTTGGGACAAGCACAGAAAATCCTGAGATTAAATGATTCTTCACGTATTTGTCATAGAACATGCACTTTTGATCCACATTATTATGTATGATACTTGCCTGTAATTTCCAAAGGTGATTACACTACCTACCGTGTCTGCAGAAAGACCTAAACCAGGTAGTGGCATGTTGTTATATCTACATTTTATGATTTGTTTTTCTACCTTCCAAACATCCCTAGCGTTATATGGACAAAGTTCTTTTTAGTGTGTGGTCTTTAGTTATCAAGACAAGTTCTTGTATTTTTCTTTAGCTGGGAATTTCAGTGATTTTTTCAGTGTGTTTATTGTGATTCTTTTTTTATCATTTATGTAAGTAAGCCAATATTATGCAGTTCTACCGATTACGATCTCGTCCACCTTCTTTACGGAGTATGTATAGACGGTCTGCATCAACCTTTCGATGGTGCATAATATGCTTCATAAGAAACTTCCTTTTCTTGGAATATGTTCGTCTGATGTCTAGACCAAGATGTTGATTTTATATTGAACCACTGGGAATATAAAGTCATAATGATCATAATTCTGAGAATTAAGTTCAGTTATTAATATCAGTCACACCCTTCTATAGTACCCTTTTCTCACTATTTCTTTCATTTTTATGGTGAACCACTTCTCACTCATTTATGCTGAAGTATTTATAAGTTTTTTCTTGCTTTAAATCTGTTATTTTATACCAGAGTCTAAGCTAACAGAGGGTGTTTGTTATAACGATCCTCATAAAATTTTAGCTTTAGAACATTTATCCAAACTGAATTTCATTCCAATTGCATAACTGTTATGGGGTCTCCCCTTTTTTCCAGGATAATAAACTCGTCTAGAGTATACCTATACTCCTGCCGAGTCAATCAACCCCAACTTCTATTCTAGTTGAGTACTGGCTGTTTCTTCCACAAGATGTTTACACCACGTAAGTTGATCATCCTTGTAATGGCTAACAGACAATTTTTACGACCACATCACCCTTTGACCACCTAACTCCCCAGACTGCAACTCCATTTATTATTATGTGTGAGGCGCAGTTGAGGAAGAGACCAAGAAAACTCTTTGTAACACCAATGAGGAACTGAAGACAAGGATTATGGCAGCATATACTAACTTCAGAAGAGTTGAATGTTATTCCAAAGTTATCTGCAGGTCGTGGTTTACGCCCGTAGCAATTTTGTTGCATACAATTATTCTTTAATATTTCAAGATATTTTTGTGTTTTTTCGTTGTTAATATATATGTTCAAATGAGATGTCAGTGTTATTTGCATTTTTACGTAATTTAGACTACTATTTATCCATCTCTCTCTATAAATATATGAATGCAAGTAGATAGATAGATAGATAGATATGAACAGAGTGAAATAGATAGATAGATAGATAGATAGATAGATAGATAGATAGATAGATAGGAACAGACTGAGATAGATAGATAGATAGATAGATAGATAGATAGATAGATAGATAGATATGAACAGACTGAAATAGATAGATAGATAGATAGATAGATAGATAGATAGATAGATAGATAGATAGATAGATAGATAGATAGATAATGAACAGACGGAAATAGATAGATAGATAGATAGATAGATAGATAGATAGATAGATAGATAATGAACAGACTGAAATAGATAGATAGATAGATAATGAACAGACTGAAATAGATAGATAGATAGATAGATAGATAGATAATGAACAGACTGAAATAGATAGATAGATAGATAGATAGATAGATAGATAGATAGATAGATAGATAGATAGATAGATAGATAGATAGATAGATAGATAGATAGATAGATAGATAGATAGATATTATTTGCATGATATATGTACAAACACGCACGCAGACACGCACGCAGACACGCACACATACACATATAGATATATAGCGTTAAATTGTGATAATGTTTAGCGCCCAGGTCTTTTTATTTATTTATCCATCTCACTCTCTCTATATATGAATGCAAATTATATATATATATATATATATATATATATATATATATATCCTTAAATAAAATAGACGTCATAATTATCCCAAACCCGAGGAACTTTCGGTGAACACTTATCAAGTTCTTCGTTCGCTTAATTATAAAGGGTCAAAGAAGGACAAAACCAAAGGATTACTTACAATACTGGGAGAAGATGGAACTTTTGTGAGTGTAACATTTTGTCCTTTTTATTTCACTTTTGTGGAATTATATGTATACACCCCTCTTACATTTTAATATATTGTTTTCATTAAAGTTTACTTTTAAACGACTTACATCTTCTCCTAGTATTGTAAGTAATCCTTTGGTTTTCTCCTTCTTTGACCCTTTATAATTAAACCAACGAAGCCCTTGATAAGTGTTGGCCCAAAGGTTCCTTGGGTGTGGGATAATTATGACGTCTACTTTATTTAAGTCTATTAGTGTTTTCTCTGGGTACAAATCATTATATATATATATATATATATATATATATATAGTGGGAGTTTTATTTTGATAAAACTTTGTAACTGCCAAGAGCAAGTCAGCATAGTACTCTCCATTGATGGTCTGACCCTTTTTAAGATCGTCGACAAACTCTATATTTTTTGCATCCCAAATCCGACAGCAAGGCCTCTGATTGGAAGGTTGTGAGAATCATGGAACCACCTCTTAATTGCTGTTGTTCTCAGGTCCAACTTGATCCGGAGTGGTAACACCTGTTAGGGTCCCAGCTATGGGCAAATAGTTAACCTCCAAACTGGAGTCAAAACACTATGAAAAACATTTATAGAAATATATACATAAAGATAGACTTTTATAGAAAATATACACTTTTGAAAAAAGATATTACCAACAATACTTTTCTGAATGAAAAAATTAATACCATAATACATTTTTGAAGGAAAAAATATTACCCGTAATACATTTTTAATACAAAACTAGAAAACTTCAGTTTTCTAAAATTAAAAAAGAATTTAAATAAAATAAAAAGTAAGTACATTTTTCATCAGAATCTGACTAGATCAACTTTCTCACTATAAACGAACATTAAAAAATACCTTAAAACCCTACCTTTTTGGCATTAAATAACCTACAGAGGTTGATATGCCGGTAAGCAAAACTCAGACTCAAACTCAAAGCATCCCGGAAATCTGAGACCATCAACTTTCTTACATCTGAAACGAATCTGGCCTACTTTTTTAATAATATACTGTTCTAAATTAACAGTTTATGTCATTAGGCTAAACCTTTTTTTTATCAAACTAACAACGCGTTTTTTTTCTATTTTTTTTTTTTTTTTTTTTTTTTTAGTCAGTTATTGATAAAACAGCTAAATTGGTTATGTTTGTTTTCGCAAGAGATTGTCAGCTTTTTCTTATTGGAGATTAAATATGTTCCCGTAAAAAATTTGAACGACATTCAAGAGGTCTTTTTTCTTTACATTTTTTAATTTTATTTTTTGTGCTAGTGAAATTAGTGATTGACAATCGAAAGTGTCTTGTTGCTGATAAAATATCTTAGGTGTGATAGCGTCAGGGAACATGGCTGGAACCAAAGAACAAAGTTAAAATACACGAAAGACGAAACTGAGAGAATTCAAAACACAAATGAAAAGGAAATATAAAAGAAAGGCATGAAAAATGTAACTGACGAAACAATAATAAAAGCCCATTAAACGAAGAATGGTAAACTGAAGTTCGATTTTAGTTCGACAGTATGAGAGTGTAACCAAATGATCTATAACATTTGATTCCACTCGTCCATTATATAACTATTCGTACGTGCAATAAATACAGTTGCCATATTTGATCGGGTGCTTTTGCTATTCATCTTAAGGTTGTTAAAAAAATCCAAAGAATGATCTACAATATAATCGATCTAGACTTGGCAGCCCGCCTTCTGTCAATTTCTCTCCGACGAGATGTGGCTTCCCTCTGTCTTTTCTACAAGTAATTTCATGGTAACTACTCTGAGGAGTGTTTTCCTGGTACATCCAACAAATGTATTTACTCATGCTACTAGATTGACACTTAGGTCCCACCCCTTTACCGTCAAAATAGTTAAATGTAATTTTCTCGTCTACTCTAACAGTTTCTTTTCTAGCACTTCCTGTTTGTGAGAATAACTTCCATTTACTTGCTTTCCTGAAAGCTACAATTTTCAAAAATGAAAATTCAACGACAGTTGCCATCTTTTATCTTCTTGATTCTCAACCATCTCTTACCTTTTCTGTACCATTTTTCTCTCACTGTAACCACCTGATACCAGTGGCATTTCTGTCTTGCTTGGAATAAAATCATTATAAAAAAAACTAGTTTAAGACGGAATAACAAAAAGGATATGAACAACACAGTTCTCGAAAAATATTATCAGATTTGTTTTTATAATCGTGTGACCCCAAGCAAGACATTTTACTGCCACTTTTGTGCAGGGGGTTACATAGAAGGAATGTTATGAGAAAGAGTGACAGGTGACAGATAGTGTCAGGAAGAGCGTATGAGAAGGAAGAGAATACTGATGAGTGGGGGTGAACGGAGAAAAAGCATGAGAGTTAGGAGGTAAGTTAGTGAGACAGGAGGTGACTATTGACTTTATATTTGAATTCTTGAATATCGTAGCTGTCGGGAAAGCAAGTATGTGGAAGGGAATTCCACAGGTGGAAAGTGCGAGAAAAGAAGCTGATGGAGTAGAATTTGCGTTTGCAATTTATCGGTTTCAAAGTAAAAGGGTGGGACCTAGTTGCTAATCTTGTGGCTCGAAGAAATTCATATATAGCGGGTACCAGGGAGCTAAGTTCATCTGAGCAGAAGCCGTCAAAGTATTTGTAGAAGAGACACACGGAGGCCACACTGCGTCGGTAAGAAAGCGACTGTATACTAGCTGCCAAGTTGGGATCGACCACATTACAGATTCTCCGTTGGAGTTTGTCAAGGACACCTAGGTAGATAGCAGAAGCCCCCAACCAGATATGGTAACAATATTCAATGCACGGGCGGATGGTAGATTTGTATATGTGCAGGATTGTTTCGTACGGGAAAAACTTCCTGGTCCTACACAGAGAACCGACTTCCTTAGCAGCGGATTTAGCTATGGATTCTATATAATTTTTCCATTTCAGGTCTGGTGTGAAAGTTAATCCGAGGAGACGCAGTGTTTTACTTTCAGGGAGAGAAGTCTGATCCATGCTAATGAGCGGGAGGAAGGTTTGTCTGTGATGGGTTATAGATAACAGCTTCGTTTTAAAAGCATTAAAATTTAAGAACCATTTCTTACCCCAGTCCACCACGGATTGGAGGTCTTTTCAAGCTCGGCAGCGAGGTTTGTTTTATCAGTCTCGGCAGATTTTTATCGAGACGAGAGTAAACCGTAGTGTCGTCAGCGTATACGTCTACTTGGGATCTTATTACGTCAGGAAGATCGTTAATATAGATAAGGAAAAGCGTTGAACCTAGAATAGAGCCTTGAGGTACACCCGCGTTCGTGTGATAGTATTGGGAGGCTTGTCCGTTCAATACTACCTTCATTGTTCGATTTGAAAGGAATAACTGGATTAGGTTAAACAATTGTCCAGTTATACCATAGCTCTGCATCTTTCATAGAAGGCCAGCATGCCAGACTCTGTCAAACGCTTTAGAGATGTCAAGGCAACAGCTCTGGCTTCGCCATTCTTGTCGAGTCCTGGCGTATATACTCAGTGATGGTCGTGAACATATCAGCAGTAGACCTGGTGAAGCGGAAACCATACTGTTTGTCAGAGAAGAGTCTGTGGACTGAGAGATGTTGTACCACCTCGGCGTTGATGATGGCTTCGAACACTTTGCCAAAGATTGGTAGGAGTCTGATAGGGCGATAATTAGTGGAGTCAGAGGGTTCTCCCATATTTGTATATGTAGGAACCACGGAGGAGGATTTCCAGCAGACAGGAAAGCAAGAAGCAGAGAGGCAGTAGTTATAGAGTTTAGAGAGAACAGAGGAGAGTTCAGGTGCCATTTCTTTAGGACAACAATTGGTATTCCGTCGCCACCGCTCGCCTTATGCAGGTCAAGCTTGGAAATTATTTTGGAGACCACCGAGGGAGTAATTAGTATGTCAGTCAGTTGGACCTGTGTTCGGAGAGGGAAGTAGAGTATGGATACTCCAGACGAGTCCAGTGTCTAGTTAGTGGGGAATCTGCGAGCGAAACAATCAGCCTTGTCTGTTGAAGAGGTGAAGGCCTCAAATTCGTTGATTAGAGTGGGTATTGAGAGAGCTTACTGCTGTTGAGCACGCTTTTACAGAGCATCCAGTAGCCTTTCGAGCCGAACTTACGGAATGCTATGCGCTGCTTCATTCTAGCTGCAAACATCAGCTTGGCACGTTCAAGTATCGTCTTGCACTCATTGCGAGCCGTGGCAAAAAGGAGCCTGTTATGGTCTGATGCGTGACTCCGGTAAAGCCGAAAGAAGTAATTTCGGTAGGAGATGGCAGCTGAACAAGCAGGGGAGAACCAGGGTGATGAGTGGGATTTAAGTCTCAACTTTCTGGCAGGGATGATAGCATCGATGCCAGCCTTAACCCAAGAGGAGATCTCATCCGCACAGTCTTCAACAGGAAGGCTATATACTTTGTTCCAAGGACGTCACTCAGGAAATCGCGGAACGTGTCCCAGTCAGCTTTTTGGTAGCAGTAAGAGGTTCTGCTGGTCAGAGTTTCCGTGAGGGCAGAGTTGCTTGACATTGCAAGAGTCGGGAGTGGAGATAAAGCAGAGATCTCGTAGTGAGTCTTGTCCATTAGGGTTATTACAGAAACGCGTGGGGAACTCCACCACCTGCATAAGAGACTGTGTGGTTGAAAAATTCATGGTGTGTACACCAGCAAGATCTGTGATGTAAAGAATGTAAAGATTTCTAACCATAATTATCTTGGGAAGTAGTGGCAAGAATTAAACCATGTAATATTAAGGGCGGAATATACCCAATTTGATTTTTCAAAAATTAAAAATACTACAGATAGTGAATTAAGCCAAGCATAAAATGCTAAAGGACAAAAAATTCGCTTTCATTCATGACACAACTCATTTAATAAGTGTCTATAATGATCGGCTTTCGAGTTTCATGTACACACACACAGACAGACAGACAGACACACACACACACACACACACACACACACACACGCATATATATATAGAACTAAATCAGTCAACTTAGAAGTGTTATGCCGACTTCCAAGAATGCGGAAATGTCGTGAACATGGCAATGAAGAGGAGGACAACAGTCCGAAAATATAATTAATGTAAATAAATATTCAACCCTGAAATATAGACAAGTATATATATATATATGTGTGTGTGTGTGTGTGTGTGTGTGTGTGCGTGTGTCTGTGTGTGTGTGTGTGTGTGTGTGTGTGTGTGTGTGTGTGTGTGTGTGTGTGTCTGTGTCTGTGTGTGTGCGCACGCGCGTGTATGTGTGTGACGGAAGAAAGAAAAAAGAAAAAGATAGAAAGGAAGAAGAATTAACACAACACTCAATAGTTTCCGGGCCTGACATGTAGATGGCGTCATTAATAAAAAGTCCATATGATTTTTATGAAGTACTAAACTTCAAATGACATATGACAAAATTTGGGCCAAATCGGATTAATAGTTCACAAATTACAGTCATTTAAGTGAAGCTACTGTTGCAAATTTACAAAACAATAGAAAAACCTGAATTTTGTGTCATGATAAAGCCTTGCTTTCTGATGGGAAATATACTGTTCAAGCAAAGCAATGCCTTGACAAGTGTTCTTCGGACTCTGCTCCGTCATAGACAACAGTTAAGAGGTGATATGCTGGCTTTAAACGCGGTGGTACAGACACAAATAATGCTGAACGCTCAGGCAGACCAGTACCGGCATTTGTCCTGGAAAACACCAATAATATCCATAAATTCGTTTTTGCCGATCGTAAATTGAAGTTGCGGGAAATAGCAGAGGAGTTGAACATATCAGAAAGCAGCATATTCTTAATTTTGCCTGAAAATTTGTCAATGAGAAAGCTGCGTTCAAAGTGACTGCTTCGTTTGCTCACAGTCGATCAAAAACAACAACGTATCGACGATCCGGAGCGTTGTTTCCAAGAGTTTCAACGCAACAAGAGGGAGTCTTTGCATAAATATGAGACAATGGTTGAAACATAGGTTCATCACTTCACTCCGGAGTCAAATCGGCAGTCAGCTAAGTAGCCAACAGCAGATGAAAGTCGCCCAAAGCAACCAAAAATGCAAACATCAGCAAGCAAGTTATTAAATTCCGTATTATAAGATGCGCAAGTTATTTCGTTCATCAATTACCTTGAGAAAGAAAGAACCATCAATTTCGAATATTATATAGCATTCTTGGTGCGTTTGAAGGAAGAAATAACCAAAATACGGCCACAAAGAAGAAAAAAGGGATCTTTCACCAAGACAATGCACAGTGTCACATGTCGATTGCAACGATGGCAAAACTACATGAATTGCACTTCGAACTGCTTCCGCATTCACCCTATACTCCAGATATGGCTCCCAGCGACGACTGGCTTTTTGCAGATCTCAAAAGAATGTTCTAAGAAAAGAGATTTGGTTCCAGTGAAAAAGTGATATCTGAAACTAAGGCATATTTTGAAGCCAACGACAAATTGTTCTACAGAAAAGGCATAGCATTGTTAGAGAAGCGTTGGAAGGAGACGATGTTGAAGAATAAGGTCAAATTTTCCCTAGAAATCCTTGTTTTATTAGTTAGGCCCGGGATTTATTGAGTGATATGTTAAGAAAGAGAAATAACTTAGATAGATAGATAGATAGATAGATAGATAGATAGATAGATAGATAGATAGATAGATGATGCTAAATCGAGAGAAAATAAAATCGGTTGTCTAATTTTCTTTCAAGGAAACCCGAACAAAATTCTTTGATATCCGACATTCAAAGGAAACCGGATATAGTTTTCAGGCAAAGAAAAAAAGGCATTAACTCTCGTTAATGAAACGACATTTTTCTTTCTTTAATTTCTAGGCGCTATATGATTCCTTGTTATCACCCGACTCCCCTTCTTATGCTCACCTTTTATTGTCTTAAAATTTACTAATTTTCTAATACAAAAAGTCTTAGAAGAGGCCTGCGGCAATGAAAGGGAAGGTCGTTTTTAAATCCCTCCAGTCCCTTTCTAGGCAATCAACAGTCGCAATTACGCTGAACTCGAAAAATAAACTCTAGTCCTAATGGAAATGCAGAACATTTCCAACCATGATATATTTACTTTGCTTATTTTTATACAAAAAGCAACTGGATGTCTGTCAGTTAAGTGCCATACGTGATTCACGCTTGGGCGATCATGTCTCGAAAGAGACATGACTGACTGGGTAGAAGATTATCCCGCAGTAGGTTGCCATTGCTTTCTGCGGTAGAGTGGTTGTCGACCAAGGCTATAGAACCCAATCTGTCCTGTTATTTGACCCATAACTGGAAGGATCAGACAGATTAATACCTTTCCAATGGTATTTGCACGTAAGTGAATGCAATGAATTCAGCTGGAATTCGAACTCGGCTCTCCGATTTCTCGTTCCGAGACGATATCCAATGCACCACAACGCACTGAATGTAAATGTGTGTAAAAGGGTGTATAACTCGTGAATGATTAACGTAATGATCTTCATCGAGTTAATAATCAGATCAGGCCTAATGTGATTATACTATTGTCATATTTAAACTGGAACTGGTCAGTCCTCACTTTCGCGACGATAGAGACCAAAGACGTTCCAGAGTCATTCTAGCTGACAAATTATTTTCCAACTTCTTTTTTACAGGCTGAAATGTAACAAGCTTTTCTGCACTCTATTGCTAGTTTAATTGAAAGTGCCCGGTGGTCGAACTGAAATGCTTAGTTACACCAGTTTTAATCCTCAAAACCAGGTTCTTCCACGCCACTCACATTGTAGCAAACCGGCCACATTTGCTTCGTATTCCTTTAGTAAGAAGCAATTTCCACTCAGAGAGCTTTTCCCCGCGAATCACTGCTCCGTACAATCAACAGCCAAGAGGTTGTTCCCTTAATCACTACAATCTTAACGTGTTCAAGTCTAGGTTTAACCGTTATCTTCCTTTCTTATTCGCATAAACTGTACCTATTACTGTAACCCTCCACCTCGAATGACCCTGGGGGCCTGGGTGAAACTCACTGTAAAAATAAGAAAACTGAAATTCCGTGTTCAAATTCCGACAGAGACTGGTTCATTTAATCATCAGTAATACTTTTGGAAAAGGCATGAAACTATTTTACTCTAGACTTGAAGAAAATATCAAGACACTAGGCTCTTTGGTAGGGTAAATAGTCAAGGAGAAGGATAATTCTGAATTGCAAACCTACACGAAAACGATGAGCTCCGTCGGCCCATCTTTCCATAGACACATTCATGGCATCTACGTTTATATTTCATGTGTTACAGAATCCGAAGTCTAGTCAAAAATATCAAAACTTACAATTCGAAATCAGGGAGCCGAGTTCGAATTCCAGTTGAATTCCATGCATTCACTTACACACGAATACTCTTGGGAAAGGTATTAATCCGTCTCTTCCCTCCACTTATGGATTAAATGACAGGAGATATTTGGTTCTATAGCCTTGGCTGACAACCAGTGTATCGCAGAAAATAATGGCAACCTACTGCGGGATAATCTTCTACCCACCCAGTCATGTCTCTTTCGAGATATGATGGCCCAAGCGTGTATCACGTATGGCACTTAACTGACTCATTGAATATAATAGTTGGAATCATAATTAAAATTTCTACCGGGCATAAAGTTAAGGATCGGTTATTTATTGATATAAAGCAATAAACTGATCCCCCACTAATTATACTTAATATAATAATGAAATTTAATCTATCCTTTCTCATTCCAGTTATGAGTTAAATAATAGAACGCAGTGGGTCGGTAACCAGTCTACCGCAGAAATCAATGGCAACCTACTGCGGGATAATCTTCAGCCCAGTCAGTCATGTCTCTTTCGAGACATGATCGCCCAAAGCCTGCATCATGCATCACTTAACTGACTAACAGTCCTGATTAGACTTTTGACGACTCGAATTCTACAGTAGTAGATTTCGTTTAATGTGTTAATATAATCGAAAATGAATGTCAAAGGTCATTAATGTTGCAACAATAGAAGAGATATGACTCCTCTCCGCTTCCATATTCCTTGGCCCACAGCAGTATTATGGCAATTAGCTGATGTTTATAGAAGACGTGCTATCAATACACATTCAAGACGGCATATAAGGGAAATGATTTACTTTAGGCAGTGCTAATCAAATATCAAATTGAAGCTTTCTTATGAAGAAAGAGAGCTTAGAAAATATTATACTACCAGGAAATACTGATGGCAATAGAAACAGAAAAAAAGAACGCATAATATAACTAACGAGATTGTGGAACTGGTTGACAAAATAATGAGAAATAGCAAAAACATAACCTCTATTAAAAGCTAAAAAAACAATGGAAAATGGCGGAAATCCATCACCACTGTAGATAGGTGGGTATACTTATTCAGAACAAGCACTATATCCCGGTGTTGCCCCGGTGAAATGAAAGCTTTAAAACTAATCCATGGTCCTGGATCTCAGACTCTTTGGACGTTGGCACGAAAGACTAAAAAGTTCTTTCCAGTTAAAACGAAACCGTAGACTGAAAGAAAAATGAATGGATGTAAGTCAAATTTTGATTTCCTTGTATCGATATCAAATAAGTTTTTAGTCGAAAACTGAATTTTGAAGGTTAAATAAGTCCTCTGAGTAAATGGTATCATGGCTGAGACTAAGAACTACAATTATACCTACTTAGAGCCAAACCCGAATCAAAAACTAAAATAAGAGGGCTGAAAAAATGCAGACATACAGGCAAATAAACAGACACACACACAAATATATTGCCGTTTATATATATATTATCGATTTTCTGCACTATTGTAAGAACTGCAACCTTGAAACTTCTGAATATCGTTTCTCATGTCTTTGTCTATGAGTATATGAAATTTGATTAAAATCACACCACTTCTTCTATAACCAGATTTTTTCGATTATCGATTTTCGATATTTATCGGGGGTACCTCGACACAACACCTAGCTAAGAACACTCGCAGACGCTTATAGTATAACTGTGTCATTTTTCAAGAAAATCGGGTCAGCCTTTTTCGGAGTCTATAGGTAACGTACACAGACACAACACACACACAGAAACACACACACGCACACACAGACAAAGTTCCATTTATAAATAAGTTTAGATAGATGTCGACATTTAAGCAGGCCTGCGATTTATGTGTGGATTTGTAAATTTAAGTGTTTTTTTTTTGTAACCAGTGAAATTAACGCTAGATTTAAACGAGAAGAACACTCTTCATCTTTTATATGCAATGATCTTCAGGACGAAGGTGATCATGGTTCTCCCCAATTTCCCGTCCATTGTACCACATAATATATTTTACCATTTTATTTCTCTCAAATCCTGCTATGGCATCCATTTCCTTAAACACATCAAATATGTCATGCGCTCTTTTCCTTTTCTCTTTATCCCTCTATCCGCCTTGTATGTATCAGATTCTCCAAGCCCATTTGCTTAGTGTAGGATAGTTGTGTTATCCATCATTATATTTTTATATTGCGAATGTAGACAGGAATGTTGTTGCCGATGTCTAGAAATGGACGAATGGTCAGACAAATGTAATGTAAGACGTCTCGTTAATGTAGTTGTTGTAAAACACTTAAGCCGCCAATTAATAGAATCAGCTATACATACTGTAGTAATGTTCTAAAATGTTTGTAAAAAGAACAGTTTTTCATGCTTTAACACGTGCATGACCATGACATAACAACATATAAAAAAATTTTAATTTTATATATTTCTCACGTTCTAATGAACGCTAGCAACTTGTCAACCGTTATATTTGAAGCAGAAAAAAAAATTACAGTAATTTTTACAACACAGCCTTGCGGTTATTTTTTGTTACCGTAATTCACACCCCTGAAGATAATCTCGGAAAAAGATTGAAAGGACTTGGGTACCTTTTGAATTGAATGATAATAACATCTGTCAACGTTACAGTACATATCTGACATCTTTCAATTATAATACGCGAAAGCTTATACGTGAGTATGAACGGATTATATGAAAAGATAAGCAGACACAATGTTTGAAATATATTTAATCTGACATGTCTGAAATATATATATATATATATCAGTAACGGATGTGTGTTGTGGTGCCGTGGAAATCGGCCCCAATCAAGAAATCGAAAGCTGAGTTCGAATTCCAGTTGAATTCGTTGCATTCACAAACGCGCAAATACCCTTTGGGAAAGTTATGAATTCGTCTCTTTTTCCTCCGGCTATGGGTTAAATATCAGAACAAATTGGTTTCTATAGCTATGGTTGGCAACCAGTCTACCGCAGAAAGTAATGGCAACCTACTCCGGGAAAATATTATATCCAGTCAGTCATGTCTCTTTCGAGACATGATCGCCCAAGTTTGTATCACGAATGGCAGATAACTGAATGATATACAGTGGGACAGACAGACAGACAGACAGTCTGACAGACTGACAAACAGAGAGTGTGTAAGAGAGATGAGACTAAAAACGTCTACACACTTCATGAAAGGAGAAACGTATAGATATTTTAATACTACATTTATTCATATATCACGTGATTAATGCAAGTTATTTTTGGATACGACAATCACTAGAGATAACCAAAATGGTAGCCTTTAACTTCAAGGCATATATTAGTACGGAGCGCTACGTTTGCTAAAGTGTCCAGCGAGAATGATGCATATGTATTTTCAATTTCTTGTCTAAGGTCTGCCAGGGTAATAACATCAGTCGAGAAAATTTGGTTCTACAGTAAGCAGTGTCATCGCAATTTAAGAAAACTACGAAAAGAAAGTTTCTCCTTTCCTTACATGTATAGAGATTTTGTTGGTGGACTCCGTATTTTCAATGTATATGTGTAGAAGGAGAGGTGTATTTGATGCTATGGTGCTTATACATTTGTCTTCGTAGTCAAAAGCCTTTCTTCGTAATGCTCTTTATTCTTTAGCCGCGTACTTCGTCTTATTTTGAAATCAACAATCTAGAAATTCAGGTCGCGTTTTTCTTTGTCTTCGATCGACTTCAATTAACCTTGCCTTCCACGTTTCCTCTGTTCGCTTTTGCTTTGCTTCTAACGCGTGCCACGACTTGCATTCTGGCTTATTCCCTCGGTCATATGCCACAGACAACCGAAAAATTCTGCCATTTTGTTCCGTTAAAAGAAAAAAGAAATAGAATTTCGTTTACAATCATTGCCAAGTCCCCCCTCATCAAATGGGAAAGACAATTCGATCTTGGGAGATGAAAGTAAGTAGCATGGATGGATGAAGAAAAGAAGTGATGAAAGAAATGAGATCAGAGTGTTCTGAATGCATACAGCCATATCGCGCTGAAACATTGGTTCGCGTACGATCACAGAAGATAAGCGATGTTTGTTAGTATACACTAAAAAAGCGTTTCAAGTGATAAAAAAATGTCAGATTAATAAAAAAAAAATCAATTATTTATCTATAAAAAAATAAACGTTTCCGTTACACCCAATGGTGCGTAGGGTAGCGTTTTTGCTATTTCCTTAACAAACTGTTTTTTATGGGGCAGGGTTGTTAGACCTGCACTCAACCCCCAAACCTAGAGGAAGGTGATTTTCTAAGCGTAACTGCCAAAAGTAAGGGGGTACCCAATGAGGATCGAACTCACTATTCAGTTGTAATAATGCTCACGAGACGAGCTTGCTAACCATTACACCACACCGAGGCGCTCTTATTTATCCATATAAGTAATTATATGTCCCTGAAAGGGATATATATATATATATATATATATATATATATATATATATATATATATATATATATATATATATATATATCATTCGAGGTAGTTAAGCGGTTTAGGCAAATAAACAGAGTAGGACAATCTAGTACGTAGACGTAATGGACGGTACTCGTCATATGCAGTATCCTGAGACATAGCCTTAGTAAATAGACATAGACAAATAGTCATAGATCTCTAGTCGAAGATCTATAGACCGCTATTCGCCCTCGCCTCAGTCTGTATTTGCGGCTGACACCAGCCAATTACATTACTGTAAGGGAAAACCGAGGTGTATGCATATTCATTAAATATTCATTTCATCTGGTAAATTATTATTTTATTATTTATTATATTATTAATTATTTATTCATTTCTATTATTATTACTTTAAAAAATAATAATAATTCTTAAAGTGCATTCAGTAACGAACAATTTACTCTGACCTACACTTTAACACACACAGAGAGACACACATGCATATATATATATATATATATATATATATATATATATTACGCATTTGTTTGAACATTGTTTTTAATCAGTCACGTATTTGAGTAAACATTCTGTTTTAATTAAACTGCATATATATATATATATATACTATAGTCATCCGACAGATCTGTTTCGCTGTATCACAGCTCATCAGTAGGGTTAGACTCCGATCGCTCCTTAATCCAGGATTGAAACCCGACCGAATTGCCGTCAGTCTGCGATTCTACCTCTGTGCCACGGCCGGTAAAACAGGGCAGACTTTTTTAATTAAATGTACATTGTGACATGGAAATCTTTTATGTTTCGTGATAGAATCTCGTCATCAGGCAATGTTGGATGTTGGTTGTGGAAATGATTTACATTTAAATACAAAAAAACATCGGTTTGCTATTTATGTATGTGGGAAGATATAAAATTTATGTGTGTTCCTTTTAACTATTCAGATTAAAGATTGACTTCACCTGGATTTATATATATATATATATATATATATATATATATAGAGAGAGAGAGAGAGAGATAGATTGATATTTCTACCGGCCTGACATTTTTCGAGATATTTTATCGTAACAAACATTTCTCATAAAACGTCAGGCCAGCGGAAATATATATATATATATATATATATATATATATATATATATATATATATATATTAGCAGTATAGCCTGGCGTTGCTCGGGTGTAATGAAAGCTTTAAAACGAATCCATGGTCCTGGAACTCAGACTCTTTGGATGTTGGCACGAAAGACTAAAAGGCAATAGTTGTTTCCAGTTAAAGCGAAACCGTAGACTAAAAGAAAAAGAATAGATGTATGTCTAATTTTGATTTCCTGGTATCGATATCAAATAAGTTTTTTTCGTCGTAAACTGAAGTCTATAGGTAACGGACACACACACACAGACACACATACACGCATACAGACAAAGTTACATTTATAAATAAATTAAGATATACTGATTAAATTAAAGTATAATATCTACTTAAATACGAGTACCGATTAAAAATAGTTTTCAAACCAATAAATTGGATATTTAGGATGTTAATTCTATTTCGTTAATCTCCTGAACTTTCCGTAATTATTTTTTATTATTAATTATTTTCTTAATTATGTATTCATTCTGTTATTATTATTATTAAAGTCATAATGATAATAATTCTTGAAATAGATTTGATAACATACGCTTTACTCTGACATCCGGTGTACCACCACACACACACACACACACACACACACACACACACACATATATATATATATATATATATATATATATATCATGCATTTGTTTGAACATTATTTTTAATCAATACTTGTATTGAGTAGATATTCTGTTTTTAATTAAACAGTTTATCTGTATATATCTTTCTTTCGGCCTGACTTTTTACCAGAAATATTTTCTTAACAAAAATTTCTCGGTAGCAATATATATATATATATAAATATACTGTTTACTTAAACAGAATATCAACTCAAATACGAGTATCGAATAAAAATAATGTTTAAAAAAATAAATTGAATATGTCGCTTGTTAATTCTTTTTTGTTAATCTCCGGAACTTTCCGTTATATATATATATATATATTATTTGTTATAATGAAATATTCTAGCATCCTCTATGAACACTGCGGTGGACTAAGTCTATCATGTATAAATTAGCAAGAGCATTTTTACTAGTCAGTGTTGCAAATTAAAATAGGGTTTGTTTTTAGAAAGTTCCATTTTAATGATATGATAACTTTTATGATTAAAAATATTGCGTCATACTTTTTTTCTGTCAACCGTTCTTTAAACATTGACAAACTGAGAAAAAGTAAAATGACTGATCAAGACATCCATGAACGTTTTGTTGACCTTCATACAAATGGGTTTGGTTATAGGAAGATATCTACTCAGTTAAATGTGCTATTGAGTTCAGCTGGTACGATAATTCGTTACCGGAAGAGTGTCATTCAATTCGTCCTAAATAAAGTTCTGGTTGCCCTAGAAATGTACCGGAACGTACGGCAAGATTATTGGCGAGAAATGCTGATCTCATGCACCGAGTAACGCTTAAAGAGCATCACGAAAAACTAAAAGTAAAGAGAGTAAAAGTGAGTATCGACATTATTAGTCGTTCACTTCCTCTATATGACATCTTTTCCAGGACTTCCAGAGTTATTAAGCGAAAACATGTTCTTGTTTGAATCGATTTTGCAAGCGAGCATTGTATCAAACCTGCAGCTTTTAAGGAAAATATACTTTGGTCAGACAAAACGAATATTGAAACTTTTGGCAGAAATGCTGTGAAAGTATCTGGAGAAAGATAGTGAATATTCACCAAACAATACTATCCCAACAGTAAAATATGCAGGCAAAATCGATCATGACCTGGGTTTGGTTTAGTACCCAAGATGGAAGGAAAATAGAAGAGAATATGAATGAAGCATGTTCTAGGGATATTTTAGAGAAAAAATTGCCTCATGGTGCACATTCACGGGACTTGAAACGAAATTGGGTCTTTCGACAACACAACGATCCTTAACATACTGCAAGGCTTACAGAATCTTGGTTAAGTTCAAATAGAATAGATGTTCTAAAATGGTTAAGTCAATCTCCAGATCTCAATCTACCTCTGGGCTATGGGCGCTCGGTAGAAGAAGGCAGACTTTTTAGCGTGTATATTATCATTATACTCGCCCAATAGCCAGAGTGCTGTAATTCATTACTGAATGAGCGATATATATATATATATATATATATAATATATATATATATATATATATATATATATATATATGCCCCTTGAAGTGGTGTAATGATTAGCAAGCTTCTCTTGCTAGAACCATTACAATTGAGTAGTGAGTTCAATCCTCACTGTGTGTCTCATACGTTCGGCCTTGTGCAAAATCTAAGCGCAGCTTAGAAAATCGCTATATATATATATATATGTGTGTGTGTGTGTGTGTGTGTGTGTGTGTGTGTGTGTGTGTGTCTTGAATATGCAGATCGGAATCCAACAAGTTGATAGAATAAGGTAAAAGAAGAAAATAGGAAAGCTATCTCGGTCTAAGATGTTTCACTTTTCTAAAAAAAACTCTTCAGAGACCGAGAGACAATGGAAGAATAACAAAAAGGCAATATAATGGTATCTTGTGATTTGGTATTAGTTCTTATTGGTTAGATATGTATGACGTGTATTAAAGCAATAGATAATTATTATTATTTTTTAATCATCTCACCCCAAGCAAGGCATTCCACTGCCACTATTGCGCATGGGGCTACAGAGGGGAAGGTAAAGAGAAGGAGTGGTTAGACATAGGGAATGTCAGGAGGAAGGTGACAGATGAGTAAGGATAGCGAGGATGAGGGTTAGGCAGATGGGAAGAGTGCTTGATAGAATGGGAGCAGGTTAGTGTGTTAGGAGGTGTCTATTGACTTTACATTTAAACTCCTGGAGATTGTAGCCGTCGGGAAAGCAATCGTTTGGAAGAGAATTCCACAGTCGGGAAGTGCGAGGAAAGAAACTGTTGGAGTAGAAGTTTCGGCTGCATTTTATCGGTTTCACTGTAAAAGGGTGGGATCTAGTTGCTACCCTTTTACATAATTTCTTAATGTATGTGCAGGAAATATTTTATGAATAATTGTGAATAAATGTATTTATATATATGTATATATACACTATCGGCCATAATTTTTAGACCACCACAGTTTTTTAAAAGAAATTATGTGTTTCATACTATTTTTAGTAGATAATTATAAATGAAAATAGAATGGTTCTTTTGTTATTATTATTTGCAAAATTTTACAAGGCAAGGAAGCAAAAATGAACTCGTCCGAATCAGACTAAATTTTCTTCATTTTTTTCATCGATGAAACTGCAATATAGTTAATTATTAAATATTTATAAATTCATTTGATACCCGTGTTATAGCGCAGTATTAACAAAAGAATCATTTTGTTTTCATTTACAATTATTCACTTACATAAATACTAAAAAATAGTATGAAATACATCATTTTTTTGAAACACAGGGGTGGCCTAATAATTATGGCCGGTCGTATATATATATATATATATATATATATATATATATATATATCGCTTATTCCGTAATGAATTAGAGCACTCTGGCTATTGGGCTTGTATAATGATAATGTATCCGCTAAAAAGGCTGCCTTCTTCTGTCGAGCCCAGAGGTAGAATCGCCGACTGACGCCAATTCGGTCGGGTTTCAATCCTGGGTTAAAAAGCAATCAGAGTCTAACTGTACTGATGAGCTGTGATACAGCGAAACAGATCTGTCTACGATGAATATATATATATAAAGAGAGAGAAACGTTTGTCTTTTTAAGATTATGTTGGACGGTAACGTTTCTTATTGTATCTGTGTATGTGTTCGTAATAATTGTATTAAAGCAACGTTGCATGTGTGTATGCATGTAGAAATGCCTGGCTGTCTAAATGTGTGTTGGGTGGTAATGTTAGTTAATATAAATGTATGTGTGAAAGAAATCATCTGTAGACGTTTCCGAGTAAATCGTTAAAAATGTAACGAGATATTGCTACGTGTTTTGTGTTTATATATATATATATATATATATATATATATATATATATCACGTAGAATATTTGGTATTTAAGTCAGGTAAATTCCGATAGAGACAAACTCAAAAGAACTCAATGTTAAATTTATTTAATTTAACAGAGTAATATAATCTAGATAAAATTTCAGATATTCTACAATTTCATGGGTAATACATATTTCGCAGCCAAAACCTGCCGCTCTTTAGACCCAAATGATACAATAGTTAATATTCAAAATCATCCAGAAAAGAATCACATACAGACACTCATGTGCCCATACCAGGAATAGATATTTGTAACGGCATTCTACGGAAACATTTCCTCGCCCATTAAACGAACAAAAGAAAGGAAGAAAAAGAAAAATATAGAAAAATCATAAATCATTTCTTTCTCTTTTTTATTTTTTCACTTTTTTCTTTCTCTTTTTTTCTTTGTCTTTTTTCTTTTTTTCTTTCTCTTTTTTCCGTTTATGATTTTTCTAGGTGTTACCCATGAAATTGTAGAATATCTAAATTTTTATCTTAAAAGTATTTTTTCACATTGTCTGCAACACTCGGTAACCTACTTGCGTCTTAGTGGATGTGCTGTTTTGTTTAAGGTGAAATGATTAAAAATAATCATTTTATTGTGTATAACTTTCTTCCTTAAATAGCTCTCCAGATTTTAGTTCGGTGAGTTTAAATATAAATCTAAACTTATTTATAAATGAAACTTCGTCTCTGTGTGTGTATGTGTCTGTGTGTGTGTTTGTGTGTGTGTCCGTTACCTATAGACTCCGAAACGGCTGAACCGATTTTCTTTAAAATTGACACAGTTGTACTATAAGTGTGTGCGAGTGCTATTAGCTAGGTTTTGTGTCGAGGTACCCCTGATAAATATCGAAAATCGATAATCGAAAAAATCAGGTTATGAAGGAGTGGTCCGATTTTAATCAAATTTGATACATTCATAGACAAAGACATAAAAAACGATATTCAGAAGTTTCAAGGTTGCAGTTCTTACAATAGTGCAAAAAATCGATAATATATATATATATATATATATATATATATATATATATATATATATAAGGCAAGATGTTTGTGTGTGTGTCTGTTTATCTGTTTGTATGTCCTTTATACAAATTCACAATTTTTATCCGATTCTCACCAAACTTCACACAAATATTTTTTAGGCTGAGTCTGAGCTCCAGGACCATGGTTTAGTTTTAAACTTTCATTGCACCCGAGCAACGCCGGGCTATATTGGTAGTATATATCTGTGTGTGTGTGTGTGTGTGTGTGTGTGTATTCCTTAATTAAGGCATCCTGAGAGAAAGAGTGACAGAGAGAGAAAGAGTGACAGAGAGAAAAAGAGAAAGAGAGAGAGAGAGAGAAAGAGAGAGAAGGAAGAAATTCATACAGACATAATTATAAGGATAATGTAACAGCTTAACATTGTAAACAAAGTAATTTTTACCTATTATAATCCTGGACCATGGATTAGTTTTAAAGCTTTCCTTGCACCCGGGCAACGCCGGGTTATACCGCTAGTAAGAAATAAATATAAATAAAAGAAACAAAAAAAAATGACTGCACAATGTAACAAATAAATAACACATATTCAAAATTAATACTACTTCACGTCTTTATCGATGACGGCAATTGTCGCTAACATATTAGCAAGGAAAATGCACGCCCGTTCATGTCAGCGTTCCTGCGCAAAACGATACTTTCTCACGCCTTGAGGGACTTGCTGCAAACCGATAAACCTGCGAGCGCTTTTATATGACTGAAGATGGCGGTCGATATTAATAACCCAGTCTTTCTTTCTATAACAAAAACCTACATCGAATGAATCCTAAGAGCAGGATTATCTGTATTAATTACTTCGGATCAAGAAACGCAATTTCTGTTCGTTTTCTTTGAAGACTTTGTCCACGCTTGGAATCAAGAGAAATAAAAGCCATAGCATATCAGTCGCTTTCTAATGTAATTGTTGAGAGGCTCTACAACCAAATAAAACTAGCACAGGCCACAAAAACCGACCCACATAACCAGTTCGATAACTTACGCTTCATACAGTATTCAGTCAGAAGTACTGGCATACAGTCTATCAAAAATGGTGTCCTCAGACCTCAAATGGAACCACTATATTGAATCCATAGCAAAATCTACTGCTAGGAAGGTTGGGTCACTATGTTGATCCAGGATGTTTTTTCCTCCTGAATCCATCCTGCATATATACAAGTCAACCATCCGTCCGTGCATGAAGTACTGCTGCCATTTATGGTCAGGTGCCCCTGCCGTTCTCCTCAGTGTTCTTGACAGGCTCCAAAGGAGAGTCTGTAATGTGATAGGTACTGATCTGGCGGCTCGACTGCAGCCACTTCCCCATCGTCGAAATGTGGCCTCCCTTTGTCTGTTCTATAAATACTTTCATGGCTTCTGCTCAGACGAACTTAAGTCACTGCTGCCCCCTCAACAGGTGTTTACTCGTGCAAGCAGACTGGCAACTGGGTCCCACCCATTCACAATCAGGTTTGCCAAATGCAGACGACAATTCTACTCCTTCAGCTTCTTCTCTCGCACTTCCCGCCTGTGGAACTTGCTCCCGTATTCTTGCTTTCCTGGCGGCTACAACCTCCAGAAATTTAAATGCAAAGTCAATACTCATCTACTAACCACTGGCCTCTAGCTCTCTCCCCTCCCCTGTATAACCTTCCCTTTCTCTCCACCTATGTATCTGTCATCGCACCTGCTTTCTCAGCTTTCTATTGTTCCTTTCTAACTAGTTTGTACTCCTCACTCTTTTCTAATTAATCTTTTTACATTTATGTAACCCCCTTCACATCAGTGGCGTTTCTGCCTTGCTCGGGGTGAAATGATTTTTTAAAAAAGTACCATTTAGATATTACTGGGTCAATACCTCGAGAACTGCCAATATTTACAGGTTTACCATTTAACAGTGCATTGGATATTACAGTCAAATCTGGTCTAGAGTTTCTTCTGTTTTCTTGACGAAGTCTTAAAGAAGAATTTGCAATATCATCGGTAACCTGACTTTGTATCTCGGCTTTAGTCTAGGAAGATTTCATCACAGCGATACAGTGACATCACTCTCCTAGATCTGTAGAAGTAGCGAGATGGTTAATGTTTTTTGAATTGGCCTTGCGTGAAACATAACCAAATTTCCTAAAACTTACAGGTTTTATCAGAATCACCAGAAGGCTATCAGAAGATAGATTTGTGGATGAATAAAAGTACATCTTTTGTATGTTCAAAAAGAAATTCGTTTATAGAAAAGAATAACATGAATTGGTAGAGGTTAAACGTTCAGTAAGAAACAGTAGTAAGAAGTTAAGTGTATCAGGGGTTTGTAGTAGTAACTTGTGTGGATGTAGGCAGGAATGTATGTATGTATGTATGTATGAGTGTATATTTTTGGATACGAAGTTGTCGCTAAGTTTGAATGTTGAAAAGGAAGATGAGAGAGAAAAAGGTAATAATAATGATCGCTTGACCTTTGTCAAGAAACGTATTAATTATGCGCATAATCTCCTCTCTGACGACAGCCGAATTTGCTCCGTCTTTTATTTTGTTTGTAGGGCTCGAAAAGGAATTTGTTCCTGGATGTAATTCCTGCCTTTCAATTGGACGACAAACAAACTGCACGTTGGCTCAGGAAAAGAATCCGTAAAAAAATTGTTTCTGATAATTGAAGATTATTTGAATTATATTTTTAGGTGTTTCCTAGTTTTTTATTAGTCGAAAAACTTTTTGCATCGAGGTGTGAAATTTCACGAGTTTTGTTTTGGATTCGCTTTTGCATGTGTGTTAAGCAAAGTTTGTAATTCGAGTATCTTTCTATTTCTGATAAAATGAATGAGTCAGTGCTTAGTATTTGAATTTTAAATCTAGATTTAGTTGGATCACTGTGTCGTGCCAGGAAGTTTTTTTCCGCCTTAAACCATCTTGCACACATACAAATCAACCATCTGTCCGTGCATGGAAGACTGCTGTCATATATGGTCAGGCGCCCCCGCTGTTCATCTCAGTGTTCTCGAGAGGCTCAAAGGAGAATCATCAGTGTAATAGGTGCCGACGTGGCGGCTCGTCTCCAGCCACTTTCTCATCGACGAGATGTGGCTTCCCTCTGTAGGTTCCATAAATATTTTCATGGCTTCTGCTCCGACAAACTGAAGTCACTGGTGCCCCTGTCACATGATTTACTGCAACCAGACTGGCAACTACGTCCCATTCATTTACAGTTAGATAAACCAAATGCAGCCGACAATTCTACTTTTTTTTTTTTTTTAATCATTTCACCCCGAGCAAGGCAGAAACGCCACTGATGTGCAGGGGGTTACATAAATGTAGAAAGATTAATTAGAAAAGAGTGAGGAGTACAAGCTAGTTAGAAAGGAACAATAGAAAGCTGAGAAAGCAGGTGCAATGACAGATACATGGGCGGAGAGAACGTGGTCTTTTTTAAGGACCGTTAAATCTTGTTATATAGAAACTATATCGAAGTGTCTAGCGGGTATGATTACTTTCCTTTTTGGGTTCAGAAGTAAGTTAGGGTAAGTATTGATAGGAATGGTTGTAATGGGTGAGTTCAGGTCAGATTTACGCGGAGTTGTAACAACCAATATAAAGGTATTACTTAATTCATCGGTGAACCCTATCTGTTGGAAAGTGATTTGGTTTCGTTGATTTTTTTAGCGGCATATCAATATATAGATTATTTATGATATTAATGTTTCTAAATATTTTGTACACAGTTTTATGCCTTAAAGTACATAGATTTTTAAAGCAACTTTATGATTTCAACTAAAGATATATCTAAATTTATTTATAAATGGAATTTTGTCTCTGTGTGTGTCCGTTACCTATAGACTCCCAAACGGCTGAACCTATGTTTTTGAAAATTTACACAGTTGTACTATAAGCGTCTGCGAGTGTGCTTAGTTTTGTGTCGAGATACACCCGACAAATATCGAAAATCGATATTCGAAAAAATCGGGTCATAGAAGGAGTGGTCCGATTTTAATCAAATTTGATACACTCATAGGCAAAGACATAAACGATATTCAGAAGTTTCAAGGTTGCAGTTCTTACAGTAGTGCAGAAAATCGATTATATATATATATATATATATATATATATATAAAAGCAAGATGTTTGCGTGTGTTTGTTCATCTGTCTGTATGTCCTTTATACAAATCCACAATTTTTATCCGATTCTCACCAAACTTCACACAAATATTTGTAAGGCTGAGTTTGAGTTCCAGGACCATGGATTAGTTTTAAAGCGTTTATTACACCCGATCAACGCCGGGCTATACTGCTAGTTAAACATAATAATATGCATTCATAGCAAACGTATGTTACTTATTTAGGTACATATTTTGTAGATGATAAATTTTATGGTTAGTATTTTTTTTTATTTATTGCTTGTAATTTTGCTGTTGTTTAATGTTGTATTGTCTGGCATTTTGTCACATGGTAACAATTCTTTATAAAATGTACATTGCAGGGAACAACAGCAAAGAGAATGAGATTTTACGCTCTCTGAAACTCGAATTTCTCTGCTAGACGCTTTGCAAGTGGATGTATGCAAGCCGCATTCACCCTCGTCGGGTTGAGTCGGCTTCCTCCCCGACGGAGGAAGTTTCATTGGGATTTGTTTAAGAGCAGGGTCACAAGTCCTACATTGTTATTTAACCCATAAATGGAGGGAAGGGACGGATTAATACTTTTCCCAAGGGTACCAGTGCGTAAGTGCATGCAGGGCATGCAAATTGAATTCGAACTCGGCTTACCGATTTCTCTTTCCGAGCCGATATCCACTGTACCACAACGCTCATCCGTCAATCAATAAACGCTTACAGCACCTGGTATCACCAAGCGGTCACCCATCTAAGTACTGACCAGGCTCAAAGTTGTTTAACTTCGGTGATCAAACGAGAACCGGTGTATTCAACGTGATATGACCGTAAGCTTTGCAGGTGGATTTTGTTCATCTTCATACCCAGGATTGGGCTGTAAAATAAAAGAAGAATTGTGTACTGTCTTTTTCGGATGTGCGTTGTGGTACAGTGGATATCCGCTCGGAACGATAAATTTGGGAGCCGAGTTCAAAATCTAGTTGAAATCCGTGCATTCACTTCCGCACAAATACGTTTGGAAAAGGTATTAATCCGTCTCTACCCACCAGTTACGGGTTAAATAACAGGACAGATTATGTTCTATAGCCTTGGCTTGCAACCAATCTACAGCATAAAAGAAATGCGGGATAATCTTTTGCCCAGTGAGTCATGTCTCTTTCGTGACATGATTATCCAAAGCGATTGACTGAATGTAAAATTTAAGGCGTACTCATCAAAACTTTTTAGAATTAAATAAGTACAGGGTAACAGATTAAAAAATTGTTTTTCCGAAGTTTTTTATAGAAAAAAAAATGGTTTTATAAAATAATTTCTTTCTTCTCCGAATAAGTGTGTAAGTTTCATTAAAATCTGACAAGTACTTTATTTTTGCAAGAATTTTAAAATCAAAACCGGTGCTAAAATTTACTATACTAATCTTTGGTTTCTCGCTGACTTAAAAAAAATCATAGTCTTCAACCAGAATTATGAACGTTCTAAAAATAATAACATATATTAATAATGAAATATCTTTTGATTTTTCCTCTCAATAATAACAATGTTTTTGAGGATAAAACTTTATTTTTTATTACGTTTGGCGTATTTTTTCGTCATTGTATGCTTACTTTTTTTTTTACTTAATCTGAGGAAGTTGTATAATAAATATTATAAAATAATAAATACAAATAAATAACATATACTTTAAATACTTGATGGTCAAATATATATAAGAACATTATTATTATTAGTAGTAATAGTAGTAGTAGTAATAGTAGTAGTATTATTAGTAGTAGTAGAAGTAGTAGTAGTTTTGTTTTTGTTGCTTTTAAAGTTGTTAAAACTTTGTCTAAGTATATAATTCTAGATTTCTCATTTTTTTTTTCTCTTTCGGGAAAGAAATAGAAAAGTTCAAGGTCAGACTGTCAGAAAGAAAATACGGTTAAATCATTGTGTTTTCTGGTGTCTCTTTGACATCATTCAAGGTGTAATTAAGTGAGACAATAAATTAAATAGCAAGCTACCTCACGAATTCTCTTCATAAAAGAGGTTTTCTTTTTCTTTTACTGTATTTATTGACCAGAAGAATTCTTTCTTATATCTATCTTCTAATATAAGACGCCATAACAATACATTTCACAAAGACGCCATAACAATTTTGTCTGACGTCATGGAGCGTGAGGTAATTTGAAGCCTAATTCGTTCTGAATTGAAAAAGAACTGAAGGAAATAAACGAGTCTCGATTTTGTTATTGTTGTTTTTCTTTTATCTGACCGACATTTTGCCTTAATTTAACCAAAGTTTTCTTTTTTTTAAAATAGGGTCAGATCTATTAAAGGAAATTTCATTATAATTACATTAATATGTCTGGAGAAAAAAATTAAAATCATTTTTTAAATTAAAATCAGAAATTATGAAATAGAAGTTTTAAACAATGCAATCAGATTTTACTGCGTATTGGAAAAAGTCCTCTTCTATTCGAAATACAAATACCAAAACATTTATTTTCATTTTTAATCAGTTCATCCCAATCAAAAGGTAGCAGCAGACGATTACAAGGTGGTAATGAGAAAAAGAAAACTGAAAATATGGGAATTAAGGAAAGGACAAAATCTTAACAGGATTCAAGAATACACAAAATGTCAAGTAGCATTACAATTAAATTTTTGAACATTGTAGTTATCAGGGAAGCAAGAAACCAAAAGGGAGTTTCACAGGTAGAAAGTGCGAGAAAATAAACTCGTGGAGTAGACGTGACGGTTGTATTTAACTAGTGCAAGGGTAAACTGGTGGAACCCAGTTACCAATAAAGTAGCATGCTTGAATTCATGTAGTTAGAGTACCAGGCTGATAAGCTCGTTAGAAAAATAGCCAAGAAAATATTTGTAAAAAAAAGCAAAGAGAAACTATTTCACGTCGGTGATAAAATGGCAGAAGTTGAAGTATCAAGGCAGGATGGATTACATTACATATCTTCCTTTGGATTTTCTCAAGAATCTCGACATAAACAGCAAAAGCACCAGATCGGCCTGTTATGGTAACAGTATTCAATGCTCAGACGAATGGTAGATATATAAATGTGTCTGGTACGACATAATGGCCCAACTTACCTTGAAATCGACGAAGCGACTGATTCAATGCCTTCGCTTCACTTCAGGAGAAATTATAACGTTTTCATCCATGGTTGTATGAACCTAATAGGTATTTTATGATATGGTTATTGGTTATACATATTAGGGTCATACAACCATTGAAGAAAACGTTGTAATCTCTCCTAATTTTAAAAACTGCGCGTTAAAAAATTCCCCGTTACCTGAGCTTTCTTAAAAAGAAAAAACTGTAAAAACAAACAAAAAAAAAACCGGTAAAATCAGTTATTGCAAATCGTCTAAACACAGTACATGGTAAAAACCTAGGTCGCATAATAACTCCTTTACGAATGAACATATATGTATATATATATATATATATATATATTAAAAAAGGATTAATTCAAAGATGTTGAATGGCCATTTCGATATGAAGATCCCCACGGGGGACGACACATCACCTCAGCAACAGAAAAAACCTTTCAGAAACTGGAGAAAAATTAGTCTACTTTTCCTTTTTAAATAGATTGCAAAGAAATTAAAAAATAAATAAATAATAAAATAAAATAAAATAAAAATAAAAATAAAGGGAAAGAAAAAGAAAAAGAAAAAGAAAACGAAAAAGAAAAAGAAAAAGATAGAATAAAATCAAATAAATAAGAAAAGAAAAAAAAATTGACATCGTCTGGGTTCGCAAAAAAAAGGGAGAATGTAACTAAAAATTAACAGACAGCCGTGTTAAATCGACCTAAGTTTAAGCAACACGGAAGAAAGGTGGTAAGAGAGATAAAAGAAGGAAGGGAGGGAAAAAGAAAGAAACTAAAGAAAAAAAATTTTTTAAATATTACAGACGCTGGACAAATTCAAAAACCTAATTTCCCCAAAACGTTGAAATATTAGAAAAAGGCCTTTACTTAAAAAGGCATAATTATTAATAAAAGGGAATAAAAAGATATAGGATTTAAAATAAAATTATTTTTAATAAAATTAGGTCATTTGAAATTAAACTAAATAAAGACAACACTAGGTAAAAAAAAAAAAAAAATTAATTACAATTATTATATACATACCTATAGAAGTACACACATACATACATATATATACACACACAATTATACGAATAAGAATACATATATACATACACATACACACACATACATTCAATTTATTACACACTTATATACATATACATGCGCATACACACACATATATGTGTGTACACACCTATATACAAAAAATTCATATACACACAATATACATGTGTACACATACATGCACACTTCCGTGTTGCTTATACTTAGGTCGATTTAACACGGCTGTCTGTTAATTTTTAGTTACATTCTCCCTTTTTTTTGCGAACCCAGACGATGTCAATTTTTTTTTCTTTTCTTATTTATTTGATTTTATTCTATCTTTTTCTTTTTCTTTTTCGTTTTCTTTTTCTTTTTCTTTTTCTTTCCCTTTATTTTTATTTTTATTTTATTTTATTTTATTATTTATTTATTTTTTAATTTCTTTGCAATCTATTTAAAAAGGAAAAGTAGACTAATTTTTCTCCAGTTTCTGAAAGGTTTTTTCTGTTGCTGAGGTGATGTGTCGTCCCCCGTGGGGATCTTCATATCGAAATGGCCATTCAACATCTTTGAATTAATCCTTTTTTAATATATATTTGCTCTGTAATATTTTATTACATGGAGCTCTCTTCCTGTACCATTTTTTAATATTAAAATAAATTTTTAATATTAATTAGGATCAGGTTTTTTGGAATTTACCTTCCTGCTTTTTTCCCTTGGATTGAAGTATCTGAATTAATATATATATATATATATATATATATATATATATTATGGTTTAATGCCCCGTTTAATTTAGCGGTAAAAACCAAAATCGGTAAAATATTCTTCAATTTATTAGAGCAAAATTTCGGTAAAGATAATAAGTTGTATAAAATATTTAACAAAAACAACGTAAAATTTAGTTATTGCTGTATGACCAATTTGGAGAAAATTGTTAGTGGATTAAACAAGAAAAAAAGTTAGGGATAATACGCGCACTGGCATAAGAAGTTGTAATTGTAAGATTAAGAACAATTGTCCCTTGCAGGGTAGATGTCAGCAAGATTGCGTCGTCTCTCGAGTTAAAATTTATAAAAACGCTGAGACACTGAAACCAAAATGTACATAGGTGCAACCCAAGATATTTTCCAAAAAAGATATTACAATCATACTAGCAGCTTTAATAATGAAAAGTATAAACATAGCACCACGCTATCCACTTATGTGTGGTCCATTATCAAAAGCTTAATATAGACCTATTTTGAAATGGGAAGTATTAAAAAGATGCGCTAAATAAAAAGCCGGCCAGAAATTTTGTAGGTTGTGTGTAAAGGAAAAACATGCTATAAGCAAACAAATATTTTATTGAATTCTAAAACTGAAATATTAAATAAATGCAGGCATAGAAAGCCTGCGCTTTTGGATTAAGTATGCTTATAGTGGGATTGTATCATTTTCGGTTTTCGTTTTTTGTTTCCATCTTTTCATTCACTAATCTTTTTTTTTTTAAATATTTTAAAATTTATAAAATTAAAAATTAAATATGTTTTCTACAATAAAGTTCTCCTCTATTTGTGTTTGGTGTCTTCTTTCTTGGTCACGTAGGTTAATTGAATTTCCTTTATACATGTCGTTTGTTTCTTTCCTCATTAGCCAGCTTTTCCCTTTCCGTTTAGGTCAAATTTCGGTAGGTTCTTCTGGCTCACTAGGTATTTTTTACTTATTTCGCTGTACCTAAGTATTGAGCGCTTTTTGTCAGTTGATTACTCGTATCGGGTTTTTTTTCTTTGGGCTACGTGCTGACTCGGTCCGAACCCTTTTGACTGATGTTCATGTACCATTTTTCCGTTTTTCGTAGATTCGTGGAAGGTTTTTCGACACGAGTATAGTTATAATCTCATATTTATATATATATAATTTACACTCTCACTCGTCGATTGAGCTTCTTCTTCTTCTTCTATGTGCCCTGTCCCTTCAGGACGTAGGCGATCATGGCTTTCCACATCTCCATATACCTGGTGGCTCTTAGCACGCCTTCTCCTGTTACACCATGCAACCCTCCTTCCATCATCTACCTGATTAGGTCCTTCATATATGTCATCCGTTACTTTCCCCTGTCTCTTTTTCCTCTATCTGGCTTGTTAGTATCAGGTTCTCCAAGCCCTCCTTCCTCACTGAATGACCCAGGAACTTCAGCTGTCTCTTCCTGATACTCAGTATTAATTTCCTTTTTGTTTCCATCATTTCTAAGACCTCATCATTGCTCACATGCTTGATCTATGATATTCGCAGCATCCTTCCGTATAACAACATTTCAGCTGCTTCAAGTTTTTTCTTCATCTTTGATGATATTGTCCAGCATTCACTGCCATATAGGAGAATTGACAACACATAGCAATTCAGTACTCTCTTCTTTGTTTCTAGTGAAATTATCCTGTTTACACTTTTTACGCATCATTCATTCAGTAATGAATTTGGACACTCTCGGCTACTGGCGTGTATTTTCATGATATATACAACAAGCTAAATTCTACCTTTCACAGCCGAGTGCTCATACCTTAGAGGTAGAATGGCCAACTGATGTTAAATTGGTTGAGTTTCAATCTTTACCGGAAGCAATCAGATGTCTAACCGTACAGATGATCTGTGAAATAGAACGGTCTACAGATGACTATATATGTGTGTGTAAAAATTTTCTTTTGTATTTTCATTGTATGCGATCATGAAGTGCATGCATTTTCATTTAGTACACTTTAGGTTAAACAAATTTTGATTGTACTATTGTAAATGATCTCTTAGTTACATTGTAAACAGTGAAAATGTTTCGGAAACGTAGACATATTTTTAATTCCCGAAAACGGCTAGTACATTATAGCCGTGTTCATGGTGGATAATGTTATGTTTTGTAATTTTCATGCTTTTCCTTAAAAGTGCTTTCATTATTTTTGGATGTTTTTTGCGTTTAGTGGTGTGTATCACATTGGGGTTTTCGGCGAGTTTGTTGCGTATTGAGGTTGGTATATTTGAAGCCTAGTTTAAATGAGAGCATAGAGCTCTGGCATAACAGATGTAAGGTTAGACGTTGTGATAAGTGAGTTTTGGTGTGTCCCTCATAATTATTATGAATATTAGTCTTGTATATTTTTGATTTCGCCAGTGAACAATTGTTGCCTATAATGATTGTTTCTTTTTTTTTTTATAATCATATAGCCCAGAGCAAAGCATTTTACTGCCACTGTTGTGCAGGAGGTTATATAGGAGGAACGTTATGAGAAAGTGTGACAGGTTATAAGGGGTGTCAGGAAGTGGGTAAGAGAAGGATGAGAATACTGATGAGAGTGAAGTGGACGGAGAAAGGAGCATGAGAGAGAGAGAGAGAGAGAGAGAGAGAGAGAGAGGGCATCCAGGTTAATGAGATAGGAGATGACTATTGACTTTACATTTAAATGCTTGGGGATTGTAGCAGTCGGGGAAGCAAGTAAACAGAAATGAATTCCACAGGCTGGAAGTGCGAGAAAAGAAGCTGATGCAGTAGAATTTGCGTTTACATTTTACTGGTTTCACATTAAAGGGTAAGACCTAGTTGCTAATCTTGTGGCTGGTTATAGAGTTTTCATAACAGATTTTTAAATTCTGTACATTTTATTTTTAGTAAATATGTAAATGTTATTGCTATTATTTATTGACCTTGATATTTTATCACTTTATTAAATTCATTCCAAACAAGACGTCAATGCCACTAAGACACAAATTGAAACGACAAACGTTGTTGAGGAGAAAGGGTAATAAAATAACAGGTATAACAATATAACAATCAATGTTGCATTTACATTTTGAAAGATTGCAGTTGAGCGGCTAGCAAGACGCCAGAGGAGAGATCTATAACCGTGAAGTGAGAGAAAAGAAACAATTAGAAGAGAACTTACAACTACATGTAGCAATTTATATCGTAAAATATTGAGGCATTGTTTTCAATCTATTATTGTAATTAAATTCACGAAATCAAGGTAACAAATGGGAAAGCTCATTACAACATTTACCATGCACATTTTTTTAGAAGAGATGTTAGGTTACGGTGGTGGGAAACGACTAAAGTCAAGATTCCAAGTCAAGAACGATAACATTAAAGATCCTTTCCTGGATTATAACAAGTATCTGCAAATATATCGTAAGTGCACGAGTCCAGGTGGGAGCAGCATTCGATGCTCGGACGAATTGTAGATATATGAATGTGCAAAATGGATCCTTGAGAGAATGACTGTCTGGTACGATATATTGAACCAATTTTCCTCATGGAAGACCCAGCAATTGATTCAATATAAGTTTATATAAGTGGAAAATGTGAGAAAGAGAAGCCGTAAAGTGTTGTTCTCCTGGAATAGGGTATCAAATTTTGTGATGGAAACTGAAAGAAAAAAAAAGAAAACCGGCCACGACTCG
>JBBBDQ010001355.1:325000-360000 GCA_037127315.1 Ascarosepion bandense
GGAGCCGTGGTGAATCTTAAACCGGCGGGATTTTTCTGTCTTCAGCCCAAAATACTAGATTGGATATAGCCTTAAAATTCGCACGCATTTTTACTTTTTTGGGTTGGTCCTTTGCTGATATATACGCTCAGATATATCGCACGCGGTTGTCAGTTACTTTTCAGGCCGGTTGTCGCTTATTACGTTGCACTTTGCCATCATCTACTGCCGGACATAACTATCAAGCACCCTCGCCCATTATTGACTTCACCAACGGCCAAATAAACCTCTCAATTACTTCTCCCTTCAAGGTAATGTGTTATGCAAATCTGAAAACTAAAGTAAGATAATTTCAGCAAACTGAAATTGGTAACTAATCGCGAAGGTGACCTTCAATCTGTTGTTAGCGGAGGCAAGAAACGATTTGTTAATTTTACAGCCTTAAAATCAAACGGATTTTATGTGACTTGTCATTTCATGACGTAGTGTAATATGCCACTTTCTCGGGTATATATTTCTTCTGTAACAATATTGTTGTTAGTTCAGGCTCTCTCACTGCGATGGCGATGATGATAATTCTACAATTCAATTCTGGAACATAAAAGATTGCAATTCTGGATCCACGGTGCTGAATCTGTAGCGTATGGGGATGGTTAATGTTTCTTTGATTCGACCTTGTGTCAGACATAACCGAACTCCCTATAGCTTAAAAGTTTTATCCAGAATTATCAGAAGGTTTTCATCAGGAGGTTGGTTGTCGGCAGGTTTGAATAGTGTAAATAAAATATACATTTTGCATTTTAAAACAAAAATTTATTAAAAGAAAGAATTCACAAGTTGTAGGAATCAATGTGCAATTAGAAACATTATTAAGATGTAAAGGGTAGAGTTCGTGTTCAATGATAAAAATATGGATATCAAGAAATGTCGAAAATGTTCGTAGTATTAATTGTTGAAAGAGATAAGGAGAAAGAGAACAAGGTGTGAGCTGACATTATCTCCGGGTCGATTTGAAGTTGAAGTTACATTTTAGTTGTTTCGTTTCGCGGATTCCATCTGACTCTCTTGACTGGTCACAGAATGTCCTTAAGTAATTAAATCTGGTCATGTGACCGGCTCCATCGAGCATTTTTCGCTTTTAGACGTGAAGTGACGTCATTATGAATTTTCTGTTTTTAATCCAATCAGGATTTGCTTTTCGCACTTGTGAATAGTCGTTTGAATCTACTTTTACTTTGCTTTTTTTTCCCAAAATGTTTTTAGTTCTTAATTTCTTATTCCTACAAATCAACGATGCTTACTCAATGTTGTTGGTAAAACGGACGACGAATATTACACGACGGGGACGATAATTCTGGGGTTTTGACAAAAACTGAGCTTCATAAATTCAGTGGCCTTCAGTGCTACAGCTACGGCGACTATTCCTAAACTTCTTTGGCGACGATTAAACTGTTCAAAATAAGCAACAAATTCGGGGCGACAGAAAATATAATTTCGTTTTGATATAGTGACAGAGAGAGAGAGAGAGAGAGAGAGAGAGAGAGAGAGGGAGAGAGATAAAAACGCTTAGATAGATAGATCTGTTCTTTTACGGCATATAAAACCTTTGATGGTTATTTAAAGTTAGAAAATAAATTGATATCGTTAGATTATTTTTAAGGGTTATAATTATAGCGTTACCAATAATTCTATTGCTAGGGAGAGGAGAGGTTGATTTATATTTATCCCAGTATTTTTCCCGTAAGTGAAAATAATGAACCTAACCGGAATTGAAACTCGGATCTCCGATGAACAATTCCGAGTCATTATTCATTACAACATCTGAACGTCCAAGGTGGTCACCCATCTAGGTACTAACCAAGCTCGACGTTGCTTACCTCCGGAAATCATACAAAAACCGGGGAATCAAGGGGATGTGGCCTTCTTTCACAGATAGATAGATAGATAGATAGATAGATAGATAGATAGATAGATAGATAGATAGAAACAGAATGAGATAGATAGATAGATAGATAGATAGATAGATAGATAGATAGATAGATAGATAGATGGAAACAGAATGAGATAGATAGATAGATAGATAGATAGATAGATAGATAAAAACAAACAATAAGAAAAGAAAGAAAAGAAGAAAGAAATGGAAAATAAAAGAGAAAGAACGAAAGATATAAAAGGGAAAGAAAGAAAGAAAGAAAGAAAGAATAGGACAAGATAGATAGATAGATAGATAGATAGATAGATAGATAGATAGATATTCACAGGCATATGATTGATAATTATGAACAGACATAATTTGATAAATAGATATGAACATAGATAGATAGATAGATAGATAGATAGATAGATAGATAGATAGATAGATAGATAGATAGAAAAATGACAGATAGATTGATAGTTATTAAGTCATAAATAGATAGATCTATATGAACAGATATTGATTGATAGATAAATAGATAGATTTGAAAATATATTAGATAGATAAATAGATAAATATGAACATAGATAGAGAGAGAGATAGATTGATATGATATATTATATTTTATGCATAAGTTTATATATTTTTCTGCTTGAAAAAGATAGCAACGACAATCTTTGATTGCATTGTATTTTTTTATTCAGAAGAAGCAAACACACACACACACACACACACACACACACATACACACACACGCACACACACATTAAGCGTAAAATAGCCAAAGAAATCCCGCGCGAGTACCTGACACCGGAAGCTTTATCGTATCAGATGCATTAGAGATCAGAAGTTAAAAAAACAATGTAATGTCGCTTAAAAAAAAAATGAAGGACAATAGGTGAGACTATGTGACGCGTGACGCGTGATCCGATATGAATTACTCTCTTCAGATTTAAAATGCCATAGTCTGCTTGGGGAACTCAATAAAATACTGCTTATTATCCGCGCGTAGTAATCAGTTTAGTGTGCCCGGTATTGTCGAACTGAGGACGCGGAGGGATATTTCGTTTGCTTGTCGGTGTTCTTGGGTCTCGCTCACCAACAGATAATGACAAATGCTAATTTTGTAATGATATGGCTTCTGCGAGAGTTTCTAATCATAAGATCTGTCATTTTGCATAACGTTTCAAAGGTGTCTTTAGTATCGTGTGAATGTGCTGAAAAGATAGTGAAAACGGAAGAAGGGAAACAGCGGCAGAAACAAGGAAGAAGAAACTAGGGTGAGGATAAAGAGGAATAACTGGAAAAGAAAGGAGAGGAATAAAAGAAAGAAAGAAAGAAAGAAAGAAAGAAAGAAAGAAAAAATTGCAAAAGAAATGAAGGAAAAAAGAAAATGAAAAGAAAGGAAAGAAAAGATAGAAAAGAAAAAGAAACAAACAAACAAACAATCACAAATAAGAAAAGAAAAAAGGGAATAAATAGAGAAGGATAGAATAAAAAAGATAGAAAAAAAGAAAGAAAACAAGAAAAGAAAGGAAGGAATAAAAGAAAGAAAAAGAGAAAGAGAGAAAGAATAAAAAGAAGGAAAGAGGACAAAAAGAGAAAAAAGATCAGGAAAAGAAAGCAAGGAAGAAAGTAAAGGAAAGAAAGAAAGAAAAGAAAGATAGAAAAGAAAAAAACAAAAATAGGAAAAGTAAGAAAAGAAGAATGTAACGGAAAATAAAGAAAGAAAGAAAAAAAGAGTTACAAAAGCAAAAGAAAGAAAGAAAGATAAGAAAGGAAAAGAAACGAATAGAGAACGAAAGGAGGAAAGAAAGAAAGAAAAAGAAAAGAAAGAAATAACAGATATTACAAAAATGAAATAAAGAAAGAAAAAAGAAACAACAGGAAAAAATAAGAAGAAAGAAAAAGAAAATAAAGAAAAAAGTTAGAAAAGCAAAAGAAAGAAAGAATGATAAAAATGGAAAATAAAAAGTAGGAAAAGAAAAGGAGAAAAATAAAAAAAGAAAAAATAAAGAAAGGAAAGAAATAAAAATAAAGAAAAGCAAAAAAAAAAAAGAAAGAATATGTAGATGATATTAAACAATAAAAATGCGATTATTTTGAGACGAGAAGCACGAAAATAACAAAAACATAGATACAAAAAAGATGCAAAAGAAACAGAAGCAATGAAGGGAAGAAGAAAAGGATGATGACTTAACAATTTTTTTCAGGTTATTTAAAGACAGAAAATATTATTAGATTATAATTTTTTTATTTTTTTTTTAGGTAATGTTTTACTGATAAAGTTCTGTGGCTATATTGAGATGGTTAATATTTCTTGGTTCGGCTTTGTATCATACTTAACCGAACTCCCTACAGTTTACAGGTTTTATCCAGAATTATCATCAAAAGATTTTCATCATCAGAAGGTTTTCATTAAAATTATCATCAGGTTTTATCATCGTTATGAGAAGGTTGGTTTTCGGCAGGTTGGAATATGTGGAATTTTGTGGAATAATGTAAGAATAAAATATACATTTTGCTTTTTAAAATAGAAATTTATTAAAAGGAAAGAATAACACAAGTTGTAGAAATTAATGTGCAATTAGAAAGTTTAGGTTATCAAGAGTTGTAGAAAATGTTCGTACTACTAATGTAGGTATTTAAAATGTCCGCAGAAGTTTAGAGTTCATGGCTGTGTAGTAGCAGAATGTAAAGTTTTTGTTCCTTCCCCTTTTTGGGAGGTCACTACAGGTTGAGAGAGAAAGCGAGAGAGAGAGAGAGAGAGAGAGAGAGAGAGAGGGGGGGGTGCAAAACAAATAAAGAAGTTGTACTTAACATGTCGATTTGTTCTCTCTGGCGGTGTGGAATGAAAAGAAAGAAAAGAAATTGGAAGAAGAGGTCGAATGAAAATGTGACGTGCCCTGCGTCCGAGTCGGCTTCTTAATTATTTTTTTTTTTCGTTACATTGCCATTAGGTCATCAGCTAAACGCTTCCTTGCCGGACTCCCTTTGACAGGTTAGCGACGTTTTTTAGATAGTGAAACTTCTCATGATGCCGGCTCCAACGAGTCTTTTAGCATCTACGTGTGAATATACATCATATATAAATTTGCTGTTTTTAATCCAATCAGAATTCAGGGTTTTACTTTTCGCACTGACTTGTGAATAGTTATTTAAATCCACTTTTTTGGGTGTGCAATTTTTCTTTGGGTTTTTCCCAAAATGTTTTTAGTTCTTAATTTCTCATCCCTACAGTCCCAATAATTAAGTCATAGCTAGTGGGAGAAGATGTTTTCCAAGTGTATTTGACCGTAAGTAAATATAATGAAACCGGCTGAAATTAGAACCCAGCTCCCCGATTTCCAATTCTGAACCATTTCCATTGCACCACTATCACAAATAAGTTTACAGCATCTAGTATTCGCAAGCAGTCTAAGTTACAAATTAATTCATTTATTTTTAAGCAACTTTTGTTGCATTTTATTTCTTTTAGTTATTAAACTGAATTTATTGCAGCATCAACCCATATCCCGAATTATCATACCGCATTTTAGGAGTTTTCCTTTTGTAAATAGTCACATTAATCCTTGTATTGTAAACATTTTGTGAGATGTAGTTAAGAAAAGTAAGAATAAAAAAGAAATTATCAAAGAGAAAGGCCAAACAAATATGGTATAATAAAGAATTTAAAGGAGTCGTAAAGCGTTTTATTATCTAAGAAGAAACAATAGTAAAACAGAGTAAAACGAAGAATCAAAAATACTTAAAAAAAAAAAAAAAAGAATAAGATGAGGTAAAACTAGAAATTTTTAAACTTTTAGACTGTTGGTCATTCGTGGTTGAGAGGTCTAAGACGCGCCAGATGAAGTAGTGTCTTCCCCTATATGGATAGAGGTCGTTCGCAGGTTCGAATCCTGCCGAATGGCACACATTTTCGTAACAGATATTTATAGTAAGTAATCACGCCGGTAGAAATAAATATATAATACTGTTTAATTATAAACGAATTTTGTTTTTAATCATGTCACCCCAAGCAAGGCATTCCACTACCACTATGGACGATAGACGAGTTAGGATGTACATAGAGGGAGAGTTGGATAGAATGGGAGGGTTAGTGTGTTAGGAGGTGTCTATTGACCTTACATTTAAACTGGAGGTTATAGCCGTCGGGGAAGCAAGCATGCGGAAGGGAATTCCATAGGCGGGAAGTGCGAGAAAAGAAGCTGTTGGAGTAGATATTGCGGTTACATTTCATTGGTATCACTGTAAGAGGGTGGGACCTAGATGCCAATCTAGTATCTCGTGCAAACTCACACCTAGGGGGCATCAGAAATTTAAGTTCATCAGAGCAGAAGCCATGAAAGTATTTATTGAAGAGGCACAGGGAAGCCACGTCACGCCGGTGGGAGAGTGACTGCAGGCGGTCAGCTAAGTCGGTATCAATCACGTTACAGATTCTTCGCTGTATTTTGTCAAGAAGCCCGAGGAGAATAGTAGGGGCAGCCGACCAGATGTGGCAACAGTATTCATAACACAGGCGGATGGTAGATTTGCATAGGTGCAGGATAGATTCAGGCGGAAAGAATTTCCGGGCCCTGCACAGAGAGCCAACTTTCAAAGCAGCGGATTTAGCAATGGATTCGGCGTAGTCATTCCACTTGAGGTCCGCTGAGAGTGTCAGGCCAAGCAGGCGTAGAGTTTTACTCTCTGGGAGGCAGGTCTGTTCCATGCTAATGGGAGGGAGATGCGGTCGTCTGTGGTGGTTAATTGACAGCAGCTTCGTTTTGGAAGAATTGAATTTTACGAGCCATTTCCTACCCCAATGCACCACGGATTGGAGGTCCTTTTCAAGCTCAGCCGCGAGGTTCGCCTTAGCATCAACACTAGATTTTTTATCGAGGCGAGCGTATACTTTGGTATCATCGGAGTACATGCCTACTTGTGATCTTATGGCATCGGGGAGATCATTGATGTAGATTAGAAAGAGCGTAGGACCTAGGATAGAGCCTTGGGGAACATTCGCGTTTGTAGGGTAGTTCTGGGAGTCATGTCCGTTTAAAACCACCTTCAGTGTGCGGTTGGAGAGGAATGACTGGATTAAGTCCAACAAAAGTGCAGTAATGCCGTAGCTTCGCTGTTTCCGTAGAAGGCCGGCATGCCATATTCTGTTGAATGCTTTAGAGATATCCAGGGCGACAGTTCGGGTTCCACCATTCTTGTCGAGTGCCTGATATATATACTCGGTGATGGTCGTTAACATATCAGCAGTAGACCTGGTTAAGCGGAAGCCATACTGTTTGTGTGATAGGAGCCCGTGGGCCGTGAGATGCTGAACGACCTCGGCATTGACAATGGCTTCGAACACTTTGCCGAAGATCGGAAGAAGGCTGATAGTGCGGTAATTTGCGGGGTCCGAGAGTTCACCAGTGTTCTTGAATATTGGAACCACAGAAGAAGACTTCCAAGAGGCAGGAAAGCAGGGGGAAGATAGGCAGAGGTTGTAGAGCTTATAAAATACAGACGAGAGTTCAGGGACACATTTCTTCAAGACTATGATTGGGATTCCGTCCCCACCACTCGCTTTGTGTGGGTTTTTGATATTATGCTAGAAATCAGCGAGGGCGTGATGTGGACGTCATTCAATTGGGCCTCAGTTCTAGATGGGAAATCGGGTGTCTGAACTCCAGACAAATCCAGACACGAATTTGTCGAGAATCTACGGGCAAAGCATTCAGCCTTGTCCGCTGAGGAGGTGAAGACCTCAAATTCGTTGATTAGTGGGGGTATTGAAGAATTACTCTTGTTGAGCACGCTTTTACAGAGGCACCAGAAGTCTTTGGCTCCGAACTTAGACGATGCTATGCGCTGCTTCATTCTGGCAGCAACCAACATCTTAGCTTCGTTAAGTATCTTTTTACACTTATTACGAGCTGAGGCGAAAAGGCGCCTGTTTTGGTCCGACGCGTGGCTACGATAAAGCCGAAAGAAGTGATTCCGGTGGGCAATGGCGGCCGAGCAAGCGGGCGTGAACCAGAGAGACGAATGGGATTAAAGCTGAAATTTCCTGGCAGGGATGAAAGCATCGATGCCAGCCTTAACCCAGGAGGATACCTCTGATGCACAGTCTTCGACGGGATGACTAAAAACATTGTTCCAAGGGACGTCGCAGAGGAAGTCACGGAACGAATCCCAGTCTGCTACGAGTATCGATCCAAAATAATGTCCAAACAAATCATTTTAAAACTAGAAATATAATACGTTCTATGCTAACACTTTTTTCTCTCGATTTTTTTTTTTACTGGATATTGCTGTAATATCTGGTCAGAGGATTCTAGAATGTATTTAGAGATTCTAAGAAATTCAGAAAAAGAATCTATAAAGCTATAGGTCCTGACCAGACATCTCAAATTCAGTTACTTTCCCACTCCGCCGTAACATAGATTCACTGTGCCTTTTCTATAAAGTATATCATGTAATTCTTTCGATTAAAAGTTCCCTTTTGGTCCCTTTACTTTACAAATTTAAACGCAGTACTAAATTGCAAGTTAGGTACCATCATTCTACATTTGGAGTTGCTAGACGTACCAAAAACAGTTACTTCCGGCTTCTTGCTTTCCACTCAATTTTGATCTTCAAAAATTTAAATATACGACAAACTTAACATTCTGACTTCTTAATTCCTATTCTTTTATTCTCTCTCTTTAATAATATTTTTCTCTTTCTTTCTCACCCTTGAAATGGGGAGGTATAACTGCAAGTTATATGCTCACAGTTTCTTTTCTCCAACTTCTCTCTTGTGGAACTCTCTTCCGGCTTCATGCTTTCCTGCTGACCCCCTGTGTCTAAGTAGTTTTAATGCCTTATATTAGGGTGAAATAATTAAAAAAAAAAGTATATAAAGCATTCACGAGAATGCATTTATCAGGTACAGTAAGATAGAGCAAAACTTGTAATAAAATTATATCGATCGTGATCTGACAACTCGACTACTGACACTTTATCACCGACGTGACGTGGCATCCCTTTGTCATTTCTACAAATATTCCCATGGCAACGGCAATGACAAGTTTTTTCCTTGGTGCGCTGACAACATGAATTTAAGCGAGATACATTGGCATGTCAATGACACGCGGTTGCAATTCAAATACGAGAGTCATTCAATAAATAAGTTGAATTTTTCGGTATAAAAACTTCTACGAGGGTCATTCAATAAATAAGGTGAATTTTTCGGTATAAGGACATCTACGAGGGTCATTCAATAAATAAGTTGAATTTTTCAGGATAAGGATTTCTAATACAGATAGAAGCTTACTTTTTTAAAAGATTTTTCCTTTACATATTTTTCCATATTTTTCAAAGGGATTTAATTTTTTTTTTTTTTCAGATTGCAAAAAAAACCCAAATTTACAGTTTTGGAGATTAACAAAGATGGCCACCCAAGAAGCATGCTCCAGTATTGAACAGAGGTCAGTTAACAAGTTTTTGGTTGCTGAAGGGTGCAAACCAGTTAAAATTCATAGGAAAATGTCAACTGTTTATAAAAGTGGGCTAAATTGTTTAAAGAAAGACGGAGCAGTGTTGAGGATGAAGACAAGACTGGGAGACCTACAGGAGTGAGGTCTCCTGAAGTGATCGAATCAGTCAATGACCACATTCAGTCTGACAGAAGGATGTCAGTGGATGACATTGCAAGGACTTTGAGCCTATCTGCTCGGAAAGTACACAAATTTGTCCATGATAACCTTGCTTACTTGATGCCAAGATGCTTACTTCAGACCACAAACAGAAGAGGGTCAAGTTGTCCCAGCAGTGACACTCCTGTTACAGCCAAGACCTTGCTCTTTCAAACTTTCACTTGTTTGGTCCTTTGAAAGCGTAAAAGATAGGTAGTTTGAAAGTGACGATGAAGTCAAAAGTAAGCTTCTATCTGTATTAGATGTCCTTGTACCGAAAAAATTCACCTCATATATTGAATGAACCTCGTAGATAAATATGACCGCCATTTCTACTCCAACGGTTTATTTTCTCGCAATTCTCGTCTGTGTAATTCCCTTCTTTATATTTGTTTCCCTGATAGCTACAGTTTAAATGAAACGTCAGTTGCCATTTTTATTATCCTAAATCCCGTTTACTTTTTATTCTTTCTTCAATGACCTCTGGACACGGTCTTTTCTTTCAATGTAATCCCCTGTGCTCTAGCGCGACCCCACTTGCTGGGAGTGAAATGATTGGAAAATAACCTTCTTCTTCTTCTTCTTCTTCTTCTTCTTCTTCTTCTTCTTCTTCTTTTATGTGCCCTGTCCCTTCAGGATGTAGGCGATCATGGTTCTCCACGTCTCCTTATCCCTTGTGGCTCTTAGTATGTTTGCTCCTGTTGCTCCTGGCAACCCCCGTTCCGTCATCCACCTGATCCGACCCTGCAAATATGTTATCCGCTGCCTTCCTCTGTCTCTCTTTCCTTCTATCTGTCCAGTCAGTATCAGGTTCTCCAGGCTCTCCTTCCTCATTGCATGTCCCAGGAACTTCAGTTGTCTCTTCCTGGTGCTCAGCATCAATTTCCTTTTTGTTGCCATTCTTTCTAACACTTCGTCATTGCTTGTATGCTCAGTCCACGATATCCGTAGCATCCTTCTGTAGAACCACATTTCGGTCGCTTCCAGTTTTGTCCTCATTTTCGATGATATTGTCCAGCATTCACAGCCGTATTGAAGAACTGACATCACGTAGCAGTCTAGCACTCTTTTCTTCGTTTCTATTGAGCTTTTCCTGTGTGTTAGTATTTTACTCAGCTTCTGGAACGCGTCCTTCGCCATGCCAATTCGCCTTCGGATCTCCGTGTCGCACTTTCCATCTCCTGTTAGAACACTTGTTAGGTACTTAAATTTTTGTACTTTTTCTGTTATCCCCCACCTGTATTTGGCATTTGGGGTTGTATCTTTTGCTGATGACCATGCACTCAGTTTTCTTAAAGTTTATTTGTAGTCCCTTCTTGTCACCCTCCACTGCTACTTTCTGTATGAGGTCTTGTACTTTCCTTTCCGTGTCCGCAATCAGCACTGTATCGTCCGCATACCTTATGTTGTTCAGGTTGTGGCCTCCAATAACAAATCCTGGCGTGTCATCTAGGGTCCTCAAAATATTCTCGCTGTATAGGTTGAACAAATCCGCTGAAAAGACACATCCTTGTCTTACGCCTATTTCTATCTTTGTGTATCGACTGAGATCGTTAGCTGTCCGTATGCAGGCCGTTTGCTGCCAGTAGAGATTCTTGATTATTCTTATGTCTTTCCCGAAAATGTCGAGGCTGCCTAGCATCTCCATCAATTCTTTGTGTCGTATTTCGTTGAATGCTTTCGCGTAATCAATGAAGCATAGGTACAAATCTTTCTTCATTTGTAATTCCCTTTCAGAGAGCATCCTAATCATGAATATGGCGTTCCTTGTTTCAGTGTCTTTGACGAACCCGCACTGTTCATGCCCTATCTCTGGCCTGATTTTGCTTCTCGCTCTATTCTTCAGGATTCTGACAATCAGTTTTGTAATGTGACTCATTAAGCTGATAGTTCTGTGTAGTTCGCACTAATTTGCACCAGGTTTCTTCAGCAGTCCTATAAATATCGACTTGCATACGTTGTCTGGTATTATTCCGCTGCTATAAATTTCGTTTATTATGTCTGTAATCTTTTCTATGCCATATTCTTCTAAGGCTGTTAGCAGCTCTATCACTATGCCGTCTGGACCAGCTGCTTTGTTTATGTTCATTTTGGCCATTGCAGCTTCCATTTCGGATTTTAGTATTTCCGGTCCATCCATCTCCTTGTGTATTCTCGGTTGTTCTCTCTTGTCGCAAAAGAGATCCTTTATATATTCTTCCCATCTCTGAAGTATTTCCTCTTTCTCTAATATGATTGTTCCTTCCTTGGATTTTATGCATCCTGTTCAGGAGCAGTTTTTCTTATCTTATTTTCTGTCAGTTCTCTTATCTCTTTATGCATCTCTGCTTTGTTGTTCCTGCTCAGTCTCTCTACTTCTGCGCATTTGTTGTTGAGCCATTTCTCTTTGGCTTGTCTGCATTTGTTCCTTATCTCCCCGTGAAGTTTCTTGTAATCTGCTCCGTGTCTTGGCGTTATTTTTTGTCTCCTTTGCATCATATGGAGGATCTCTTTGGTCATCCACTCGTTTTTTCTTCTGTGTCTGATTTCCTTTGGGGCTATGTTTTTCGCTGAGGTCACCATCGCTTCTTTTAGTGAATCCCATTTTGAGTACCCTTTTCCAATTTGTTCTTCATATTTCTTTCTTACGCTGTTATTGTATTCTTACTGCAGGGTGAGATCGTCCTCTAGTGTGTCGTATTGCAGCCTTGGTGATGAGCTGGGCTTCTTCAGTCTTCGGAGTTACACTTTTAGTTTGCAGATGACTGGAACGTGGTCACTTCCACAGTCGGCACCTGGCTATGTTTTGCATTGGACCACTGCGTTCCTGAATCTCTTGTTTGTAGTTATATAATCTATTTGGTTCTTCGTGTCGCCTCCTGGACTTCTCCACGTCCATAAACGTCGTGGGTGTTCTTGAAACCAGGTGTTAGTAATAACCTGGTCATTGGCTGAGCACCATTGGATCCATTTTTCTCCTCTTTCGTTGCGCTCTCCTAGTCCGAAGTTGCCGTTCGTGTCTCCTTCTCTATCTTTATCTACCTTGGCATTTAAGTCCCCCATTATAATCATAATTTCTTGGCTTTTGCACTGAGCCTTGGCACTGTCCAGTATTGAATAAAAAGATTCTATTTCGTCCTCCGAGCTTTGAGTTTTCGGCGCATAAATCTCCAAAATAACCTTATGGTAAGCAAAAATGAGAAAGAATTAAACGAATAATAATAGTTAAATTTATTTAATTTAGAATTTTGCAACAATTCTAACAGATTTGTTCGAATTCGGAAATTAGTTTTATCATTATTATACAAAATATTATTAGGTTTTTGCAAAAATAATGGCAGATTGTAGAAACATGATTTTATTCTTGAAAAAAATAACTGTAGAAAAGTTGAAATTAGTCAAAATATGAGCAACTTTGCCATCGATCGACGAGATTATTTATTCGGCGTTGCTATGAGGCAACGAAATATTTGAAAGCTGATTACACCTCTGGTTTCCACCTAAAAGTTTTATTAATTAAAAATGGGCTTAAATGCTTAAAAATGATAATCATTAGGTGAAAGGTCAGGAGAAAATGTAGGATGTGGTAAACTTTAGTATCCCAAGTCTGTGAGTTTTTGAAACCTGATTCTTGCAGCATGTGGCCACGTACTATCGTGGAGCAGAGTTGGACCCCGTCGATTCCCCAATACAGGTCTCATTTTTTGCAGGCGTTCATGCAATACAGCAAGTTGATTGCAGTAAAGCTTTGCATTAATGCTCTGGTTGGCTTCCAGACAGCTGTAGTGGATGACATAAATTGCAGACTACCAGACATTGATTACAATCTTTTGCTGATGCAAATTTGGCTTTGGTAAATATTTGAGGGATCTCATCCCGATCAAACCAATGACCTAAACGTTTATGGTTATCATAAAAGATCCACTGTTCATGACAAGTGACTATTCAGTCAAGAAAGTTATCATTGGTGCTATGTTAAAAGAGCATCGAGCACACTTGAAGAACACATTTATCAAGCTTCTTCACGTTGGTTATATTCTGCAAACGGCGTGAGACTTGCAGTGTTGACACCAAGCATCAGAGATATTTCACTAACACTTTAACGTGGGTTTTGCTTCACAAATGCCTGCATTTGTTCGTTGTCAAGTCTGCATGATGTTCCACTACCTTCTTCATCTTCAAGGCTCTGATCACCAGTACGGAATTTCTAGAACCATCTACGTATTGTCCAAATTCTTGTAGGCCCATCTCCCAATGCTCTGATTATTTTGGTAGTTTTGGAGTCACTGTACTCAAGTTTAAACATATACAAAAAGTAAACGAAAATCATGTTCTATCATGTTCATAATTATGGGCTTCTATTCTTCAAGAAAATTTCTGTCTAAAAATGCGTTAAAAATTATTAACGAGCAAAAAAAAGTGACTAGATTCGAGCTGCCAGATCATGATCAATAACATTGCAGATTCTCCTCTGGATCCCGTCGAGAACCCTGAGTTGAATAGCAGGGGCACCCGACCAGGTATGACAACAGTATTCAATGCTTAGACGGATGGTTGATTTTTATATTTGTAAGACGGATTCAAGCGAGAAAAACTTCCTGGCCTGACACAGTGACCCAAAATTTCCTAGCGGTAGATTTAGCTATTGGTTAAATGGAGCCGTTCGAAACATAAGCTCGGCTGAGACGGTGAGGCCAGGGAGACGCGGTTTATTGCTTTCGGGGATGCTAATTTGATCTATGTTAATGAGGGGTAGGAGGGACTGTCTATGGTAGTTAACGGATAGCAGCTTCGTTCTGAAAGCATTAAAACTTACGAGCCATTTCTTATTCCAGTCCACCACAGATTAGAGGTCCTTTTCAAGATCAGCAGCAAGGTTATCTTTGTCTGCATTGCCAGATTACTTACTGAGAAATGGTGGTGTCATCAGCGTGAATATCTACTTGGGATTTGATTACATCATGGAGTGCATTGATGAAGGTCGGAAAAAGCGTCGAAATTAGGTTAGAGCCTTGGGAGATACCAGCGTTCGAGTGATAAGATCTGGAGGCATGTCCATTCAAAACGTCCTTCATTACGAGGTTTGATAAGAACGACAGGATCAAATTAATCAAGCGTCTAATGATACCATAGACTTGTAGCTTGCGCAGAAGGCCAGTATACCAGACTGTATTAAATGCTTTTGTGATATCTTCGCTGTTCTTATCGAGAGCCAGGTTTATGTATGATGTGGAGCCAAAAGTGTGTCCACGGAAATGTAACACGGAACACGAGGTGTAGGTTAAAGAAAGATGTGTTTACAAGTAAGGTTACAACGAAAAAGGTAAAATAAGCAGAGCTTACGAATCCAGTATAGTCCTTGGTAATCGACTGCGGTCATGCACACAGTGCTACTGTCTGATTTTCCCCCTACTGCTATCACACAGCTATTAATATATCAGTGGGTGAGTCCATGTTGGGGTGAGTATGGGTCCCACAACAATGTATCATATTTGTTTGTTTTTTCTCTTTTATAACTTTCCTTTTTATTCTTATTTTTCTTAACTACATCTCACAAAATGTTTACAATAGAGTGATAAACATTACTATTTACAAAAGGAAAACTCCTAAAATGCGGTATGAATAATTCGGAATATTGATTGATACTCTAATAAATTCCGTTGAAAAACTAAAAGAAATAATATTTAACAAAAATTGCTTAAAAATAAATTAATTAATCCGTACCTAAGTGGTTGACTATTTGCGAATACTAGACGATGTAAACTTAGTTGTGATTGTGGTGTAATGGAAACGGTTCAGAATTGATAATCGAAGAGCGAGGTTCGAATTCCAGCCGGTTTCATTATATTCACTTACGGGCAAATACACTTGGGAAACATCTACTCCGACCGGCTCTGAGTTAATTGGTGGAACTTTATCATTATCTAAAAATTAAAAAAATCTTATAATCTAGAAATATTTTCTGTCTTTAAATAACGGGAAATAAATTGTGAAGTCATTATCTTCTTCTCTTCATTACTTCTGTTTCTTTGGCATCTTTTTGTTATAATCGTGTCACTGATGTGCAGGGGGTTACATAGGAAGAAAGTTAGCATATCGGCAGTCGACCTGGCAAAGCAAAAGTCGTACTGTCTGTTTGAGAATATGTCGTTAGCATATCAGCAGTCGACCTGGCAAAGCAAAAGTCGAACTGTCTGTTTGAGAATATGTCGTTAGCATATCGGCAGTCGACCTGGCAAAGCAAAAGTCGTACTGTCTGTTTGAGAATATGTCGTTAGCATATCGGCAGTCGACCTGGCAAAGCAAAAGTCGTACTGTCTGTTTGAGAATATGTCGTTAGCCTATCGGCAGTAGACCTGGCAAAGCAAAAGTCGTACTGTCTGTTTGAGAATATGTCGTTGGCATATCGGCAGTCGACCTGGCAAAGCAAAAGTCGTACTGTCTGTTTGAAGATGTCGTTAGCATATCGGCAGTCGACCTGGCAAAGCAAAGTCGTACTGTCTGTTTGAGAATATGTCGTTAGCCTATCGGCAGTCGACCTGGCACAGCAAGAAGTCGTACTGTCTGTTTGAGAATATGTCGTTAACATATCGGCAGTCGACCTGGCAAAGCAAAAGTCGTACTGTCTGTCTGAGAATATGTCGTTAGCATATCGGCAGTCGACCTGGCAAAGCAAAGTCGTACTGTCTGTTTGAGAATATGTCGTTAGCATATCGGCAGTCGACCTGGCAAAGCAAAGTCGTACTGTCTGTTTGAGAATATGTCGTTAGCATATCGGCAGTCGACCTGGCAAGCAAAAGTCGTACTGTCGTTGAGAATATGTCGTTAGCATATCAGCAGTCGACCTGGCAAAGCAAAAGTCGAACTGTCTGTTTGAGAATATGTCGTTAGCATATAAACTGATCACGACCAACCAAAGCAAAGTCGTACTGTCTGTTTGAGAATATGTCGTTAGCCTATCGGCAGTAGACCTGGCAAAGCAAAAGTCGTACTGTCTGTTTGAAAATATGTCGTTAGCATATCGGCAGTCGACCTGGCAAAGCAAAAGTCGTACTGTCTGTTTGAGAATATGTCGTTAGCATATCGGCAGTCGACCTGGCAAAGCAAAAGTCGTACTGTCTGTTTGAGAATATGTCGTTAGCCTATCGGCAGTCGACCTGGCACAGCAAAAGTCGTACTGTCTGTTTGAGAATATGTCGTTAACATATCGGCAGTCGACCCTGTAAAGCAAAAGTCGTACTGTCTGTCTGAGAATATGTCGTTAGCATATCGGCAGTCGACCTGGCAAAGCAAAAGTCGTACTGTCTGTTTGAGAATATGTCGTTAGCATATCGGCAGTCGACCTGGCAAAGCAAAAGTCGTACTGTCTGTTTGAGAATATGTCGTTAGCATATCGGCAGTCGACCTGGCAAAGCAAAAGTCGTACTGTCTGTTTGAGAATATGTCGTTAGCATATCAGCAGTCGACCTGGCAAGCAAAAGTCGAACTGTCTGTTTGAGAATATGTCGTTAGCATATCGGCAGTCGACCTGGCAAAGCAAAGTCGTGCTGTCTGTTTGAGAATATGTCGTTAGCCTATCGGCAGTAGACCTGGCAAGCAAAAGTCGTACTGTCTGTTTGAGAATATGTCGTTAGCATATCGGCAGTCGACCTGGCAAAGCAAAAGTCGTACTGTCTGTTTGAGAATATGTCGTTAGCATATCGGCAGTCGACCTGGCAAGCAAAGTCGTACTGTCTGTTTGAAAGTATGTCGTTAGCCTATCGGCAGTCGACCTGGCACAGCAAAAGTCGTACTGTCTGTTTGAGAATATGTCGTTAACATATCGGCAGTCGACCTGGCAAAGCAAAAGTCGTACTGTCTGTTTGAGAAATATGTCGTTAGCATATCGGCAGTCGACCTGGCAAAGCAAAAGTCGTACTGTCTGTTTGAGAATATGTCGTTAGCATATCGGCAGTCGACCTGGCAAAGCAAAGTCGTACTGTCTGTTTGAAAATATGTCGTTAGCCTATCGGCAGTCGACCTGGCAAAGCAAAAGTCGTACTGTCTGTTTGAGAATATGTCGTTAACATATCGGCAGTCGACCTGGCAAAGCAAAAGTCGTACTGTCTGTTTGAAAATATGTCGTTAGCATATCAGCAGTCGACCTGGCAAAGCAAAGATCGAACTGTCTGTTTGAGAATATGTCGTTAGCATATCGGCAGTCGACCTGGCAAAGCAAAAGTCGTACTGTCTGTTTGAAAATGTCGTTAGCCTATCGGCAGTAGACCTGGCAAAGCAAAAGTCGTACTGTCTGTTTGAATATGTCGTTAGCATATCGGCAGTCGACCTGGCAAAGCAAGAGTCGTACTGTCTGTTTGAGGAATATGTCGTTAGCATATCGGCGGTCGACCTGGCAAAGCAAAGTCGTACTGTCTGTTTGAGGAAATATGTCGTTAGCCTATCGGCAGTCGACCTGGCACAGCAAAAGCCGTACTGTCTGTTTGAGAATATGTCGTTAACATATCGTAGTCGACCTGGCAAAGCAAAAGTCGTACTGTCTGTTTGAGAATATGTCGTTAGCATATCGGCAGTCGACCTGGCAAAGCAAAAGTCGTACTGTCTGTTTGAGGCTCTATGTCGTTAGCATATCGGCAGTCGACCTGGCTTAAGCAAAGTCGTACTGTCTGTTTGAAAATATGTCGTTAGCCTATCGGCAGTCGACCTGGCACAGCAAAAGTCGTACTGTCTGTTTGAGAATATGTAATTAGCATATCGGCAGTCGACCTGGCAAAGCAAAAGTCGCAAAACACTGTCTGTCTGAGAATATGTCGTTAGCATATCGGCAGTCGACCTGGCAAAGCAAAAGTCGTACTGTCTGTTTGAGAATATGTCGTTAGCATATCGGCAGTCGACCTGGCAAAGCAAAAGTCGTACTGTCTGTTTGAGAATATGTCGTTAGCCTATCGGCAGTAGACCGCAACTAAAGCAAAGTCGAACTGTCTGTTTGAGAATATGTCGTTAGCATATCGGCAGTCGTACCAGCAACTCAACGTCGTACTGTCTGTTTGAGAGTATGTCGTTAGCCTATCGGCAGTAGACCTGGCAAAGCAAAAGTCGTACTGTCTGTTTGAGAATATGTCGTTAGCATATCGGCAGTCGACCACAGCAAAGCAAAAGTCGTACTGTCTGTTTGAGAATATGTCGATGCTCATCGGCAGTCGACCTGGCAAAGCAAAAGTCGTACTGTCTGTTTGAGAATATGTCGTTAGCATATCGGCAGTCGACCTGGCAAAGCAAAAGTCGTACTGTCTGTTTGAAAATATGTCGTTAGCATATCGGCGGTCGACCTGGCACAGCAAAGTCGTACTGTCTGTTTGAAATATGTCGTTAGCCTATCGGCAGTCGACCTGGCACAGCAAAAGTCGTACTGTCTGTTTGAGAATATGTCGTTAACATATCGGCAGTCGACCTGGCAAAGCAAAAGTCGTACTGTCTGTCTGAAATATGTCGTTAGCATATCGGCAGTCGACCTGGCAAAGCAAAAAGTCGTACTGTCTGTTTGAAATATGTCGTTAGCATATCGGCAGTCGACCTGAAAAGCGAAGCAAAGTCGTACTGTCTGTTTGAGTATGTCGTTAGCATATCGGCAGTCGACCTGGCAAAGCAAAAGTCGTACTGTCTGTTTGAGAATATGTCGTTAGCATATCAGCAGTCGACCTGGCAAAGCAAAAGTCGAACTGTCTGTTTGAGAATATGTCGTTAGCATATCGGCAGTCGACCTGGCAAGCAAAAGTCGTACTGTCTGTTTGAAAATATGTCGTTAGCATATCGGCAGTCGACCTGGCAAAGCAAAAGTCGTACTGTCTGTTTGAAGATATGTCAATTTAGCCTATCGGCAGTATTAGACCTGGCAAAGCAAAGTCGTACTGTCTGTTTGAGAAATATGTTGTTAGCATATCGGCAGTCGACCTGGCAAAGCAAAAGTCGTACTGTCTGTTTGAGAATATGTCGTTAGCATATCGGCAGTCGACCTGGCAAAGCAAAAGTCGTACTGTCTGTTTGAGAATATGTCGTTAGCCTATCGGCAGTCGACCTGGCACAGCAAAGTCGTACTGTCTGTTTGAGAATATGTCGTTAACATATCGGCTTGATCGACCTGGCAAAGCAAAAGTCGTACTGTCTGTCTGAGAATATGTCGTTAGCGCTCAGTCGACCTGGCAAAGCAAAAGTCGTACTGTCTGTTTGAGAATATGTCGTTACTTCCTTATCGGCAGTCGACCTGGCAAAGCAAAAGTCGTACTGTCTGTTTGAGAATATGTCGTTAGCATATCGGCAGTCGACCTGGCAAAGCAAAAAGTCGTACTGTCTGTTTGAGTGTCGTTAGCATATCGGCAGTCGACCTGGCAAAGCAAAAGTCGTACTGTCTGTTTGAGAATATGTCGTTAGCATATCGGCGATTGACCTGGCAAAGCAAAAGTCGTACTGTCTGTTTGAGAATATGTCGTTAGCATATCGGCAGTCGACCTGGCAAAGCAAAAGTCGTACTGTCTGTTGAGAATATGTGCGTGCATATCGGCAGTCGACCTGTCGAAGCAAAGTCGTACTGTCTGTTTGAGAATATGTCGTTAGCATATCGGCAGTCGACCTGGCAAAGCAAAAGTCGAACTGTCTGTTTGAGTATGTCGTTAGCATATCGGCAGTCGACCTGGCAAAGCAAAAGTCGTACTGTCTGTTTGAGAATATATCGTTGGCATATCGGCAGTCGACCTGGCAAAGCAAAAGTCGTACTGTCTGTTTGAGAATATGTCGTTAGCATATCAGCAGTCGACCTGGCAAGCAAAGTCGAACTGTCTGTTTGAGAATATGTCGTTAGCATATCGGCAGTCGACCTGTCAAAGCAAAAAAGTCGTACTGTCTGTTTGAGAATATGTCGTTAACATATCGGCAGTCGACCTGTTAATCAAAAGTCATGTATGTGTTTTGATGTCGTTAACATATCGGCAGTCGACCTGGCAAGCAAAAGTCGTGTTGTCTGTTTGAGAATATGTCGTTAGCATATCGGCAGTCGACCTGGCAAAGCAAAGTCGTACTGTCTGTTTGAGAGTTGTCGTTAACATATCGGCAGTCGACCTGGCAAAGCAAAAGTCGTGTTGTCTGTTTGAGAATATGTCGTTAGCATATCGGCAGTCGACCTGGCAAAGCAAAAGTCGTACTGTCTGTTTGAGAATATGTCGTTAACATATCGGCAGTCGACCTGGCAAAGCAAAAGTCGTGTTGTCTGTTTGAGAATATGTCGTTAGCATATCGGCAGTCGACCTGGCAAAGCAAAAGTTGTACTGTCTGTTTGAGAATATGTCATTAACATATCGGCAGTCGACCTGGCAAAGCAAAAGTCGTACTGTCTGTTTGAGAAAATATGTCGTTAGCATATCAGCAAGTCGACCTGGCAAAGCAAAAGTCGTGTTGTCTGTTTGAGAATATGTCGTTAGCATATCGGCAGTCGACCTGGCAAAGCAAAAGTCGTACTGTATGTTTGAGAATATGTCGTTAACATATCGGCAGTCGATAACTTAAAGCAAAAGTCGTACTGTCTGTTTGAGAATATATCGTTAGCATATCGGCAGTCGACCTGGCAAAGCAAAAGTCGTACTGTCTGTTTGAATATGTCGTTAACATATCGGCAGTCGACCTAGCAAAGCAAAAGTCGTACTGTCTGTTTGAGAATATGTCGTTAACATATCGGCAGTCGACCTGGCAAAGCAAAAGTCGTGTTGTCTGTTTGAGAATATGTCGTTAGCATATCGGCAGTCGACCACAATAAGCAAAAGTTGTACTGTCTGTTTGAGGAATATGTCGTTAACATATCGGCAGTCGACCGCAACCAAAGCAAAAGTCGTACTGTCTGTTTGAGAATATGTCGTTAGCATATCGGCAGTCGACCTGGCAAAGCAAAAGTCGTGTTGTCTGTTTGAGAATATGTCGTTAGCATATCGGCAGTCGACCTGGCAAAGCAAAAGTCGTACTGTATGTTTGAGAATATGTCGTTAACATATCGGCAGTCGACCTGGCAAAGCAAAGTCGTACTGTCTGTTTGAGAATATGTTGTTAGCATATCGGCAGTCGACCTGGCAAAGCAAAAGTCGTACTGTCTGTTTGAGAATATGTCGTTAGCATATCGGCAGTCGACCTGGCAAAGCAAAAGTCGTACTGTCTGTTTGAGAATATGTCGTTAGCCTATCGGCAGTCGACCTGGCACAGCAAAAGTCGTACTGTCTGTTTGAGAATATGTCGTTAACATATCGGCAGTCGACCTGGCAAAGCAAAAGTCGTACTGTCTGTCTGAGAATATGTCGTTAGCATATCGGCAGTCGACCTGGCAAAGCAAAAGTCGTACTGTCTGTTTGAGAATATGTCGTTAGCATATCGGCAGTCGACCTGGCAAAGCAAAAGTCGTACTGTCTGTTTGAGAATATGTCGTTAGCATATCGGCAGTCGACCTGGCAAAGCAAAAGTCGTACTGTCATTTGAGAAATTGTCGTTAGCATATCGGCAGTCGACCTGGCAAAGCAAAAGTCGTACTGTCTGTTTGAGGAAATATGTCGTTAGCATATCGGCAGTCGACCTGGCAAAGCAAAAGTCGTACTGTCTGTTTGAGAATATGTCGTTAGCATATCGGCAGTCGACCTGGCAAAGCAAAAGTCATGCTGTCTGTTTGAAAATATGTCGTTAGCATATCGGCAGTCGACCTGGCAAAGCAAAAGTCGTACTGTCTGTTTGAGGAAATATGTCATTAGCATATCGGCAGTCGACCTGGCAAACAAAGTCGAACTGTCTGTTTGAGAATATGTCGTTAGCATATCGGCAGTCGACCTGGCAAAGCAAAAGTCGTACTGTCTGTTTGAGAATATGTCGTTAGCATATCGGCAGTCGACCTGGCAAAGCAAAAGTCGTACTGTCTGTTTGAGAATATGTCGTTAGCATATCAGCAGTCGACCTGGCAAAGCAAAAGTCGAACTGTCTGTTTGAGAATATGTCGTTAGCATATCGGCAGTCGACTAAGCAGAAGCAAAGTCGTACTGTCTGTTTGAGAATATGTCGTTAACATATCGGCAGTCGACCTGGCAAAACTGCAGAAGTCGTACTGTCTGTTTGAAGATATGTCGTTAACACATCGGCAGTCGACCTGGCAAGCAAAGTCGTGTTGTCTGTTTGAGAATATGTCGTTAGCATATCGGCAGTCGACCTGGCAAAGCAAAGTCGTACTGTCTGTTTGAGAGTTGTCGTTAACATATCGGCAGTCGACCTGGCAAAGCAAAAGTCGTGTTGTCTGTTTGAGAATATGTCGTTAGCATATCGGCAGTCGACCTGGCAAAGCAAAAGTCGTACTGTCTGTTTGAGAATATGTCGTTAACATATCGGCAGTCGACCTGGCAAAGCAAAAGTCGTGTTGTCTGTTTGAGAATATGTCGTTAGCATATCGGCAGTCGACCTGGCAAAGCAAAAGTTGTACTGTCTGTTTGAGAATATGTCGTTAACATATCGGCAGTCGACCTGGCAAAGCAAAAGTCGTACTGTCTGTTTGAGAATATGTCGTTAGCATATCGGCAGTCGACCTGGCAAAGCAAAAGTCGTGTTGTCTGTTTGAGAATATGTCGTTAGCATATCGGCAGTCGACCTGGCAAAGCAAAAGTCGTACTGTATGTTTGAGAATATGTCGTTAACATATCGGCAGTCGACCTGGCCAAAGTCGTAAACTGTCTGTTTGAGAATATGTCGTTAGCATATCGGCAGTCGTTTACCCAAAGCAAAGTCAATACTGTCTGTTTGAGAATTATGTCGTTAACATATCGGCAGTCGACCTGGCAAAGCAAAAGTCGTACTGTCTGTTTGAAATATGTCGTTAACATATCGGCAGTCGACCTGGCAAAGCAAAAGTCGTACTGTCTGTTTGAGAATATGTCGTTAACATATCGGCAGTCGACCTGGCAAAGCAAAAGTCGTGTTGTCTGTTTGAGAATATGTCGTTAGCATATCGGCAGTCGACCTGGCAAAGCAAAAGTTGTACTGTCTGTTTGAGAATATGTCGTTAACATATCGGCAGTCGACCTGGCAAAGCAAAAGTCGTACTGTCTGTTTGAGAATATGTCGTTAGCATATCGGCAGTCGACCTGGCAAAGCAAAAGTCGTGTTGTCTGTTTGAGAATATGTCGTTAGCATATCGGCAGTCGACCTGGCAAAGCAAAAGTCGTACTGTATGTTTGAGAATATGTCGTTAACATATCGGCAGTCGACCTGGCAAAGCAAAAGTCGTACTGTCTGTTTGAGAATATGTCGTTAGCATATCGGCAGTCGACCTGGCAAGCAAAAGTCGTACTGTCTGTTTGAGAATATGTCGTTAACATATCGGCAGTCGACCTGGCAAAGCAAAAGTCGTACTGTGTGTTTGAGAATATGTCGTTAACATATCGGCAGTCGACCTGGCAAAGCAAAAGTCGTACTGTCTGTCTGAGAATATGTCGTTAGCATATCGGCAGTCGACCTGGCAAAGCAAAAGTCGTACTGTCTGTTTGAGAATATGTCGTTAGCATATCGGCAGTCGACCTGGCAAAGCAAAAGTCGTACTGTCTGTTTGAGAATATGTCGTTAGCATATCGGCAGTCGACCTGGCAAAGCAAAAGTCGTACTGTCTGTTTGAGAATTGTCGTTAGCATATCGGCAGTCGACCTGGCAAAGCAAAAGTCGTACTGTCTGTTTGAGAATATGTCGTTAGCATATCGGCAGTCGACCTGGCAAAGCAAAAGTCGTACTGTCTGTTTGAGAATATGTCGTTAGCATATCGGCAGTCGACCTGGCAAAGCAAAAGTCGTACTGTCTGTTTGAGAATATGTCGTTAGCATATCGGCAGTCGACCTGGCAAAGCAAAAGTCGTACTGTCTGTTTGAGAATATGTCGTTAGCATATCGGCAGTCGACCTGGCAAAGCAAAAGTCGAACTGTCTGTTTGAGAATATGTCGTTAGCATATCGGCAGTCGACCTGGCAAAGCAAAAGTCGTACTGTCTGTTTGAGAATATGTCGTTAGCATATCGGCAGTCGACCTGGCAAAGCAAAAGTCGTACTGTCTGTTTGAGAATATGTCGTTAGCATATCAGCAGTCGACCTGGCAAAGCAAAAGTCGAACTGTCTGTTTGAGAATATGTCGTTAGCATATCGGCAGTCGACCTGGCAAAGCAAAAGTCGTACTGTCTGTTTGAGAATATGTCGTTAACATATCGGCAGTCGACCTGGCAAAGCAAAAGTCGTACTGTCTGTTTGAGAATATGTCGTTAACATATCGGCAGTCGACCTGGCAAAGCAAAAGTCGTGTTGTCTGTTTGAGAATATGTCGTTAGCATATCGGCAGTCGACCTGGCAAAGCAAAAGTCGTACTGTCTGTTTGAGAGTTGTCGTTAACATATCGGCAGTCGACCTGGCAAAGCAAAAGTCGTGTTGTCTGTTTGAGAATATGTCGTTAGCATATCGGCAGTCGACCTGGCAAAGCAAAAGTCGTACTGTCTGTTTGAGAATATGTCGTTAACATATCGGCAGTCGACCTGGCAAAGCAAAAGTCGTGTTGTCTGTTTGAGAATATGTCGTTAGCATATCGGCAGTCGACCTGGCAAAGCAAAAGTTGTACTGTCTGTTTGAGAATATGTCGTTAACATATCGGCAGTCGACCTGGCAAAGCAAAAGTCGTACTGTCTGTTTGAGAATATGTCGTTAGCATATCGGCAGTCGACCTGGCAAAGCAAAAGTCGTGTTGTCTGTTTGAGAATATGTCGTTAGCATATCGGCAGTCGACCTGGCAAAGCAAAAGTCGTACTGTATGTTTGAGAATATGTCGTTAACATATCGGCAGTCGACCTGGCAAAGCAAAAGTCGTACTGTCTGTTTGAGAATATGTCGTTAGCATATCGGCAGTCGACCTGGCAAAGCAAAAGTCGTACTGTCTGTTTGAGAATATGTCGTTAACATATCGGCAGTCGACCTGGCAAAGCAAAAGTCGTACTGTCTGTTTGAGAATATGTCGTTAACATATCGGCAGTCGACCTGGCAAAGCAAAAGTCGTGTTGTCTGTTTGAGAATATGTCGTTAGCATATCGGCAGTCGACCTGGCAAAGCAAAAGTTGTACTGTCTGTTTGAGAATATGTCGTTAACATATCGGCAGTCGACCTGGCAAAGCAAAAGTCGTACTGTCTGTTTGAGAATATGTCGTTAGCATATCGGCAGTCGACCTGGCAAAGCAAAAGTCGTGTTGTCTGTTTGAGAATATGTCGTTAGCATATCGGCAGTCGACCTGGCAAAGCAAAAGTCGTACTGTATGTTTGAGAATATGTCGTTAACATATCGGCAGTCGACCTGGCAAAGCAAAAGTCGTACTGTCTGTTTGAGAATATGTCGTTAGCATATCGGCAGTCGACCTGGCAAAGCAAAAGTCGTACTGTCTGTTTGAGAATATGTCGTTAACATATCGGCAGTCGACCTGGCAAAGCAAAAGTCGTACTGTCTGTTTGAGAATATGTTATTGGCGGTGAGACGTTGAATGATTTCAGCATTGATGATAGCTTCGAACACTTTGCCGAAAATCGCTAGAAGGTTGATAGGGGGATAATTAGAGGAGTTTGGGGTTTCTCCTGAGTTGCTAAATACAGCAACCAGAAGAGAGGACTCCTAGCAGACAGGAAAACTGAAAACAGAGAGTTCAGTAGGTACATTTCTTCAAGACAATGACCAGGATTCCGTCGGCTCTGCTCGCCCTATGGGGGTTAGGTTTTGAAATTACCTTAGAAACCAGAGAGGGGTTAATGTAAATGCCCTTCAGTTGAACCTCAGTTCTACATGGGAAGTCGAGCGAGGATACTCTAAACGAATCAAAGGAAGAGTTGGAGGAGAATATGCAAACAAAGCACTAGGCATTGTCCACCATAGCTGTGCAAACCTCAAATTTATGGATTAAGGGAGGGATAGAGGATTTGCTGTTGTTCAGCCCGCGTTTGTAGAGTCGCCAGTAGTATTTGGAGCCGAACTTGCGGGTTGCTATACACGGCTTCATTCTATGAGCAAACAACAGCTTAGCATCGTTTAGGATTCTCTTACACTCGTTACAAGCAAAGGCAAATCGACACCTATTATGGACAGACGCATCGCTTTGATATAGACGGAAGAAGTATTACCTGTGTGCAATAGAGACCGAGCAGGCAGGAGAGAACTAGGGGGAAGAATTAAGTTTTGCACGGAACTTCGTGGCCTCAAGGAAGAGAAGGCTCATAAAATTAATATGAGAATATGGTGATGCACAGTCTGCAACATTGCTGAATAGGCAAATGATTATTAAATGGACAAGAATTTAGACGATCAGTTCTACATGATTTGAGTGGTCCCCTACTTACTCAAAGAATCTACATCTTTTAATCATTATAGAAGAATCAGTTCTGGAAGCATCATCATCCACGATAAATTGTACATCATATTCTACAATTCTACAAATCAAATTAAGCCAAAAAGACGATAAAAGAAAATTATGTGCCTGTAACAAAAGCAAAATTATTACGATATGTTTCTATTTGGTACAATGTCAAAGATATCACATTTGATGAAGTGTCAAATTATAAAGACACATTCAAGTCTGAGAGACAGGAGAGCACGTATGACTTCCGTAACTCCTGACCAGTGGACAGAGGCCAAGCCTGATCTGGTATTAATCCATCTCTTCTCATATGGGTTAAATAGTAGGACAGATTTGATTTTTATATCCTTGGTTTGCACTCAATCTACCAGAGAAAAACGCTTTCAAGAGACCAAACAGGTGTAAGTCTGTTTGTGCTCTGCAGTAAGCGTCTTTGGCACCCACCGGCAGCTGACCCTCGAGTAGGCAAGGTCATCATGGACAATTATGTGTGCTGTCCCAACAGATCGGCTCAAAGTGCTTGCAATGTCACCCACTATCACCCTTCTGTCAGACTGAATGGTCATTGACTGATTCGCTCACTTCTGTAGGTCTTTCAGGCCTGTCATCATCCTCAACACTGCTCCGTCCTTCTTGAAACAATTTAGTCCACTTGGAGACATTTTTGGCTGAAACATGTGGCACTATACACAGTTGACAGTCTCCTTTGAATTTCAAGTGTTTCGCACCTTTCAGCAACCAAAAACTTGATAATTGACCTCTGTCAATCCTGGAGCACGCTTTTGGTCGGCCATCTTTGTTTATCTCTAAAACTCTCAAAGATTTATTTTCAATCTCAAAAGAAATTAAATCCTTTTGAAAAAGAATTAAAGGAAAAAAAGTAATCTTCTATCAGTATTAAGTGTCCTTATGCAGAAGAATGCACCTTATTTATTGAATGACCCTCATAGAAGTCCTAATACCAAAAAAATCACCTTATTTATTTAATGACCCTCTTAGAAGTCCTTATACCAAAAAAATCACCTTATTTATTGAATGACCCTCGTAAAAGTCCTGATACCGAAAAATTAATATTATTTATTGAATGACCCTCGTAGAAGTTCTCGTACCGTAAAATTCACCTTATTTATTGAATGATCCTCGTAGAAGTCCTCATACCGAAAAATTCACCTTATATATTTAATGTCCTTCGTAAAAGTCCTTATACCAAAAAAATCACCTTATTTATTGAATGACCCTCGTAGAAGTCCTCATACCAAAAAATTCACCTTTTATATTGAATGACCCTCGTAGAAGTTCTTTTACCTAAAAATTCACCTTATTTATTGAATGATCCTCGTAGAAGTTCTCATACCGAAAAAATCACCTTATTTATTGAATGACCCTCGTAGAAGTCCTCATACCGAAAAATTCACCTTATTTATTTAATGTCCTTCGTAAAAGTCCTTATACCAAAAAAATCACCTTATTTATTGAATGACCCTCGTGGAAATCCTCATACCGAAAAAATCACCTTATTTATTGAATGACCCTCGTAGAAATCCTCATACCGAAAAATTCACCTTATTTATTGAATGACCCTCGTAGAAGTCCTTACACCGAAAAATTCACCTTATTTATTGAATGACCCTCGTAGAAGTCCTAATACCAAAAAATTCACCTTATTTATTGAATGACCCTCGTAGAAGTCCTAATACCGAAAAATTCACCTTATTTATTTAATGTCCTTCGTAAAAGTCCTTATACCAAAAAAATCACCTTATTTATTGAATGACCCTCGTAGAAATCCTCATACCGAAAAATTCACCTTATTTATTGAATGATCCTCGTAAAAGTCCTAATACCGAAAAAATCATGTTATTTATAGAATGACCCTCGTAGAAATCCTCATACCAAAAAATTCACCTTATTTATTGAATGACTCTTGTAAAAGTCCTTATACCGATAAATTCACCTTATTTATTGAATGACTCTCGTAATAGTCCTTATACCGAAAACTTCATCTTATTTATTGAATGACCGTCCTATAAGTCCTCATACCGAAAAATTCACCTTATTTATTTAATGACCCTCTTGATATTCATTTAGCCAGAATTGAAGAGTAGGCTCTTAAAAGTAACATGAAAATAAATATTTCATGATGATTCGCAGTTTGAAACCTTTGCAGAGTAGGCGAAAGATTATTAATCAGCTCAGCTAAAATATAGCGTTATTACAACGTTACATAGCGGTTGAAAAAATGTTTATTTTGTAGATTTCAAACTAAAGTTGAAGGGAATTTGCCTTGTAAAGTTATATAAACAGAACAGAGATAATAAATTCCAGGCAATTAATAAAGCGTTATATTCATCATGTAAATGGATGATTACTTAAGTAAAAAAAAAAGGAATAAATTTTATGTCTTCTATGGTAAGTCAAGCAAAAGTATTCTGATTTCATAATTTGCCAAAGTGGAGTTTTGCAGCGACGGAAATTGGCAAAGCTACCATAACATTATCATAATTCCCAACCTCATTAGTTTTTTCTTTTTTCTCCGCATTTTTTACAATAACCGGATCAACCTTTGATAATCCTCCACTCTAATTTATTTTGACTCCTTCTTGCCGGCGAGTGAGATGCTTTGTTCTGTTTACCGGTAGAATAAATTGGGCACTCTTATTTATCTGTGGGGTTGACGTGTGCTTCTAAAATATTTTGATTTTAGTTTAAATATTTTGCTATATTTTTTATTTTTTTTTATTGGGGAAATCTCTTCTTTCGTTTCATGACATAATTTTATTTAACCTTCTAGGGCCATTCGTATCATATTTGATACAGGATAAAAACAAGCCTTGAAAGAAATATTTCCCTGAAAAATTTTTTAAGAGAAATATTTTATAAATTTCAAATGAAAGCAGTACTGACTGCTCAGTCAATGAATACCAAATGTTTCCTTATAGGGAAATACCAAATGTTTCCTTATAGGGAAATACTGTATCAAATATGATACGAATGGCCCTAGAGGGTTAATTTTATACAAAAGAGAAAATTTCTATTTCCATGTCTTAACCCTGTGAATATACCGTATGTGTTTGATTGATTAAAAAAAAAGAATGAGTTCTTATGCTCTATGAGTGAATGAATGGTGATTTTCTAAGCGTAGCTTAGACTTGGCACAAGGCCGAAAGTAAGCGACACCCAGTGAGGATCGAACACACTACTCAATTGTAATGATTCTAGCGAGACAAGCATGCTAACCATTACACCACCTCGAGGTGGCCTTGTAATGTATAAATGGATGGTGAAACAGATAAACTATGTGTAAGATAGTCATTGACGATAAACTCTCTCTACTTTAGTCTTTGTTCCTAAGTGGTTCGAGTATGTGAAGCAGTCGATATTTTAAATTGAAAGTGAAAAAACATTTCAGCACTCCTGATATTATTAATGACGAAACTGAAACATTGCTTAGACATATCTAGGAGACACAACACGTGACATTAAAGCATTATCATATGAACATTATAGGCATTATGAACATTATAACATGATCATTATATACATTACGCGCCGTATCCTATGAACATTATAAGTATTCTGAGCATTATTTTATGAGCATTATAACCATTATGAGCATTGTCAAGTGAAAATTATAAGCATTAAAAGAATCATCCTATGAGCATTATAAGCATTATGGGCTTTATTCTATGAACATTATAAACATTATGAACAATTTTACGTAAGCATTTTGAACATTATAAGCATTATACTTCGGGCATTATATGCATTATCCTAAAAGCATTATAAGCAATATGAGCATTATAATATGAGCTATATAAGCACCATAATTATTATCACAGCATTATAAGCATTATGCGCTTTATTCTATGAGCATTATAAGCATTATGAGCATTATCACATGAGCATTTTAAACATTATGAACATTATTCTCTGAGCATTATAAGCGTTATCCTAAAAGCATTATAACCATTATGAGCATTATAATATGAGCATTATAAGCATTATGAGCATTATGATATGAGCATTATAAGCATTATGATCATTATCACATGAGCATTACAAACATTATACGACTTATTCTATGAGCATTAAAAGATTACGAGCATTATCCTCTGAGCATTATAAGCATTATGCACCTTATTCTATGAGCATTTTGAGCTTTTTATATGAGCAATATCAGCTTTAGAAGGATCATAAACATTATCTTAAGAGCATTATAAGAATTGTGAGTATTACACATGAGCATTATAAGCATTATTAGCACCATTAAATGAGCATCACAAGCATTATGGGCATTATCATATAAGCATTATTAAAAAAATTATAACACATTGATACGTGAATCTCTACAACGTTTCTGCGCATCACGATTTAACGAAAAAACTGAATGGACCTCATTTCCATCCTGGATTATTTAATGAAAGCCAATAGTTTTGAAGCAAGCAATGAACAATGAATTTATTGCACCATTGATTGAAAATCATCGAGGGGGGAAACAAAATGGGCCCTTGTTAAACGCTTCAGAAACTTGTGATGCATTATGTCCTGTTGTATTGAAATTGTCCTGTGTATTACGCGCTCTTTTCGCCAAAGGCTCACGCTGAATTCGAACCAGTACTCTTCCCCGTTGGACCAATTAAAGAAACAAATCAATGAAAAGAGCCTGAATTCGTCAACCGGAATTATGTTGCATTTCATCAAGATATAGGCTGTAAGATTTTTTTTTTCTGACACGACAAAAATTTGTACAGGTGGATATTCAGCTAAACCCACTGAACTCACCTGATTTTGCACTTGAGACTTATTTCGTTTCTTACAAATCCTCCTAGTTGGTAGTAATTCTTCTCATTGTAAGCCTGTAAGGGTCTCTGAGGTAAGTTCCTCACCCTGTAAGTTGCCAAGTTCTCAGAGGATGAAATCATAAAACTACTTCAAAAACAGCGGAATGTAGTGCTTCAGGATATAAGCGTTGGTTTGTTCCGATGACTTGACCCAAATAATTGCGCGCTCAATACACGGCTCAAGCAGTGGTGAACAAATAACTCAGAGGGTTGAGTTAAACGGATATAACTGCATGGCATCGAAAGTGGCATCGCCCATAGAACGAGGAGAAATTGCCCCAGTGATCGAAATAAAGGGTTCAATTCAAAATTCCTATCATCTGAAGAAGGCCGGATCCTATAACGGCCGAAACGTCGGAAACATGGCAATAAAGATGAGGGCAACAATCCGAACAATGTAAATAATGTAAATACTACCTGATCTCAATGTCAATAGTGTAAATAGTACCTCATCTCATAAGTATAAACAATTATCTATGAACAAATACCTAATTATTGTCTTTGAATTTCTGACCCATTATTTTAACCCTCTATGGCCATTCGTATCATATTTGATACAGTATTTCCCTATAAGGAAACATTTGGTATTTCCCTATAATGAAACATTTGGTATTCATTGACTGAGCAGTCAGTACTGCTTTCATTTGAAATTTATAAAATATTTCTCTTAAAAAATTTTTCAGGAAAATATTTCTTTCAAGGCTTGTTTTCATACTGTATCAAATATGATACGAATGGCCCTAGAGGGTTAAAGAAATTGATTAACGTTTTAATATGACACTATTTCACCATTTCATTCTTATTAATGTTTTTGCACTAAGGTTCACAATTTACAAGGCCCAGGGCCGACTGGAGGTAAAGGGCTACATTAGGAGGCAATTTTGCAGATAGGCGTATAAGATGACGGTTAATCCTAGCCTTGAACCAATTAAGCTTGTAGTGATTGGGTCAACATTACTTTGAGTGTCCTTTCTATACAACAGTGAGTCGCGGGAACATGATGTCCGACTGGAACTTAATTCTCACAAATGAAATACGAAAGTAATGAAAGTGAGTTTGCTGCTATGTAAGTGGCATGATGTGTCTTTGCCGTGAAGGGTAGAATTGGCGGGAACAGGGAATGTACACTACCGGTCATAATTATTAGGCCACCGCAGTGTTTTAAAAAAATGATATATTTCATATTAATTTTAGTATTTATTGCTAAGTGAATAAATGTAAATGAAAATAGAATGTTTCTTTTGTTAATATTGTCCAATACCATGTGCATCAAATGAATTTATACGTATTTAATATTTACCTACATTGCAGTTTCATCAATGAAAGAATAAAAGAAATTTAGTGTGATTCGAACGAGTTTATCTTTGCTTCCTTGCCTTGTAAAATTTTGCAAAGTAATAATAACAAAAGAAACATTCTATTTTCATTTAGAATTATCCACTTGGCAATAAATACTAAAAATACTATGAAATACATAATTTCATTGTGTTGCTTTCCTCTATTAAAAAACTGGGGTGGCCTAATAATTATGGCCGGTAATGTTGCTTTCCTCTATTAAAATACTGGCGTGGCCTAATAATTATGGCCGGTAATGTTGCTTTCCTCTATTAAAAACCTGGAGTGGCCTCATAATTATGGCCGGTAATGTTGCTTTCCTCTATTAAAAAACTAGGGTTGGCCTAATAATTATGACCGGTAGTGTAGCTTTCCTCTATTAAAAAAATTGAGTGGCCTAATAATTATGGCCGGTAATGTTGCTTTTCTCTATTAAAAAACTAGGGGTGGCCTAATAATTATGGCCGGTAATGTTGCTTTACTCTATTAAAAAACTAGGGGTGGCCTAATAATTATGGCCGGTAATGTTGCTTTTCTCTATTAAAAAATTGAGTGGCCTAATAATTATAGCCGGTAATGTTGCTTTTCTCTATTAAAAAACTAGGGTTGGCCTAATAATTATGACCGGTAGTGTAGCTTTCCTCTATTAAACAAAATGAGTGGCCTAATAATTATGGCCGGTAATGTTGCTTTTCTCTATTAAAAAACTAGGGGTGGCCTAATAATTGTGGCCGGTAATGTTGCTTTATTCTATTAAAAAAATTGAGTGGCCTAATAATTAAGACCGGTAATGTTGCTTTTCTCTATTAAAAAACTAGGAGTGGCCTAATAATAATGACCGGTAGTGTAGCTTTCCTCTATTAAAAAAATTGAGTGGCCTAATAATTATGGCCGGTAATGTTGCTTTTCTCTATTAAAAACCTGGGGTGGCCTAATAATTATGGCCGGTAATGTTGCTTTCCTCTATTAAAATACTGGCGTGGCCTAATAATTATGGCCGGTAATTTTGCTTTCCTCTGTTAAAAACCTGGGGTGGCCTAATAATTATGACCGGTAGTGTAGCTTTCCTCTATTAAAAAAAATTGAGTGGCCTAATAATTATGGCCGGTAATGTTGCTTTCCTCTATTAAAAAACTAGGGTTGGCCTAATAATTATGACCGGTAGTGCAGCTTTCCTCTATTAAAAAAATTGAGTTGCCTAATAATCATGGCCGGTAATGTTGCTTTTCTCTATTAAAAAAATTGAGTGGCCTAATAATTATGGCCGGTAATGTTGCTTTCCTCTATTAAAAAAATTGAGTGGCCTAATAATTATGGCCGGTAATGTTGCTTTTCTCTATTAAAAAACTGGGGTGGCCTAATAATTATGGCCGGTAATGTTGCTTTCCTCTATTAAAAAACTAGGGGTGGCCTAATAATTATTGCCGGTAGTACTGCTTTCTTCTATTAAAAAATAGGGTGGATTAATAATTATGGCCTGTAATGTTGCTTTTCTCTATTAAAAAAAATAGTGTGGCCTAATAATTATGGCCGGTAGTGTAGCTTTTCTCTATTAAAAAAACTGGGGTGCCCTAATAATTATGCAATCACCCGAGAATTTCTAAGATTCACCTTAGCGTCCACAGTGAACTTCTTTTTATCAACAAACACGAAATGATGCTTGTTGAATGAGAGAACCTTTGAGCCTGTTTTGCCTATGATTGATTTCCTCTTGGCTGATAAAAACTGATGGCGTCGTCGAACATAACTAGTCATGCCAAGGTTCTTGGTCACAGGTCTGTACACCGTGGAAAAGATTACATTGGATTTATATGCAAATATTATCATTGATGTGAATGGGTTTGTCTTGAGTTGAGGGTTTAAGGCCAG